>OY992880.1:2180379-2532879 GCA_963921405.1 Cepaea hortensis | reverse complement strand
CTGTATCAATCATGTCCCGCTTACACACATCTTTGTATCGTAGTAGAGGCCGACCCTGAGATCTCTTACCCATCTGTAATTCACCAAAAAAGATGTCCTTTGGTATTCTACCATCATCCATCCTCCTAAGATGTCCTATCCATCTAAGTCTACGAAGACTGAGCATGGAATAAACTGTCACACAACCTGATCTTTCCAATACTTCAGTATTTGTGATTTTGTCTTGCCACTTAATACCAAGAATTCTTCGCAGACACCGCATATGAAAGCTGTTTAAATGTTTCTCTTGGTGTGAGTAAGTTGTCCAGGTTTCACTGTCATAAATAAGAGTACTAAGGACACAGGCTTGGTAGACAAGGACTTTTGTTTTTGCTGTAAGCTTCCTGTTCTCCCAGACTCTTTTTGTTAACCTGTTCATTATTGTTACTGCCTTACCAATCTGGATGTTGATTTCCTGATCTAGGGATAATTTGCTATTTACCACTGATCCTAGATATGTAAAATGGTCTACCATCTCTAGTTCGGCGTCGTCAATAAAGATTGATGGTACCCCATGTGCACCTTGTGACATAATCTGTCTTCTTTCTTTTTGCTAATTGTTAAACCAAATTCAGAACAAGCATTGGAGAATGCAGATAGTAGACATTGCAATTCTTCCTCAGAGTGGGTCGTAACTGCAGCATCATCTGCAAAAAGCAACTCTCTGATCAGTACCCTCCTAATTTTGGTCTTGGCCTTCAATCTTTGAGCATTGTAAAGGCCGCCATCTGAGCGTGAGTGAATGTATATACCACCATCCTGATCACGAAAGGCATATTTCAGTAGAAGTGAAAAGTATATTCCAAAGAGGGTGGGAGCTAGTACACAACCTTGCTTAACTCCACTCTTGATTTCAAATTCTTCAGAAGTTGCACCATCAACTTGATTATACCCTTCATGCCTGTGTGGAACGATTCCACAATGGACAGAAGAGTTGGTGGGCAGCCAATCTTCTTTAGTGCCTTGAATAGACCCTCACAACTGACCAAATCAAATGCCTTTGTGAGGTCGATGAAGGCAATAAACAGTGGTTGATTCTGTTCACGGCATTTTCTTGCATTTGTCGCAATGAGAATATCATATCAATGGTAGACCGGTTCTGTCGAAAGCCACACTGTGATTCGGGGTAGACTTGATCTCCTAGGACTTGAAGTCTGCGCAGAACAATTCTGGCAAATACTTTCCCAACAATACACAGAAGTGAGATACCCCTATAGTTGTTGCAGTCGCTCCGATCGCCCTTGTTCTTGTAGTGTTATGATGCTTGAATCTTTGAAATCCTGTGGGACTTGTCCTTCTCGCCAGCATAGCTCTATTAGCTGGTGGATCTGTAGAGTGAGTGTATCTTGCCCACTCCTTATAACCTCTATTGGAATCCCATCCTTACCTGGAGCCTTGCCAGATGCAAGTTCATTTATAGCACACTTCTGTTATGGTGGGAAGTGTGTCCAGGTGGTCAAGAGTTGGTAGAGCTTCTATGGCGTTGAGGGTATCATCCGCTAGTTTGGTCTCACTTGAGTAAAGCTCCAAATAGTGCTCTACCCATCTGTCCATCTGCTGTTTCTTGTCAGTGATGATTTCTCCAGTCAAGGTTTTCAATGGTGCACTTCTTTTGATCACTGAACCACAGGCTTTCTTTATTCCTTCATACATGCTTCTTATGTTTCCCTTATCACTTGCAATTTGAATGGACTCACATAACTTGATCCAATAATCATTTGCACACTGCCTGGCAGCCTTTTGTACATCCTTCCTAGCTTGCCTTAGTTCACTCAGAGTGTTACGCGTTGGTCTTTCCTTATTTCTTAAGAGAGCTTTCTTCTTCTTATCAATCAAGGGCTGCAGAGTCTCGCTGTTTGCTGCAAACCAGTCCTGCCTCTTATGATCCACAGTGCCGTAAACCCCTACAGCAGTTTTATAAAGAGTTTCCTTAATTTGACCCCACTTTTCATTTACTGTACAATTTTCTGGTGTATCAGTGAAAGCGTCTTCAAGTTGCTGTTGAAACTGAAAGCACTTTTCAGGATCGTGAGTGTTAATAATATTAATCCTGGGGCTAGATTTGTGTTTAGCTGTGTAGATTCTCTTTGGTCTCAGTCTAACCCTTGCAACAACCAAAGAATGATCCGTATCACAGTCAGCACTGTGGTAACTTCGAGTCAATGATATATGGTTCAGATGTTGTCTCCGTGTGATGATGAAGTCCAGCTGGTGCCAATGGCCGGATCTTGGATGTTTCCATGTGACCTTATGCATCTCTTTTGTTTTAAAAAAGGAGTTTGTAATACATAGGTCATTAATGGTGCAATGCTCCAGCAGCCTTTGCCCATTTTCATTCATGCGACCGATGTATTTTCCAAGGCACACTGGCCATGAACTCGAGTCCTTGCCCACACGAGCATTGAAATCACCGAGCATATAAATGTAGTCAGATTTTGGAACTGCCTTGATCACGGAGTCTAACTCCTCATAGAACGAATCCTTCACATCATCAGAGGAATCCAGTGTCGGTGCTTATACAGTAATAATGGTGGCAAACCCACAAGAGGTTGCCAAGCGCAGGGATAAGAGTCTTTCATTTCCTCCTGCTGGAATTTCAATCATTCCAAGTAGCGAATTCTTCACTGCAAAGCCCATACCGTGTTGCCTTTTTTCTGCCTGCCCTCTACCCTTCCAAATAAAGGTGTAATTGTTTTCCCTGAGTGACCCTTCCTCAGCGAGGCGAGTCTCCTTCAGGCCAACAATATCAATGTTAAGACGATTGAGTTCGGCATCAATCACAGACGTTTTTCTCACATCATCAATATTGGTCAAGTCAGTGGAAAATCCTGGACACATGGTTCTCACGTTCCAGGTTGCAAGCCGTAGCTTGAGGTTTCTATTTTTATTTTTGTTTGTACCTGGTGCATTGGTTTTACAGCCTGCGATTCAGATTTTGTCTTAGCCTCAAGCACCCATTGAAGCAGGCGGGCTGTGGCGGATCAGCACCCAATTGGCCTGGGGCTGCCCAGCTTGAGGCGGGTGGTAGCTGATCAGTGACACCTGTAGGTGTCTCCCACCGTCAGAGGCAACGTGTGGCGCCCCATGTCTACGCCAGTTGACAGGGACTTATAACCCGTAACAGTTGCCTCTCGCTTTGATTTCGAGACCAGTTAAGACCAGGGATGAAGTTATTGCCTCTCCATAGCACAAAGCCTGGGCTAAAATATAGAGATCATGTGTTGCCCATGCAGCATGATCCCTCTCTCGGCCTGCCTAGTTCACTCCAGAGGAAAGGTAACACCCCTACATCTGGAACAAGACAAGCTGCAGAAGCTGCCGGATCAGCAATGCAATGCTCTAACTGTCCGCCTGTCGTAGCTTCGATCCTAGACCAGCTGCCAACCAAGGCTTAGGGCCTGGTCTGCCCTGCCATGACATTTTGTCTTTAGCTTGCATTTCCTCGCACCAGGGTAAGGCTTGTACCCTCCCAATTGCGCTCTTCCGTCCGAAGCCGTTGGCACAATGTGGGGTGTCAGGTTTGGTAAACGCCGCCCAACGTTCGGCGCTAACAGAAAGCAGGTAGTACTGTCTACTGTTATACGGTAGCTCAGTCGTATCTGACTAAGACCTGACACACAAGGTCAGCACATACAGTATCATATAAATAATCAGTAGATAATAGTTATGTAACTATGTGAGGTGCACATACAGTATTGTAGAAATAATCATCAGATGTTTAGTGGGTGAACATTAACATGACAGGTGTGTTCTGTATTACTTGCATGTATATTAATTTCATGATTGTTGCTATGTGTCTGGCAGTTATATTTGTAGTGCAATATTTACTAGTGTGGTGCTTCAGGGGAAAAACTGTACTACAGAAAGAATTATCTAGTCCGGCAAAGGCCGACAGTCTCCTAAGGTTGGATAACCTTAAGTTGGATGGTACTAAACTTGGCTCATTAATTCAGATGAATATTCCATGGGGTTTGTCCCAATAGAATTGGAAACTGGGACAATGACCATGTGACATGAGACAAGTTGACGTTGATCAGACTGGCCCAAGGACAGACAGACTTAATACGGGGTACTCTAGTTACCTCAATGCACACCCTCGTACCAAACTAAATAAAGTAAATATGTCCTTACAGAAGAATTATAGTGTCTTCTTGCACACATTCACCTATACAGTGAGCTCACAATAAAGAACACACACTCCACCTATACACTGAGCTCACAATAAAGAACACACACTCCACTTATACAGTGAGCTCACAATAAAGAACACACACTCCACCTATACACTGAGCTCACAATAAAGAACACACACTCCACCTATACACTGAGCTCACAATAAAGAGCACACACTCCACCTATACACTGAGCTCACAATAAAGAACACACACTCCACCTATACACTGAGCTCACAATAAAGAACACACACTCCACCTATACACTGAGCTCACAATAAAGAACACACACTCCACTTATACACTGAGCTCACAATAAAGAACACACACTCTGCCTATACAGTGAGCTCACAATAAAGAACACACACTCTACATCCACACTGAGCTCACAATAAAGAACACACACTCCAACTATACAGTGAGCTCACAATAAAGAACACACTCCACCTATACACTGAGCTCACAATAAAGAACACACACTCCACCTATACAGTAAGCTCACAATAAAGAACACACACTCCACTTATACAGTGAGCTCACAATAAAGAACACACACTCCACTTATACACTGAGCTTACAATAAAGAACACACACTCCACCCATACACTGAGCTCACAATAAAGAACACACACTCTACCTATACAGTGAGCTCACAATAAAGAACACACACTCCACCTATACACTGAGCTCACAATAAAGAACACACACTCCACCCATACACTGAGCTCACAATAAAGAACACACACTCTACCTATACAGTGAGCTCACAATAAAGAACACACACTCCACCTATACAGTGAGCTCACAATAAAGAACACACACTCCACCTATACACTGAGCTCACAATAAAGAACACACACTCCACCTATACAGTGAGCTCACAATAAAGAACACACACTCCACCCATACACTGAGCTCACAATAAAGAACACACACTCCACCTATACAGTGAGCTCACAATAAAGAACACACACTCCACCTATACAGTGAGCTCACAATAAAGAACACACACTCCACTTATACAGTGAGCTCACAATAAAGAACACACTCCACCTATAGAGTGAGCTCACAATAAAGAACACACACTCCACCTATACAGTGAGCTCACAATAAAGAACACACACTCCACCTATACAGTGAGCTCACAATAAAGAACACACACTCCACCTATACAGTGAGCTCACAATAAAGAACACACACTCCACCCATACACTGAGCTCACAATAAAGAACACACACTCCACCTATACACTGAGCTCACAATAAAGAACACACACTCCACTTATACAGTGAGCTCACAATAAAGAACACACACTGCACTTATACAGTGAGCTCACAATAAAGAACACTAACTCCACCTATACAGTGAGCTCACAATAAAGAACACACACTCCACCTATACAGTGAGCTCACAATAAAGAACACACACTCCACCTATACAGTGAGCGCACAATAAAGAACACACACTCCACCTATACAGTGAGCTCACAATAAAGAACACACACTCCACCTATACAGTGAGCTCACAATAAAGAACACACACTCCACCTATACACTGAGCTCACAATAAAGAACACACACTCCACTTATACACTGAGCTCACAATAAAGAACAAGTGTGAAGAGCTGATTGTGAGTGAGAAAATAAAATAGAACATAATCCAGAATTCAGTTACAATCTTGTAACAAAGTTATAGAAGGTATGAAGTTTTACATCAATCTGCTGTCATTATTGAGCATGTCAGCAATGTGGCTGCCATATTTGAGTTAACCCACTTTGGTCTTCAATTATGGTTCCGGGTTAAGATCCCAAGCACTCCAGATCCAGGTGAGATAACTTGGGAGACATGTCGTGTTTATGCTCATTAAAGACAGGTTGCCTATATTCTCCAGACAACATCCTAGGGTTGGCTCATTGACAAGGTGGCTAGAGCTGTAGTTGGTATGCCCACAAGTGTGAGAGAGGTAGTTTGTTGTCTAGAGAAGGTTTATGAGGAAACTAGACAGGGCAGCCCACCTTCCCAACCCTCCCCTTCCAGACATTATATTTGAGACCCCCACACTGGGTGTATGAAACACACAGTGTGTGTAATTGTATTAGAACATTCACACCCACCTAGCGATACTTTGACATAAATATGTTTGAACTACAAAATCACAAACAAAAGATTTGAGAATTTATTGCCTGGCATACTTTGCTGCATCTCTTCAGGTGCCTTCTGCAGAATTCACACAACATAAACTAGAGCAATAAGATCAATCCATCAAGCTGAAATATACAACACACATATTCACACAGTCATTGAAATATACAACACACATATTCACACAGTCATTGAATAGTCTACCATGGTATTCTTAAATTGATTATCATGTTTTTTTGTTCCTGTTACCAAAATGATATGAAAGTCAGTTTAAAAGTTGCAGCAGTCAAGGTTTTTGGGAAGAAATCAAACTAGGTCTGTAAGGTTGTGTCCTTTCTAGCCTTGAGCAGTGTTATTGTGCTTCCTGTCATCCGCTCAAGTATGACTGGCATACAGTATGCCTGAGCCATCTGGGTGCTGCATTTACTGTTGACATTTGTTATTTTCTGTTACACTGTATACACATAGTGTGTTTCATGTGTTTAGATATAGTTATTATACTCCAGTTCTGTCTGTTATCTCTTCATCTGGCATCTGTAGACCATGTGTGTCAGCACACATGTATTTGTGCATATGCATGCATGCATGTGTATGTGTGCACACACGTGCATGCAGATTTGTACACACCTGTCTGTGTTATCTCTGTCTAGCATGTAATGGAAAACTTATGTCTTGTATATGTACATAGGTACAAGTATGATGTGGACAAGAAGATGATATCATATGTGTTGTATGTGTACATAGGTACAAGTATCATATGGACAAGAACATGATAATGTATGTCTTGTGTGTGTACATAGGTACAAGTATGATGTGGACAAGAACATGATATCATAGTCTTGTGTGTGTACATAGGTACAAGTATGATATGGACAAGAACATGATATCATAGTCTTGTGTGTGTACATAGGTACAAGTATGATATGGACAAGAACATGATATCATAGTCTTGTGTGTGTACATAGGTACAAGTATGATATGGACAAGAACATGATATCATAGTCTTGTGTGTGTACATAGGTACAAGTATGATGTGGACAAGAACATGATATCATAGTCTTGTGTGTGTACATAGGTACAAGTATGATATGGACAAGAACATGATATCATAGTCTTGTGTGTGTACATAGGTACAAGTATGATGTGGACAAGAAGATGAGAACATATGTCTTGTATGTGTACGTAGGTACAAGTATGATGTGGACAAGAACATGACAGTGCTGAAGATTGTGGATGAAAAAGGAGTTGACATGGGGATGATCAGGTAAGGTCATGGTCATACAATACCAAACATAACTAATATAGGCTGTTACAGTCAGGGTCTGTTACACCCCCCCCCCCATGTTTGGTGTTCACTTGGGTAGGCTGTTACAGTGAGGGTCTATCCACCATTGTTGTTACCCCCCCCCCCCCCCCCCCCCGATCCATAGAAATGATGAGCCTGACAGAGCAACCAGGTCTGAGACAGGGAAATCCCAGAGGGCCTCCTTATTCCTGGCAATGACAGACAGCCATTAAATGGTCACCTGATTGATCTCAAAGAAATCCAGATAAAGAGAGGAAGGCCAGTGGTGATGCAGGCAGCAGATACAGCAGGCAGGTTATCGCAGACAAGCAGATACACGGGGGACAGGAGTGGATTGACTGCGGCCAGCACAAGAAGAGCTGGCCTCAAGTCATCATCACATTGGACATAGAGTAGAGAATGGTGGAATGGGTTGATGGAATTGATAGATGACCATGTCATCAGAGATGATGCAATAGCTTACACTGATGGTTCTAGGCACCAAGGAGGCCAAACTGGCTGGAGATTCTCAGCTAGAGTCAATGGGCAGGTCATTGCTCAACAAAATGGACATGATAGATCTGTTACCTCAAGTATGAATGTGGAATGGTTGTGATCAAAGTGGATGATGTGAAGACCATCTTGCAGCGACTGCCAGTGGAAGACACAGTAACAGGTGAAGCAGCATAAATACAGATGCTGAGTGTGGCTGAGAGCGTGCTCCCAGAAGGGAAGGACATACGAGGGACAATATGTAACTGTTAGGGTATTCTTTTTTACCCCTGGCAGAAACAATTTCCATCAGCTTACCGAGGATTCAAACCTAGATTTCGTAGTCAATATGTGAAATATCTATCTTGTGTAGAAAGAGTATCGGAGAAACATCATAGCCAATGTGTGAAATATCTTGAGAGAGTATCGGAGAAACATCATAGAGAATGGGTGAAATATCTTGAGAGAGTGTTGGAGAAACATCATAGACAATGGGTGAAATATCTTGAGAGAGTATCGGAGAAACATCATAGAGAATGGGTGAAATATCTTGAGAGAGTATTTGAGAAACATCATAGCCAATGGGTGAAATATATTGAGAGAGTATTGGAGAAACATCATAGCCAATGGGTGAAATATGTTGAAACAGTATTGGAGAAACATCATAGAGAATGGGTGAAATATCTTGAGAGAGTATTAGAGAAGCATCATAGACAATGGGTGAAATATCTTGAGAGAGTATCGGAGAAACATCATAGCCAATGTGTGAAATATCTTGAGAGAGTATTGGAGAAACATCATAGAGAATGGGTGAAATATCTTGAGAGAGTATCGGAGAAACATCATAGAGAATGGGTGAAATATCTTGAGAGAGTATTTGAGAAACATCATAGACAATGGGTGAAATATCTTGAGAGAGTATTAGAGAAACATCATAGACAATGGGTGAAATATCTTGAGAGAGTATTTTAGAAACATCATAGCCAATGGGTGAAATATGTTGAGACAGTATTGGAGAAACATCATAGAGAATGGGTGAAATATCTTGAGACAGTATTGGAGAAACATCATAGACAATGGGTGAAATATCTGGAGAGAGTATTTGAGAAACATCATAGCCAATGGGTGAAATATGTTGAGACAGTATTGGAGAAACATCATAGAGAATGGGTGAAATATCTTGAGAGAGTGTCGGAGAAACATCATAGAGAATGGGTGAAATATCTTGAGAGAGTATCGGAGAAACGTCATAGAGAATGGGTGAAATATCTTGAGAGAGTATTGGAGAAACATCATAGAGAATGGGTGAAATATCTTGAGAGAGTATCGGAGAAACATGATAGCCAATGGGTGAAATATCTTGAGAGAGTATTGGAGAAACATAGACAGTGGGTGAAATATCTTGAGAGAGTGAGTATTGCAGAGACATGATAGAGGTCGAGACAAGACACCTAAAGACTGCAATCTTATAAAGAGTTGTCTGTGTTATGTATGTGTCTCCATGAATGAAAACTTCCTTGTATGTGTGTCCACCTACAGCTGGTTTGCTGTCCACTGTACCAGCATGAACAACACCAACCAGATGCTGAGTTCAGACAACAAGGGTTACGCCTCGCAGCTGTTTGAGCGACACATCAATGGAGATGCCATCCCTGGTCAGGTAGACTGGTAGTTGTGTTTCTGTGGTACAGCGTTGTCAATGATCTATTTCTGGCATGAGTGAACAGTTTGCCTGTCAGGGCTTGTACCTGAAGTCTGTGTAGGTGTTACTGCTTCACTGTCATGTGTCTGCTACATTTGTGTTGCTTGCTCATGTATCATGTGTCTGCTACATTTGTGTTGCTTGCTCATGTACACTTGCCAAACCACATTCATCTAAGCCGGGGGCAGGGAATGTCAGGTCCGTGGCCGTATAAGGCCCACAAAATCATTTGATCTGGCCCTGCCAAGGCACCTGCAGGTGGGACACAAAATTCAATAAATGTGTGAGCTGTTTTCATAGCGACGTAAATTTATGTTATGTGAATCATAATAATAACATTGAGGGATAAGCAAGGAACGTTTATTAAAGGATGGACAGGGCACACATGAGTATATAATGGGACACTCAGTAGGTATTAAAACTTAAGTTCATTATACATTAATGATTCCATTAAATGGGTCAAATGTGCTGAAACCCCAGTATCTCTCACCATGTTTCATAGTTTCTGATTTTGAAGACAGTTGATGGTCTAATATTATAGATTGGGACCACTCAGAAGATCTAGTCAATCTAATATTAGATATGGCCACAGAAGAAAGAAGGCAGTTTTACTATTAGACATGAAGGAATCCCTCATGATGACATTGTTTCACCCATGAATCAGTTTGCACAACAGTTCCATATTTCCTGTGTATAAGTAGAGGTCACACATCATTTCTCCAATATGAGAACCATCTCTGAGACATACAGAAACTCCAATTAAGATCTTCATCATCTCTGAGACATACAGAAACTCCAATTAAGATCTTCATCATCTCTGAGTGCCTTGTCTACTTGCATGCTTCTCCATTTCTGGTGATCTCCAACGGCAGGTATACATTTGCAAGCTGAAACTCTCAAGTGCCATGATACAAGGCTGTCAGGAATCTTCTCTCATTCTCTTCTTCTGTCTTTCTATAAATGTGTCCAGTTACAGTTTTTGTCTTCTCAGAATGTGGCCAAACATGTTGGCTGCCTCGTTGTGGTATTTGTGATAAGTTGTCAGACGTTTCCACCAAAGTCTATATCATTGAACAACAAAGATAACACACAAATAAACAAACATGCAGACAAATTACAACTTAGCTAGAAAACAGAAGTGTAATGTAGTGAACCACAACAATTAGAGTTACAGTGTCACTGTTTCACTGGATTACACTTTTATTCTCTAAGTCTGGAAACGTGGAATGAGAAAAAAGTGTTGAAAAAAGAAATGAAAAAGAACATGAAACAAAATGGAGAATGGATGCATGTATACATCAATACACATGTATGTATGGAGATTCCTGGGTGTCTACAGAATTCATGTTTGGTGTGATGCTCTCAGCGAGCCACTGACCTCTACTGTGGAGAGGTACCAAGTCAGATGGGGGTCAAACCCTCTGCACTGATATCAGCCATCTTGAATTTTTGAGTAGATATGAAAAAGTGTGTGTGTGTGTGTGTGCTTTAATGATTGCTGGACCAGCCTGGTGGTCAACACAGGACATGAGAGACACTGCGGGCACCCACATGTCTGGGGCTGGTGAACTGGTGACCGAGCTAGAGTCTGTCACATGGGCTAGGATCACAGCCAGGTTCTACACAGGACATACTCATCATGTGCCTTGCCAGCTGACGTCATCTATTTTTATTGTTCATGTAAGCATTCAAGAACTGGCTACTTCATGAATTAAATACCATGTGATGACGATCATTCCTTTACAGATCCAGTTTTGTAACTAGAAATATTGTGTCTGCAGGGTTCTTTTGTTGCTGCCTTCGCTCAAGGTAACCTAGGAGATGTGTCGCCCAACACCAAGGGACCCCACTGTCTGGACACAGGCCTTCCCTGTGATAGAGACACCAGCACCTGTAATGGCAAGGTATATCTCTGTTAACTCTCTCCTTCCCTGTGATAGAGACACCAGCACCTGTAATGGCAAGGTATATCTCTGTTAACTCTCTCCTTCCCTGTGATAGAGACACCAGCACCTGTAATGGCAAGGTATATCTCTGTTAACTCTCTCCTTCCCTGTGATAGAGACACCAGCACCTGTAATGGCAAGGCATATCTCTGTTAACTCTCTCCTTCCCTGTGATAGAGACACCAGCACCTGTAATGGCAAGGTATATCTCTGTTAACTCTCTCCTTCCCTGTGATAGAGACACCAGCACCTGTAATGGCAAGGTATATCTCTGTTAACTCTCTCCTTCCCTGTGATAGAGACACCAGCACCTGTAATGGCAAGGTATATCTCTGTTAACTCTCTCCTTCCCTGTGATAGAGACACCAGCACCTGTAATGGCAAGGTATATCTCTGTTAACTCTCTCCTTCCCTGTGATAGAGACACCAGCACCTGTAATGGCAAGGTATATCTCTGTTAACTCTCTCCTTCCCTGTGATAGAGACACCAGCACCTGTAATGGCAAGGTATATCTCTGTTAACTCTCTACTTCCCTGTGATAGAGACACCAGCACCCGTAACAACAATGTATATCTCTGTTAACTCTTGCCTTCCCTCCTGTCTTAGACCCAAGCATGTATTGTGATTGGTTAGTGTTTAATGCATCGTCATTATAGCACTGCAGGCAAACACATAGATGTGCCATCTTCCTAAGGTAAATATTGCCAGGTGTAGATGCTGACTGTTCCACTAACACACTGGTGGTAAACATACAACACAGCAGAACACAAAGTACAACTAGAAAGATAAATGAGTGGACATTCACACATAAGTATACCAATGTCTCTGTCAGTGGACATTCACACAGAGGTATACCAATGTCTCTGTCAGTGGACATTCACACAGAGGTATACCAATGTCTCTGTCAGTGGACATTCACACATAAGTATACCAATGTCTCTGTCAGTGGACATTCACACAGAGGTATACCAATGTCTCTGTCAGTGGACATTCACACATAAGTATACCAATGTCTCTGTCAGTGGACATTCACACAGAGGTATACCAATGTCTCTGTCAGTAGACGCAAAATTCAAGAATACTTATAGGAAACAGGAAAATCACATTCAAACGTAAGTAATCCACATGTTTCAAAACACATGCATGCATACGCAAAGATCTCCCATAGATCTTCCTTAGATCAGTATTACTATGACATTTCCCATAGATCATCAATATTACTATGAAATCTCCCATACATCTATATTGCAAAGTACCATGGTCATCACGGAAGTGACGTATTGAAGAGCTGCACACATACTGACAGCAATGTCTGGAGTGAAGATAGACAGCACCATATGAGCATCAACATTGTGTGAACATCCTGCTCAAGCCTTGAGGGTTACAAGTGGGGTGTCTAGTCACAGTTGTAGTTTCATGTCATGAATCTTTATGTAGGAAGTAAGCTCTATCTTCCGACCCAGCCATCCAACACAAGCCATGGTAGAGATGACGGTCTGCTAAGTCACTGTTGTATATCGGCGGTCATGACATACCAGAGATTCGATATGCTGATGATACAGTATTACTCTCCACAACACAGGATGGCATAGAAAACCTAATAGCCTCATCCCAATTGAATAGTGAAAATCACAACTTATATCTTAACATAGCAAAAACAAAGATAATGCATACAGACAAAACTACTATGGAGAAAGAAATATACGTTAATGGAGAAAAATTGGAGGTGGTGGAAAACTTTGAATATCTTGGGTCACTGATTATCAACAATGGTGACACAATGACACAAATTAAACGGCGACTATCAATTGCTCTTCAAAGACTAAAACAACTGAATAAATTATGGAGTGGGACATGCAGAACTACAAAAATTAGATTTTTAAGAGCATGCATCTTTCCCATTGCAACATACGCCTGTGAGACATGGACACTTACTAAACAAGCTGAATCAGCGCATAAATGCCTTTGAATATAAATGTTATAGACGAGTTCTAAGAATATCTTGGGTAAAGAAAAGAACAAATGCATCCTTACTTAAAGAATTGAATATTGAAGAAGGTTGGCTATTAAAGACGATAAAACAAAGAAAATTGAAATATTTTGGTCACTTGAAACGTCACGAAAGTTTGGAGAGAATAATATTGGAAGGATATATGCCTGGGAAGAGAGGAACAGGAAGGCCAAAGAGAATATGGGTGCAGGATGTGGCGGATGATCTCCAGATGGGTGTATCAGACGCGAGGCATCATGCTTATGATCGAGAGGTTTTCCGGAAGGTTGTTATGGCAGCGAGGTTTTGCAAAGGACATGCTACTGAATGAATGAATGAGTTGTGTGTGTCAGTGATTGTTTGTGGGTGGTTGAAGGTTCTCACTAAATGTTCATTCTGTCACTTGTGATGGTCTTCTTGTAAAACCATCCAACTCTGCTTCTCATTTTTTATCATTTGCTCATTTGAAGTGAAAGCCATGGTTATATAATTGACACAGTATGAAATAGCACAAGTATAATGACATGAAACCACAGTCTAAACCACATATCCCAGTGAACACCAACAAGGGTTGAACAGGATATTCCTGCTGTCAATACAATACCATTTCTTCATTATTGATTGCAGACTTCAGCTGACATGCATTAACTCTGTGTCTTGTGGCTTTGCTCTAGAATGAACTCTGTGTAGCTTTTGGCCCAGGCAAGGATATGTTTGAGAGCACCCAGATTATTGGCTCCAATCAGTTCCAGAAGGCATTGGTGGGTTCTCATTGTTTGTTGTATGTGTACATCATTGTTTGTTGTATGTGTACATTATTGTTTGTTGTATGTGTACATCACTGTTTGTTGTATGTGTACATCATTGTTTGTTGTATATGTACATTATTGTTTGTTGTATGTGTACATCACTGTTTGTTGTATGTGTATATCACTGTTTGTTGTATGTGTACATCATTGTTTGTTGTATGTGTACATCACTGTTTGTTGTATGTGTACATCACTGTTTGTTGTATGTGTACATCAGTGGTTCTCACTGTTTGCTGTGCGTGTACATCAGTAGTTCTCATTGTTTGCTGTGTGTTTACATCAGTGGTTCTCATTGTTTGCTGTGTGTGTACATCAGTGGTTCTCATTGTTTGCTGTGTGTGTACATCAGTGGTTCTCATTGTTTGCTGTGTGTGTACATCAGTGGTTCTCTTATTGTATGTTGTTAATGGTACTCTAATGCTTCACACAACTGTTTCTCAAGTATCCAGCACTATTGCCCCATATCATATACTTTACATCACTGCTTCATGTTGTTTTTATGTCACAGTTTCATGATGTTTGTAAGTCACAGTTTCATGATGTTTGTAAGTCACAGTTTCATGATGTTTGTAAGTCACAGTTTCATGATGTTTTTATGTTACAGCTTCAAGATGTTTTTTGGTCTCAGCATCATGTTTTTATGACACAGCATCAGGATGATTTATATCACAGCTTCATGATGTTTCATTTGTACCATCTACTTATGTCCATGTGTTTGTACCATCTACTTATGTCCATGTGTTTGTACCATCTACTTATGTCCATGTGTTTGTACCATCTACTTATGTCCATGTGTTTGTACCATCTACTTATGTCCATGTGTTTGTACCATCTACTTATGTCCATGTGTTTGTACCATCTACTTATGTCCATGTGTTTGTACCATCTACTTATGTCCATGTGTTTGTACCATCTACTTATGTCCATGTGTTTGTACCATCTACTTATGTCCATGTGTTTGTACCATCTACTTATGTCCATGTGTTTGTACCATCTACTTATGTCCATGTGTTTGTACCATCTACTTATGTCCATGTGTTTGTACCATCTACTTATGTCCATGTGTTTGTACCATCTACTTATGTCATTGTGTTTGTACCATCTACTTATGTCCATGTGTTTGTACCATCTACTTATGTCCATGTGTTTGTACCATCTACTTATGTCCATGTGTTTGTACCATCTACTTATGTACATTTGTTTGAACCATCTACTTATGTACATGTGTCCAATTTCTTACTTTCCACCTGCCCATTTACAATCATGTCCTTCTGCCCGTCCTCCATCACACCCAGTGTCTTACTTTCCACCTGCCCATTTACAATCATGTCCTTCTGCCCGTCCTCCTCCACACCCAGTGTCTTACTTTCCACCTGCCCATTTACAATCATGTCCTTCTGCCCGTCCTCCATCACACCCAGTGTCTTACTTTCCACCTGCCCATTTACAATCATGTCCTTCTGCCCGTCCTCCATCACACCCAGTGTCTTACTTTCCACCTGCCCATTTACAATCATGTCCTTCTGCCCGTCCTCCATCACACCCAGTGTCTTACTTTCCACCTGCCCATTTACAATCATGTCCTTCTGCCCATCCTCCATCACACCCAGTGTCTTACTTTCCACCTGCCCATTTACAATCATGTCCTTCTGCCCGTCCTCCATCACACCCAGTGTCTTACTTTCCACCTGCCCATTTACAATCATGTCCTTCTGCCCGTCCTCCATCACACCCAGTGTCTTACTTTCCACCTGCCCATTTACAATCATGTCCTTCTGCCCGTCCTCCATCACACCCAGTGTCCTTGCTTGTTGACATCTGCTAGTTTTCCTGCTTCTGGTAATCACCCGTCATGCCCTGGTCTTCTCATGATCTAAGGCCTGCATGTCAAACACTCTGACCTGGCACAGTCTCACTCATGATCTAAGGCCTGCATGTCAAACACTCTGACCTGGCACAGTCTCACTCATGATCTAAGGCCTGCATGTCAAACACTCTGACCTGGCACAGTCTCACTCATGATCTAAGGCCTGCATGTCAAACACTCTGACCTGGCACAGTCTCACTCATGATCTAAGGCCTGCATGTCAAACACTCTGACCTGACCTGTAGTGCTCTGTCAGTCTCATCCTTGTGTGTTCTTCACATAATCCATCCATCCATCCATCCATCCATCCTTCCACCATTAACTGTTCCTGGAATAGAATGTATACAATCACAATTCTGCCTAGACAAACAAGTGCCATAGCAGGAACATGCTGGGGGAGGGAGGGAAGGGGGGGGGGATGTAGTGGTGGTGGTGTGTGAGTGTGTATGGGTGGGTGGGGATGTCAAGTGCTGGGACCATCACATCTGTGTGTGTGTGTGTATGTGGGGGGGGGGGGGGGGAAATCAGGTGGTCAGTCTTTGCTCATGCACTTGTTTGTCTAACACCCCAGCCACGACAGCAGTGCCCCCTAGTTCTGCCTACAACATATTGTGTTGAATGTCTTCATCACGACAGCAGTGCCCCCTAGTTCTGCCTACAACATATTGTGTCGAATGTCTTCATCATGAACACTGGTCGCGATATCATGAGCACAACATGTTGTTTTTTAAATATATATATTTTTTAAATTAATGCTTTAACTAGACATGAATGTTGTTATTGTTATTTGTACATGCAACTAGACAAAAGTGCTGACAATGAGTTGAGTCAATATGTTGACATTTACATCAGCTTGAGAGGTAACACATGATGTCCTTCATCCCCAGAACCTGTATGAGTCTGCCACCTTCAAGTTAAGTGGGCCAGTAGATTTCCGACACTCCTACGTTGACATGCCCCAACAGAATGTTACGCTGGCTGATGGCTCCAAGGTCAGTGCTGTTGGCTGTCTGTTTGTTGAAGACTTCCATGTGACCACCCCCTCACTGGGGCCGCAGGCATGCTAGGGGACAACAGAATTACCCTCAACTTGTGACACACTGACACACAAACACACATCCAGACACACAGCCACCACATATTGGTGTCCTGACTTGCACAGTCAAAGGTCATTACTGGCACTCACTGTTGACACATTCAGCTGACTGCAGGGAGATCTCATGTTTATGTGCTCACTGTTGGCACATTGACTGCAGGGAGATCTCATGTTTACATGCTTACTATTGACACATTCAGCTGACTGCAGGGAGATCTAATGTTTATGTGCTCACTATTAACAGATTCAGCTGACTGCAGGGAGATCTCATGTTTATGTGCTCACTATTAACACATTCAGCTGACTGCAGGGAGATCTCATGTTTATGTGCTCACTATTAACACATTCAGCTGACTGCAGGGAGATCTCATGTTTATGTGCTCACTATTAACACATTCAGCTGACTGCAGGGAGATCTCATGTTTATGTGCTCACTGTTGACACATTCAGCTGACTGCAGGGAGATCTCATGTTTATGTGCTCACTGTTGACACATTCAGCTGACTGCAGGGAGATCTCATGTTTATGTGCTCACTATTAACACATTCAGCTGACTGCAGGGAGATCTCATGTTTATGTGCTCACTATTAACACATTCAGCTGACTGCAGGGAGATCTCATGTTTATGTGCTCACTGTTGACACATTCAGCTGACTGCAGGGAGATCTCATGTTTATGTGCTCACTGTTAACACATTCAGCTGACTGCAGGGAGATCTCATGTTTACATGCTTACTATTGACACATTCAGCTGACTGCAGGGAGATCTCATGTTTATGTGCTCACTATTGACACATTCAGCTGACTGCAGGGAGATCTCATGTTTACATGCTTACTATTGACACATTCAGCTGACTGCAGGGAGATCTAATGTTTATGTGCTCACTATTAACAGATTCAGCTGACTGCAGGGAGATCTCATGTTTATGTGCTCACTATTAACACATTCAGCTGACTGCAGGGAGATCTCATGTTTATGTGCTCACTATTAACACATTCAGCTGACTGCAGGGAGATCTCATGTTTATGTGCTCACTGTTGACACATTCAGCTGACTGCAGGGAGATCTCATGTTTATGTGCTCACTGTTGGCACATTGACTGCAGGGAGATCTCATGTTTACATGCTTACTATTGACACATTTAGCTGACTGCAGGGAGATCTCATGTTTATGTGCTCACTATTGACACATTCAGCTGACTGCAGGGAGATCTCATGTTTACATGCTTACTATTGACACATTCAGCTGACTGCAGGGAGATCTAATGTTTATGTGCTCACTATTAACAGATTCAGCTGACTGCAGGGAGATCTCATGTTTATGTGCTCACTATTAACACATTCAGCTGACTGCAGGGAGATCTCATGTTTATGTGCTCACTATTGACACATTCAGCTGACTGCAGGGAGATCTCATGTTTATGTGCTCACTATTAACACATTCAGCTGACTGCAGGGAGATCTCATGTTTATGTGCTCACTGTTGACACATTCAGCTGACTGCAGGGAGATCTCATGTTTATGTGCTTACTATTAACACATTCAGCTGACTGCAGGGAGATCTCATGTTTATGTGCTCACTATTGACACATTCAGCTGACTGCAGGGAGATCTCATGTTTATGTGCTCACTATTAACACATTCAGCTGACTGCAGGGAGATCTCATGTTTATGTGCTCACTGTTGACACATTCAGCTGACTGCAGGGAGATCTCATGTTTATGTGCTCACTATTGACACATTCAGCTGACTGCAGGGAGATCTCATGTTTACATGCTTACTATTGACACATTCAGCTGACTGCAGGGAGATCTAATGTTTATGTGCTCACTATTAACAGATTCAGCTGACTGCAGGGAGATCTCATGTTTATGTGCTCACTATTAACACATTCAGCTGACTGCAGGGAGATCTCATGTTTATGTGCTCACTATTAACACATTCAGCTGACTGCAGGGAGATCTCATGTTTATGTGCTCACTGTTGACACATTCAGCTGACTGCAGGGAGATCTCATGTTTATGTGCTCACTATTGACACATTCAGCTGACTGCAGGGAGATCTCATGTTTACATGCTTACTATTGACACATTCAGCTGACTGCAGGGAGATCTCATGTTTATGTGCTCACTGTTGGCACATTGACTGCAGGGAGATCTCATGTTTATGTGCTCACTGTTGGCACATTGACTGCAGGGAGATCTCATGTTTATGTGCTCACTGTTGGCACATTCAGCTGACTGCAGGGAGATCTCATGTTTATGTGCTCACTGTTGACACATTCAGCTGACTGCAGGGAGATCTCATGTTTATGTGCTCACTGTTGGCACATTCAGCTGACTGCAGGGAGATCTCATGTTTATGTGCTCACTGTTGACACATTCAGCTGACTGCAGGGAGATCTCATGTTTATGTGCTCACTATTAACACATTCAGCTGACTGCAGGGAGATCTCATGTTTATGTGCTCACTATTAACACATTCAGCTGACTGCAGGGAGATCTCATGTTTATGTGCTCACTGTTGACACATTCAGCTGACTGCAGGGAGATCTCATGTTTATGTGCTCACTGTTGGCACATTGACTGCAGGGAGATCTCATGTTTACATGCTTACTATTGACACATTTAGCTGACTGCAGGGAGATCTCATGTTTATGTGCTCACTATTGACACATTCAGCTGACTGCAGGGAGATCTCATGTTTACATGCTTACTATTGACACATTCAGCTGACTGCAGGGAGATCTAATGTTTATGTGCTCACTATTAACAGATTCAGCTGACTGCAGGGAGATCTCATGTTTATGTGCTCACTATTAACACATTCAGCTGACTGCAGGGAGATCTCATGTTTATGTGCTCACTATTGACATATTCAGCTGACTGTAGGGAGATCTCATGTTTATGTGCTCACTATTAACACATTCAGCTGACTGCAGGGAGATCTCATGTTTATGTGCTCACTGTTGACACATTCAGCTGACTGCAGGGAGATCTCATGTTTATGTGCTTACTATTAACACATTCAGCTGACTGCAGGGAGATCTCATGTTTATGTGCTCACTATTGACACATTCAGCTGACTGCAGGGAGATCTCATGTTTATGTGCTCACTATTAACACATTCAGCTGACTGCAGGGAGATCTCATGTTTATGTGCTCACTGTTGACACATTCAGCTGACTGCAGGGAGATCTCATGTTTATGTGCTCACTATTGACACATTCAGCTGACTGCAGGGAGATCTCATGTTTACATGCTTACTATTGACACATTCAGCTGACTGCAGGGAGATCTAATGTTTATGTGCTCACTATTAACAGATTCAGCTGACTGCAGGGAGATCTCATGTTTATGTGCTCACTATTAACACATTCAGCTGACTGCAGGGAGATCTCATGTTTATGTGCTCACTATTAACACATTCAGCTGACTGCAGGGAGATCTCATGTTTATGTGCTCACTGTTGACACATTCAGCTGACTGCAGGGAGATCTCATGTTTATGTGCTCACTATTGACACATTCAGCTGACTGCAGGGAGATCTCATGTTTACATGCTTACTATTGACACATTCAGCTGACTGCAGGGAGATCTCATGTTTATGTGCTCACTGTTGGCACATTGACTGCAGGGAGATCTCATGTTTATGTGCTCACTGTTGGCACATTCAGCTGACTGCAGGGAGATCTCATGTTTATGTGCTCACTGTTGACACATTCAGCTGACTGCAGGGAGATCTCATGTTTATGTGCTCACTGTTGGCACATTGACTGCAGGGAGATCTCATGTTTACATGCTTACTATTAACACATTCAGCTGACTGCAGGGAGATCTCATGTTTATGTGCTCACTATTAACACATTCAGCTGACTACAGGGAGATCTCATGTTTGAGTGCTCACTGTTGACACATTCAGCTGACTGCAGGGAGATCTCATGTTTATGTTCTCACTGTTGACACATTTAGCTGACTGCAAGGAGATCTCATGTTTATATGTTCACTGTTGACACATTCAGCTGACTGCAGGGAGATCTCATGTTTATGTGCTCATTGTTAACACATTCAGCTGACTGCAGGGAGATCATGTTTATGTCTGATTTTTGAAGTGTCAGTTTAACTTATCATGATTCATAATGTTATTGTATTCCAGTTATGTTATTGTATACATTATTCTTTCCTAGAGATGTAATTGTATACATTATTCTTCCCCAGTGATGCTACTGTATACATTATTCCACCCAAGTTATGTTATTGTGTGCATTACTTCCCCTCTATGTGCCACTGTGTTGTTATTATACCTTGGCCCACCCCAGGTAAAGTGGTTTTATAGTTACACCTTGTCCTACCCCCAGATACAGTGATGTTATAGTTACACCTGGTCCCACCCCCAGATGTTATAGTTACACCTTGTCCCACCTCCAGGTACAGTGATGTTATAGTTACACCTTGTCCCACCCCCAGGTACAGTGATTTTATAGTTACACCTTGTCCCACCCCCAGGTACAGTGATGTTATAGTTACACCTTGTCCCACCCCCAGGTACAGTGATGTTATAGTTACACCTTGTCCCACCCCCAGGTACAGTGATGTTATAGTTACATCTTGTCCCACCCCCAGGTACAGTGATGTTATAGTTGCACCTTGTCCCACCCCCAGGTGCAGTGATGTTATAGTTACACCTTGTCCCACCCCCAGGTACAGTTATGTAAACCAGCCATGGGGTACAGTTTTGCTGCTGGAACAACCGATGGTCCCGGTGCTTTTGACTTCAAGCAAGGTCAGGGTCATACCTCATTCTCTCTCATTGTTTCATTTGTATCATTTCTTACTGTAGTGTGTTATCGTGTTTCTGGGGTTACTTAATTTGTTTCAGTGTTTGAGCAGTTAGTGTTTTATTTCATGTTCACTGGGTAGTAATTTAATTTCTTGATATGACAAATAATTGTCACTTCTGTGAACAACTTATATTACTCACAATATGCTGACCAACACATCCTGATATCAAATCTCATATTTGACAACCTCAGGCAGCAACAGTAGCAGTCCTGTGTGGAACTTTGTGAGAGACCTCATCAAGGCTCCAACAGCCAAACAGGTTGAGTGTCATAAACCCAAGCCAATTTTGCTGGACACAGGGGAAGTAAGTCACTCATTGTTGGTCATTTGTGTGGACACAGGGGAAGTAAGTCACTCAATGTTGGTAATGTTAGTGGACACAGGGGAAGTAAGTTACTCATTGTTGATCATGTTAGTGGACACAGGAGAAGTAAGTTACTCATTGTTGGTCATTGTAGTGGACACAAGGGAAGTAAGTTACTCATTGTTGGAAATTTTAGTGGACACAAGGGAAGTAAGTTACTCATTGTTGGAAATTTTAGTGGACACAGTGGAAGTAAGTTACTCATTGTTGGTCATTTGTGTGGACACAAGGGAAGAAAGTTACTCATTGTTGGTCATTTGTGTGGATACAGGGGAAGTAAGTTACTCATTGTTGGTAATTTTAATGGACACAAGGGAAGTAAGTTACTCATTGTTGGTCATGTTATTGGACAAAATAGAAGTAAGTTACTCATTGTTGGTCATGTTAGTGGACACAGGGGAAGTAAGTTACTCACTGTGGTCATGTTAGTGAACACAGGGGAAGTAAGTTACTCATTGTTGGTAATTATAATGGACACAGGGGAAGTAAGTTACTCATTGTTGGTAATTTTAATGGACACAGGGGAAGTAAGTTACTCATTGTTGGTCATGTTATTGGACAAAAGAGAAGTAAGTTACTCATTGTTGGTAATTTTAATGGACACAGAGGAAGTAAGTTACTCGTTGTTGGTAATTTTAGTGGACACAGGGGAAACAAGTCACTCATTGTTAGTCATTTTAGTGGATTTGGAGAAAGGAGATACTTTTTGCTGATAATTTGGGTGGACAGTAATGCTTGATGATTTGGGTGGACACTAGACAGTGATACTTAATTATTTAGGTGGATAGTAATACTTGATCATTTGGGTGGCATTACACAAGACAACAAATGTAGTCCTGATGTGTGTATGTGAGTTATTAAACAAGTTGTATATTTTTGCACTTTGCAAAGTTTGCAGAAGCCATAATGATTAACCTACATAAGCCGGCTTTGTGCAAGCAGAAAGACATGTTAGTCAGTTAAAAATTACCATGGTAGACAGTCGTCATTACTGTGCGAACATGTGTATATTTC
Source organism: Cepaea hortensis (assembly GCA_963921405.1). Taxonomy (NCBI): domain Eukaryota; kingdom Metazoa; phylum Mollusca; class Gastropoda; order Stylommatophora; family Helicidae; genus Cepaea; species Cepaea hortensis. The sequence continues at coordinate 2,509,120 of OY992880.1, read as the reverse complement.
AGCTTGAAAACATTGTTTTGAAACACAAGTTGCCCACATAAGCAAGTTCATACAATATACAACAATGCTGCTAACAGACAAGGTTCAGGCAGCCCTGCTAGGCCTGCAATTGTAATGTAATAGATTTCACAAGCATCTCTCACAAGGCACCAACAATCGTTTGCCAGCATTGCCGCAGTGTATTTCCCCTGGTAGCTTTTCTGAGGTTACTAATGTCCTGATGTGTCACCCAGGCTGGAGCCACATGGAGATGGCGTCCTCCTGGAGGTCTCCACAGTTCTCCTGATATGTTGTCACAGCAGAGATCAAATCTTAGTTCTTTCCTGTTGTGGCTGCAAGTGTCCTTTTGTAGGTGCAAATTTCCTGTTGTGGGTGCAAGTTTCCTGTTGTGGGGGAAAATTTCCTGTTGTGGGTGCAAGTTTCATGTTGTGGGTACAAGTTTCATGTTGTGAGTGCAAGTTTCATGTTGATAGTGCAAGATTCATGTTGTGGGTGCAAGTTTCATGTTGTGGGTGCAAGTTTCATGTTGTGGGTGAAAGTTTCATATTGTGGGTGCAAGTTTCGTGTTGTTGGTGCAAGTTTCATGTTGTGGGTGCAAGTTTCATGTTTGTGAGTGCAAGTTTCATTTTGTGAATGCAAGTTTCATGTTGTGCATGCAAGTTTCTTACATGGGAATCTCATCTTGGTTCACAGATCAGCATACCTTACCTGTGGCAGCCTCAGATTGTGGATCATCAGCTCCTGCGGGTGGGTCAGCTGGTGATCATTGCTGTCCCTGGGGAGTTCAGGTGAGAACTGATGTAGCTTCCTGTAGCTGGGCCAGTGTCTGTCTGATTGTCTGTTACATAGTCATGTGTTTGAGAGTTACATAGTTGCTGTGTGAATGTTTGCTGAGTCTTGTATCTTTGTTATTGTTTGAATAGTTTTTTTTTTTTTGGGGGGGGGGGGGGGGGGGTTACAATTATCTCATAACATTCATAACATCTGATGGGAGATGCCTTGAAGAGATTAGTACAAGAATCGTCATTGTGAAGGTAGCCTTTTGCAAGATGGAAAACATACTGGCCAATAAAAAGATGTCATTTGCAATGAGATAAATAGTGTTGAGGTGCTACATAGAACTTGCACTTTGTAAGGATGTTAAGCATGGACAATGAGCAGACAAGCTGAAAAATATCTAATGGCTATGGAAATGTGGTTTCTGAGGAAAATCAAAGAATACCATGGACAGACAGAAAAACCAATGACCTAATCCTACAAGAAACAAATGAAAACCATAAACTGACTAGAGAACGAACAAACAAACGAACTTTATTTTAAAATTAGACGTAGACAGTCACAATTTTTTGGGCATGTTATGAGAAGAAATAAATTGGAGAACTTGGTGTCAAATGGCAAGATCGAAGGGGGAAAAGAACCTGGATGGCTTGGCCATGTGGTATGGTCAAGACAAGAACACAGAGCTGATCCACGACTCTGTTGATCGAGTGAGATGGCAAAACATGACTGCCCATGCTTACCGGCATGGCACATAATAATGATGATCACTGCGGGATCAGTCTGCACTAGAGAACAGGTCAGCATTGTTTTCCACCATCATCATCCAGCTGCAGGATGTATCAGGAAACTGATCAAGTTGTTCATGTCAGCAGAATGACCTCTCAGTAGGTGTGTATACAGGCAGTCATATCTCATCATATGCACTTGGTCACACCTGCCTGCCAGCAATACGTCTGATGACTATCATTTGATTGTGCTTATTTCTCTCCAGTATGTATGCTAGTTTGATCTGTCTACATTTTGATGTTTCATCCATGTAGCCTTCGTGAGATAAATGCCAGCCAGACACAGGTGAACAGACTTCCATTAGTGCATTGTTGATTGGCCGTAAGCAATGACAATGAACGAATGACTGAACAAACAATCTGTATTGTGAAAGGGTTAATCAGCTTCATCCAACATGTCTGTCCTGTCACCCAAGCGGACACCAATGGACAGTTAAAACTAAGTGGAGAATGGGTCAGATATGTCTGTTCTGTGACCTGGTGACCTTGTTTGACATGCTGTATGACTTGTGTGTTTCAGCACCATGGCTGGGCGCAGGATGAGAAACGCAGTCTACTCTGTAAGTCTGCCTGTGTCTGTTGTGTGACCTGTGAGTCTACTCTGTAAGTCTGCCTGTGTCTGTTGTGTGACCTGTGAGTCTACTCTGTAAGTCTGCCTGTGTCTGTTGTGTGACCTGTGAGTCTACTCTGTAAGTCTGCCTGTGGCTGTTGTGTGACCTGTGAGTCTACTCTGTAAGTCTGCCTGTGGCTGTTGCATTCTCTGCACTTGTATTGTCTGGCTCTCTTAGTATGCTGTTTGTGTTTGACTACACTTGTACTATTCTCTGACTACACTTGTACTATTCTCTGACTTCACTTGTACTACTCTCTGACTACACTTGTACTATTCTCTGACTCACTTGAACTATTCTCTGACTACACTTGTACTATTCTCTGACTACACTTGTACTATCCTCTGACTACACTTGTACTATTCTCTGACTACACTTGTACTATTCTCTAACTACACTTGTACTATCCTCTGACTACACTTGTACTATTCTCTGACTACACTTGTACTATTCTCTGACTACACTTGTACTATTCTCTGACTACACATGTACTATTCTATGACTACACTTGTACTATTCTCTGACTACACTTGAACTATTCTCTGACTACACTTGAACTATTCTCTGACTACACTTGTACTATCCTCTGACTACACTTGTACTATTCTATGACTACACATGTACTATTCTCTGACTACACTTGTACTATTCTCTGACTACACTTGTACTATTCTCTGACTACACTTGTACTATTCTCTATTCTCTGACTACACTTGTACTATTCTCTGACTACACTTGTACTATTCTCTGACTACACTTGTACTATTCTCTGACTACACTTGTACTATTCTCTGACTACACTTGTACTATTCTCTGACTACACTTGTACTATTCTCTGACTACACTTGTACTATTCTCTGACTACACTTGTACTATTCTCTGACTACACTTGTACTATTCTCTGACTACACTTGTACTATTCTCTGACTACACTTGTACTATTCTCTGACTACACTTGTACTATTCTATGACTATACTTGTACTATTCTATGACTACACTTGTACTATTCTCTGACTACACTTGTTCTATTCTCTGACTACACTTGTACTATTCTCTGACTACACTTGTACTATTCTCTGACTACACTTGTACTATTCTCTGACTACACTTGTACTATTCTCTGACTACACTTGTACTATTCTCTGACTACACTTGTACTATTCTCTGACTACACTTGTACTATTCTCTGACTACACTTGTACTATTCTCTGACTATACTTGTACTATTCTCTGACTACACTTGTACTATTCTCTGACTACACTTGTACTATTCTCTGACTACACTTGTACTATTCTCTGACTACACTTGTACTATTCTCTGACTACACTTGTACTATTCTCTGACTACACTTGTACTATTCTCTGACTACACTTGTACTATTCTCTGACTATACTTGTACTATTCTCTGACTACACTTGTACTATTCTCTGACTACACTTGTACTATTTTCTGACTACACTTGTACTATTCTCTGACTACACTTGTACTATTCTCTGACTACACTTGTACTATTCTCTGACTACACTTGTACTATTCTCTGACTACACTTGTACTATTCTCTGACTACACTTGTACTATTCTCTGACTACACTTGTACTATTCTCTGACTACACTTGTACTATTCTATGACTATACTTGTACTATTCTCTGACTACACTTGTACTATTCTCTGACTACACTTGTACTATTCTCTGACTACACTTGTACTATTCTCTGACTACACTTGTACTATTCTCTGACTACACTTGTACTATCCTCTGACTACACTTGTACTATTCTTTGACTACGCTTGTACTATTCTCTGACTACGCTTGTACTATTCTCTGACTACACTTGTACTATTCTCTGACTACACTTGTACTATTCTCTGACTACACTTGTACTATTCTCTGACTACACTTGTACTATTCTTTGACTACGCTTGTACTATTCTCTGACTACGCTTGTACTATTCTCTGACTACACTTGTACTATTCTCTGACTACACTTGTACTATTCTCTGACTACACTTGTTCATGTCATTATTTCTTCATTGAGAGTTGTAGTGGTGCAGGGGCTAGCACGCTGGCTGCGGGCCAGGTGGACATGTGTTCCAACCCCCATCTAGGTGGCTATGTGGACACATGGAACAAGGCTCCCATACTAACCCAGTTGGCAGTGGGCACCAGCAACACTTCCAAGAGGTAAAGGCAGTGGCCTGATCTACCAGATAAATCATGGAGTGTCCATTGGGGATCCTAACACATGACTATGTTCCCCTCCCCCAGTATATTTACCAGATCACTCACGGAGTGTCCCTTGGGGATCCTAACACATGACTATGTTCCCCTCCCCCAGTATGTACCCAGTATATTTACCAGATCACTCATGGAGTGTCGTTTGGGGATCCTAACACATGACTATATTCCCCTCCCCCATTATGTACCCAATGTATGTTATTTGTGGAAGCTGGACTGTGTTGAGTCATTCTCTTGTTTAATGGCTAGTGTGATTAGGACTGCTGTATCTGTCACTTTGTCATCCATGACATTTGCCCTGTGGTTCGAGATACAGACATGTGGCAGACATAAATTCTGTCTTACATGTGCATGTTTGTAGACCAAGACTGCAGCATCATCACATTAACTGTCCAACAACATCAACATCCCCGACTAGGACATGTTTGACTGTACTGATGTTGCAATTGTTTGTGAAACACTTGGTGATTGGTGTTGATGTTGTGATTGTTTTCTGTGAGACACTTTGTGATTGGTGTTAATGGTGTGATTGTTTTCTGTGAAACACTTTGTGATTGGTGTTGATGTTGTGATTGTTTGTGAAACACTTGGTGATTGGTGTTGATGTTGTGATTGTTTTCTGTGAGACACTCAGTTATTGGTGTTGATGTTGTGATTGTTTTCTGTGAAGCACATAATGATTGTTGTTGATGTTTTCTGTGAAACACATGGTGGCTGGTGTTGTTGTTGTGATTGTTTTCTGTGAAACACATGGTGATTGGTGTTGATGTTGTGATTGTTTTCTGTGAGACACTCAGTTATTGGTGTTGATGTTGTGATTGTTTTCTGTGAAACACTTTGTGATTGGTGTTAATGGTGTGATTGTTTTCTGTGAAACACTTTGTGATTGGTGTTGATATTCTGATTGTTTACTGTGAAGCACTTTGTGAGTGATGTTGATATTGTGATTGTTTTCTGTAAAACACATAATGATCGGTGTTGATGTTTTCAGTGAAACACATGGTGGTTGGTGTTGTTGTTGTGATTGTTTTCTGTGAAACACATAGTGGTTGGTGTTGTTGTTGTGATTGTTTTCTGTGAAACACTCAGTGATTGGTGTTGATGTTGTGATTGTTTTCTGTGAAACACTCAGTGATTGGTGTTGATGTTGTGATTGTTTTCTGTGAAACACTCAGTGATTAGTGTTGATGTTGTGATTGTTTTCCGTGAGACACTCAGTGATTAGTGTTGATGTTGTGATTGTTTTCTGTGAGACACTCAGTGATTGGTGTTGATGTTGTGATTGTTTTCTGTGAGACACTCAGTGATTGGTGTTGATGTTGTGATTGTTTTCTGTGAAAGACTCGGTGAATGTTGTTGATGTTGTGATTGTTTTCTGTGAAACACTCAGTGATTAGTGTTGATGTTGTGATTGTTTTCCGTGAGAACTCAGTGATTAGTGTTGATGTTGTGATTGTTTTCTGTGAGACACTCAGTGATTGGTGTTGATGTTGTGATTGTTTTCTGTGAAAGACTCGGTGAATGTTGTTGATGTTGTGATTGTTTTCTGAGAAAGGCTCGGTGATTGGTGTTGATGTTGTGATTGTTGTCTGTGAAACACATGGTGATTGGTGTTGATGTTGTGATTGTTTTCTGAGAAAGACTCGGTGATTGGTGTTGATGTTGTGATTGTTGTCTGTGAAACACATGGTGATTGGTGTTGATGTTGTGATTGTTTTCTGTGAGACACTCAGTGATTGGTGTTGATGTTGTGATTGTTTTCTGTGAGACACTCAGTGATTGGTGTTGATGTTGTGATTGTTTTCTGTGAAAGACTCGGTGAATGTTGTTGATGTTGTGATTGTTTTCTGTGAAACACTCAGTGATTGGTGTTGATGTTGTGATTGTTTTCTGTGAAACACATGGTGTTGATGTTGTGATTGTTTTCTGTGAGACACTTTGTGATTGGGGTTAATGTTGTGATTGCTTTCTGTGAAACACTCAGTGATTGGTGTTGATGTTTTTATTGTTTTCTGTGAAACACTCGGTGATTGGTGTTGATGTTGTGATTGTTTTCTGTGTGACACTCAGTGATTAGTGCTGATGTTGTGATTGTTTTCTGTGAGACACTTTGTGATTGGGGTTAATGTTGTGATTGTTTTCTGTGAAACACTCAGTGATTGGTGTTGATGTTTTTATTGTTTTCTGTGAAACACTCGGTGATTGGTGTTGATGTTGTGATTGTTTTCTGTGAAGCACTCAGTGATTAGTGTTGATGTTGTGATTGTTGTCTGTGAAACACATGTTATTGTGATTGTTTTCTGTGAAACACATGGTGATTGGTGTTGTTATTGTGATTGTTTTCTGTGAAACACATGGTGATTGTTGTTAAATGTTGTGATTGTTTTCTGTGAAACACATAGTGATTGGTGTTAATGTTGTGATTGTTTTCTGTGAAACACTTTGTGATTGGTGTTAATGTTGTGATTGTTTTCTGTGAAAGACTCAGTGATTGTTATTGATGTTGTGATTGTTTTCTGTAAGACACTCGGTGATTGGTATTGATGTCGTGATTGTTTTCTGTGATTGGTGTTCATCTGCAAGACATGACTGACATGCTTGTCTATCTTCATGTCACCAGACACTGGTAGAGGCAGGATGGCCAACAAACACAACCACAGTGATAGCCGGCCTGGCTAATGAATATTCAGATTACATCACCACATTTCAGGAATACCAGGTACAATTATTATACCCTCATCTTCTTTTTCTCTGATGGGTGAAATAATCTTGCAGTCGCTAGGTCAGGATTATACCCCAGGGTGTCCCTGGAGGGCAACAGTCCTGCAGTCGCTCAGTCAGAATTATAACAGGATCTCTGGCTTTAGGGTGCTGTTCTTGGATTTATGTGATACTGTGACGTGAATATATGTGATACTGTGGATATATGTGATACTGTGGCATGTGGATGGCTGTGATACTGTGACATAGTACTATATGTAATGCTGCAATGTGTTATGTGCACATGCAATCCAATGGGTGGATTGCTTTCCACACATGTAAGACTTCATCCGCCAGCAGTGGTCTTGTTTTTAGTCTGCCATAAACCTTCAGATGTTACAAGTAACAAATTATTATGTGTTATTATATTATATTGTGTGTTTCATTTGACAGGAAACTGCAATAAAACTATCACACTGATACAGAGTTATCACAGAAATGTTTCACACTGTTATAGAGCTGTCACAGAGATCTAAAACTATCACACTGATGTAGAACTGTCACAGAGATCTAAAAGTGTCACACTGATGTAGAACCATCACAGAGATTTAAAACCGTTACAGAGATGTAGCATGTGACACTGGTATAGATCTGCCACAGAGATATAGATCTTGTACACTACACTATGTTACAATTAGATACACTGATGTAGAGAATATGACCACACAGTCACTGGATGGGCAAGTTGTAACACAAGTGTTGTATCTATTATAGATCCAGCGTTATGAGGGTGCCTCAACCATCTACGGCCCACATACTCTGGAAGCATATCTGGAGTCGTACAAGCAGCTGGCATCTCACCTGGCACAGGTAACATACATTCTATCATGTCATTGTGACACAGCTCATCCACTGATCGTCTTCCATGCCACTTTACCAACCCATTCAGCGTGCTCTCCCAGTGCCTGGGACACACTTTCCCAGTTTTACAACTTTCTCCAGATCCCCTCATTGATTGGTGATTGTCTGGTGCCGATGTGAACTGACTTCTGGCACGACTTGAGACATGACATTGGTTGAGCTGCGGCGGAGCTGGGCACATACAATGAGTACATCAACAAACACAGATGGTGGAGTTGGTCAGCTGTACAAGAGACAACCACAAGAAACAGAATGGATGCTGCAGCTAGAAAGCCTTCATCAGCACACAGGAACAGGCACTGATACAACTACACTAGAAAACAACAATCATGTAACTGAGCTGAGATCCTAGAGATGTCTGAACCCTGGGCACACACTGTCAGACTGTGTGTCACAAGCTGGGTAGGTCGGCTGACAGGAAGTGACACAGAGCATAAACAACAGACAGTAGCTGCCCTATAGGGCTCATAATAGACAGTATGTGTCTTGCCGTATTTGGCTGTTGATCTTCTTAGCTATCTTACAGGGCTCATCATACATAGTGTGTGTCTTGTCCTACTTGGCTGTTGATCTTCTTAGCTGTCCTACAGAACTCATCCCACACAGTTTGTGTCTTGCCATACTTGGCTGTTGATCTTCTTAGCAGTCCGTTGGGGCTCACAACTAACAGATGTTATTTTTCTCTCACTTGTGGTAAAATATAAGGTCACATGTAAAGGCGGTGATATGTGAAATGTTGAACATGTGAAAACACAACATGGTGCGTGTGAATGAACGAACGAATGAACAAACAAACAAACTTTATTTTCGAAGGGTAACAAATTGGGCACGCCAGGCCTGTCTTACATTCAGCCCTTTCAATCACTCATCTTTGTTCATCAATAGTGCATAGTGCATGATATATTCGCATAGAAAACAAAACATTGTCAAATTAATGTTGTAAACATAAACAATGCATTTTACCATGTTATGATACACATTTCCCACCCATCCCCGACACACACATCCCCTACCCACCCACACACACCCCTAGGTCACGCATACATGACCCCACCCATCCACCACCCACACACATCACACATTGACCCACACACATCCCCCACCCACACACACACAACCCAGGCACACATACATGCATCACCCCACCTATCCCCACCCACACATCCCCCGACCTACACATATCTCCCCACCTACACACATCACCCAACCCATCCCATAACCCACACACACTCACCCACCCACATATCCTCCACCACCCAACCAAGCACACATCCCCCACCCACACACACATCTCCCTGTCAACCCACACATCTGCACCTACACACACACTTGCCGCACCCACCCACACATCCCCACTTACACACACATTCCCACACTCAAACAATCTCCCCCACCCACTCACACATCCTGCACCCACCCACACACAATCCCCCACCCATCCCCCAACCTACACACACTCACCAACCTACACATCCCTTAATCACACATCCTCCCACCCACACACACCCCACCCATACACTGTGAAATAAGAGGAAGATAATCCCACTCCACAATAATGCCATTGGGAAGTTGGATGTGTCATCTGAAAATGCAACATGTATTAAGGATTGTTTGAAGCTTCCAGTTGGGGAGAAGAGATGAAATATGTAACATGTATTAAGGATTGTTTGAAGCTTCCAGTTGGGGAGAAGAAGATGAAATATTTAACATGTGTTAATAAGGAATATTTTAAGCTTCCAGTTGGGGAGAATAAGATGAAATATGCAACATATATTAAGGATTGTTTAAAGCTGAAAGAGTGAACTTCTTTCACAGGGAACACCTGCAGCAGCCGGCCCAAGCCCACCAAACTTTCTGGACATTCAGCTGTCATTCATGCCTGGTGTTGTATTTGACAACACACCCATAGGCAAACATTTTGGATCTGTCCTGGTGGATGCCAGCCCTTCATACAGCCAGGTAATGGATACTCACTACAGCCCAGGAGGCCAGTGATCACTGGGATACATCTTTGTGCTAGAACATGTTGACTGGGTGTATGACTGACACTGATGACTGTAGACACATCCTTGTGTTGACTGGGTGTATGACTGACACTGATGTCTGTAGACACCAGCGGGCACTGCCAGTTCATGTCAGTGACAATACCATAAACTCTTCTCCTTTTGTTCTCCTCCTGTACTAGTCAATGACAGCCAATCAGTGACTACCACCACTAGTCCTGCCACCAGTAACACAACCAATCAGGGACCACCACCACTAGTCCTGCCCCCAGTAACACAACCAATCAGTGACCACCACCACTAGTCCTGCCCCCAGTAACACAACCAATCAGTGACCACCACCACTAGTCCTGCCCCCAGTAACACAACCAATCAGTGACCACTACCACTAGTCCTGCCACCAGTAACACAACCAATCAGTGACCACCACCACTAGTCCTGCCCCCAGTAACACAACCAACAGACAGAATGGCTGTGACCATGTACTTTTAGCATATTGTGGATGTGTGTTTAGACCAGCAGTGGTGTGTGTGACCTGGCACTTCCCTTCAGGAATATTTTTAAGCTGATGACTCTAAAGTCTGTCTCAGGTGTATGTATGTCTGTCTCAGCCTCTGTCTTATGTGTATGTATGTCTGTCTTGGCCTCTGTCTCATGTGTATGTGTATCTGTCTCTTGTGTATGATATTTGTCTCAGCCTCTGTCTCATGTGAATTGGCAGAGTCCTAGTGACCTGACAGAGAGGACAGATCCCTGAGACAGGACAAGAGTAGCATAAGACAGGACAGTATGCCCATGGACAGACAGGACTACGTGAGACAACCATCATCAACGGACTGACTAACCCCTAGGTTAAGGATAGGACAAGGTGACAAGCTGAGACGCATTACCCGCCACGAGTATTATGAGACAATACGAGGTCAGATACCACGCGATAGGAGACCCAGGGCGAAAGCTTGGGCAGACGGGAGATAGCTTTGAATGTGGACGGTTGTGTCTGGATGTTGCTGAGAGAGTGACAAGCATACCAAATATGAGTGCTTGTTTGCGCTGCGAGTATTTGATATAGTCTGTGTGCGCACAAGCTGTGAGAGCGAATACATTATTATTTACGCATAAACGGAGTGCAGTGCTGAATGTCATAATCATTGTGATATTATTCCATTGTGTATTGGATTTTCACCATTAAACCTTTGAACATGTTTATTGAAGTTGACTGACTTATATGTACATGTACGTCACTTCTCAAGACACAGAAAGATGGGAGACTCTCCAGCTTTGGCATAACCAATCCAATCTTTCTAACTGTACAACTGAATGATAACTGATGTAACACTGCAACTGTTGTCTCAGCCTCTGTCTCATGTGTATGTATGTCATTGACTGTACAACTGAATGATAACTGATGTAACACTGCAACTGTTGTCTCAGCCTCTGTCTCATGTGTATGTATGTCATTGACTGTACAACTGAATGATAACTGATGTAACACTGCAACTGTTGTCTCAGCCTCTGTCTCATGTGTATGTCATCGACTGTACTGCTGAATGATAACTGATGTAACACTGCAACTGTTGTCTCAGCCTCTGTCTCATGTGTATGTCATCGACTGTACTGCTGAATGATAACTGATGTAACACTGCAACTGTTGTCTCAGCCTCTGTCTCATGTGTATGTATGTCTGTCTCAGCCTCTGTCTCATGTGTATGTATGTCATCAACTTTACTACTGAATGATAACTAATGTGATACTGCAACTGTCGTCTCAGCCTCTGTCTCATGTGTATGTATGTCATTGACTGTACTGCTGAATGATAACTAATGTGATACTGCAACTGTCTTCTCAGCCTCTGTCTCATGTGTATGTATGTCATTGACTGTACTGCTGAATGATAACTGATGTGACACTGCAACTGTCTTCTCAGCCTCTGTCTCATGTGTATGTATGTCATTGACTGTACTGCTGAATGATAACTGATGTGACACTGCAACTGTCGTCTCAGCCTCTGCTATGTGTCTTCCACACAGGGCTCAGACGTCACAGTCAGGTTTGTCAGTGCCAACCCCAGGAATGATCTCAAGGTAGGTGTTGACACGTGTGTTTACAGGTGACACAGGTGTGTTTACAGGTTAGACCAGTGTGTTTACAGGTGACACAGGTGTGTTTACAGGTGGCACAGGTGTGTTTACAGGTTAGACCAGTGTGTTTACAGGTGACACAGGTTTGTTTACAGGTAACACGGGTGTGTTTACAGGTAACACATGTGTGTTTACAGGTGACAGATGTGTTTACAGGTGAAGCAAGTCACATTACCACGTCACAGTGAAGACCACAGATAGCACTTCTCATGTTGTAGTACAGTTCTCTCACTGACATTCTCTTCATGCAAGTCATGTTATTGTCATCTTCAGTGAATGAAACTAACATTGATGAATGGCATCTGACCAAGCTGACTTCCCGTCAGCAGCATGTCTCTAACGCTGTCTAATGAGTCTGTGGTCAGTTTGTGACTTGTCTTCTACATTAGCCACTAGGCTGTGTGACTTGTCTCCAACATTAGCCACTAAGGTTTGTGACTTGTCTCCAACATTAGCCACTAGGGTTTGTGACTTTCTCCAACATTAGCCACTAGGGTTTGTGACTTGTCTCCAACATTAGCCACTAGGGTTTGTGACTTTCTCCAACATTAGCCACTAGGGTTTGTGACTTGTCTCCAACATTAGCCACTAGGGTTTGTGACTTTCTCCAACATTAGCCACTAGGGTTTGTGACTTGTCTCCAACATTAGCCACTAAGGTTTATGACTTGTCTCCAACATTAGCCACTAGGGTTTGTGACTTCACTCCAACATTAGCCACTAGGGTTTGTGACTTGACTCCAACATTAGCCACTAGGGTTTGAGACTTGAGTTGTACTTGTCTCCAACATTAGCCACTAGGGTTTGTGACTTGAGTTGTACTTGTCTCCAACATTAGCCACTAGGGTTTGTGACTTGAGTTGTACTTGTCTCCAACATTAGCCACTAGCGTTTGTGACTTGAGTTGTACTTGTCTCCAACATTAGCCACTAGCATTTGTGACTTGAGTTGTACTTGACTCCAACATTAGCCACTAGGGTTTGTGACTTGACTCCAACATTAGCCACTCAGGTTTGTGACTTGACTCCAACATTAGCCACTAGGCTGTGTGACTTGTCTCCAACATTAGCCACTCAGGTTTGTGACTTGACTCCAACATTAGCCACTAGGGTTTGTGACTTGTCTCCAACATTAGCCACTAGGGTTTGTGACTTGACTCCAACATTAGCCACTAGGGTTTGTGACTTGACTCCAACATTAGCCACTAGGGTTTGTGACTTGTCTCCAACATTAGCCACTAGGGTTTGTGACTTGACTCCAACATTAGCCACTAGGGTTTGTGACTTGTCTCCAACATTAGCCACTAGGGTTTGTGACTTGACTCCAACATTAGCCACTAGGGTTTGTGACTTGTCTCCAACATTAGCCACTAGGGTTTGTGACTTGACTTGCTACTAGTCTGTTGTTGTATATGATATTACTTCATTGACCTAGTCACACAATAGTGTCATATATGCGTGTGTGACTTGTCTCCAACATTAGCCACTAGTTTTTGTGACTTGACTCCAACATTAGCCACTAGGGTTTGTGACTTGACTCCAACATTAGCCACTAGGGTTTGTGACTTGTCTCCAACATTAGCCACTAGGGTTTGTGACTTGACTCCAACATTAGCCACTCAGGTTTGTGACTTGACTCCAACATTAGCCACTAGGGTTTGTGACTTGTCTCCAACATTAGCCACTAGGGTTTGTGACTTGACTTGCTACTAGTCTGTTGTTGTATATGATATTACTTCATTGACCTAGTCACACAATAGTGTCATATATGCGTGTGTGCATCTATTTATAGATATATATATCTGTGTAAATGGGTGTTTATGAATGGGAGCACAAGAGCTGAATACCAATATGTCAATGTTGTTGGACATGTATCACTCTGAACATTTCAGACAAACGGAACATATCTGACAGTGGAGCACCAGGATGGGGGCGGCAACTGGCAGGTCAAGTACACAGATGCACACTGGGAAACCAGGTCAGTATAGCCACCAATGATTGTTGTTTGTAGCATAGATTGTGACCACCATCATATAGTATCCCACAAGCCCATCTGTAGATCCCTGGCAGGTCAGACTGGACATACTCCCAGCCAAGGTGGTCTAACTTCACCAGTCTGTATAGGTGTGGCACTTTTGTAGCTTATCCATTCTGTGAGATTGTTAAGCAGGCATTTATTGTGTCTGCCTCTCCACAACATGCAATAACAAGACTGGAGAAGATGACGTCACGACAAGCAACATTGAGTAGAGTCAAGAAATGACTGTCAGAAGTCAAGTTATCTCACATAGGATAGGCAGTTACGGGTGCAGGTTCAGATCCCTTACACTCCAGATCCCAGAGAGAAAAAGTGGCACAAATGTCTCTTGTATGCTAAATGACGAAACAGTCCCTGGATACTCAAAAAACAGCCAAGAATTGGCTCTTTGAAAAGATAGATGCAGCTGCTCTTGGTACCTCCAGGAGTGACAAAGAAGAACTTAGATATATAGAGAAAGATTTGTGCATAAGCACTGCATAATGCACGTGACCTCTCTGACTTATCCCCTCCTGAAAAGATATAATTGTGCCCCTACTAACTGTGCTGTACAAGAGTTGACCAGAACTTAAGCTACACAAACATTTTTATCATCATCATCAAGTGCCCTCCCAGCTGGCGTAGGCGTTCATGGCTCTCCACAGATCTCGATCTTTGGTGTTCTGGATCAACTCTGCTTTTGGTATTCCTCCATGCCACTGTCTCAATCCATTCAGTGTTAGCCGGTTGTTGTAAATACAGTGTTAACTGATTGTTGTAAATACAGTGTTAACTGATTGTTGTAAATACAGTGTTAGCTGGTTGTTGTAAATACAGTGTTAGCTGGTTGTTGTAAATACAGTGTTAGCTGGTTGTTGTAAATACAGTGTTAACTGATTGTTGTAATGACAGCATTAGCTGGTTGTTGTAAAGACATTATTAGCTGATTGTTGTAAATACAGTGTTAGCAGATTGCTGTAAAGACATTATTAGCTGACTGTTGTAAATACAGTGTTAGCTGATTGTTGTAAATACAGTGTTAGCTGGTTATTGTAAATACAGTGTTAACTGATTGTTGTAATGACAGCATTAGCTGGTTGTTGTAAAGACATTATTAGCTGATTGTTGTAAATACAGTGTTAGCAGATTGCTGTAAAGACATTATTAGCTGACTGTTGTAAATACAGTGTTAGCTGATTGTTGTAAATACAGTGTTAGCTGATTGTTGTAAATACAGTGTTAGCTTATTATTGTAAATACAGTGTTAGCTTATTGTTGTAAAGACAGTGGTAGCTGATTGTTGTAAATACAGTGTTACCTGATAACTGTATGCCCGACTCTGTTGTCTCTGCGGACATTCAGGTTTACATGGATCAGGACAAGTACCATCCTTGGTGAAAGTGAGGCTGAAATCACATGGCAAATTCCAGCCAATCAGATGTCTGGAGTCTACAGGATACGCCACTTTGGCACATGGAAGTCCTTATTTGGCCAACTGACAGCATTTGTGGGTCAGAGTCGAGAGTTCTCTGTCACTGGTGCTTCCCAGAGAGAAACTTTCTATCAGGTGGTACAGATGTGAAACAAGTAGTCATTTGGTACATATTTAGACTGTATGTGTGTATAAATATCTAGAGTGTGTGCATGTAAACATATCTAGTGGGCGTGGATGTTCTGGTATTCACATCACTCCACTCCTACAGTTGTGTCATGTAATTCAATCAACACTGTCCGGGTGATGTGTTCACTCCTACAGTTGTGTCATGTAATTCAATCAACACTGTCCGGGTGATGTGTTCACTCCTACAGTTGTGTCATGTAATTCAATCAACACTGTCCGGGTGATGTGTTCACTCCTACAGTTGTGTCATGTAATTCAATCAACACTGTCCGGGTGATGTGTTCACTCCTACAGTTGTGTCATGTAATTCAATCAACACTGTCCGGGTGATGTGTTCACTCCTACAGATGTGTCGTGTAATTCAATCAACACTGTCCGTGTGATGTGTTCACTCCTACAGATGTGTCGTGTAATTCAATCAACACTGTCCGTGTGATGTGTTCACTCCTACAGATGTGTCGTGTAATTCAATCAACACTGTCCGGGTGATGTGTTCACTCCTACAGATGTGTCGTGTAATTCAATCAACACTGTCCGTGTGATGTGTTCACTTCTGCTGGTCTGTTCAATGACTTTCTATTGCTCTTCTGCTTGTTCCGGTTTTGTCCGATTTGGCTTTCAGCCTCAGGATATGACTACAGGAGTGGGAAGAACTCTCACACGCATCTCATATTGTCTTCTGTTTGTTGCTGCAGTGTTGCTGTTTATCTGTCTTTTGTGAGGTCAATCTTTCATTGTTCTCATTGTATGTGAGTGATATTGTTGTGATATTGTTGTATTCTCATTGTATGTGAGACAGTCTATAAATAAACACACATAGTATTGTTTGGCGCTCTTAAAAGGAGAAGAAGGAAGTAGAGTTTAGAGGACGCACAAGACAACATACAATTTTGACATCTATAGTTACCGACCAGGATTCGAACCTGTCACCTCCAAATTATGACAGCGCCTCACTGCAGGAACAAGTGTACTTTGACATATAAGGGTGTTGTCTTGTGATGACCAACTGGGTCAGTCGTCCTGGGAGTGAGAAGTTCATGGGCCTTTGCGGCTCAGGCCAGAGGGAAAATTGTGAAGGAAGAGTCTGGTGCTTTTGCTGAGACCACAATTAGCCTGACTATGGAAGTCATAGCAGTAAGTAAAGCAATAACATGGCTCGAGACACAGACATTCATTCGGGCATCTGTCCTTAGTGACTCAATGAGTATGCTCAGGAGGATGGAGATGGGGTGGGTCCGAAGAGAGTGGCTACTGTCTTTGGAGGGTTCTCGGCTGATAAAGATTAGTTTCATCTTCGTGCCAGGACATGCGGGTGTACAAGAGAATGAGCAGGCTGACAGGCTTGCAGATAGAGCTACTGAGGAAGGCGGGCGAGCCATGGACCAGGCAGACATTCTGAATTCTCTGCAAGAGGTAAGTCGTTTATGAGAACCAGGCGATGACTGGGAATCTACAACCATGGTCAGGCTGCGAGAACAGCAAGTTAAAAGAGATGTGGCCAAACAAGAACACTACGCAGGAAGCCAAAGAAGATTAATAAACCAACACAGAACTGGCGTCGTTAGCCGCCACACGCTGCGGGATTTGCTGAGGAGGGGATCCAAGCACTTATGGACTGAATGGTTCAATGTGCAATGAGGATGATCTGTCGACTAACAAACTAAACTTGTGATGAAGTTACTGCTGTAATGGCTTGTGATACAGTTACATGCTGACCATGTGTTGTCTGGTGATGAAGTTACTGCTGTGTTGTCTGGTGATGAAGTTACTGCTGTGTTGTCTGGTGATGAAGTTACTGCTGTGTTGTCTGGTGATGAAGTTACTGCTGTGTTGTCTGGTGATGAAGTTACTGCTGTGTTGTCTGGTGATGAAGTTACTGCTGTGGTGTCTAGTGATGAAGTTACTGCTGTGTTGTCTGGTGATGAAGTTACTGCTGTGTTGTCTGGTGATGAAGTTACTGCTGTGTTGTCTGGTGATGAAGTTACTGCTCTCTTGTCTGGTGATGAAGTTACTGCTGTGTTGTCTGGTGATGAAGTTACTGCTGTGTTGTCTGGTGATGAAGTTACTGCCGTGTTGACTGGTTAAATGGGTCTTCAGTGCAAGATGATCTGCACTGGGTTATATCCTATTTGGCTCGACCTCTGTCTGCAGTGTGACCTGACCTGCCAAGTGTGTAGCACACAGGATGAACTCTGCTGTGTTACCTGCCAAGTGGGTAGCACAAGGGATGAACTTGTAGCTCAAGCAACCATTCTCAGGGGTGTTTGAAACAGCAAGTATCAGAACTGAAGGACAGAATGTGACAACAAACCCGTGACTCTTGTAGCACAAGGCAGGCAGCTTGATCACTTCACCGCACATCTCCCTGGTGGTGACCACACCATGGCACCATTTCATCATTTCTCTCTCTGGTCACTGGTTGTGAGTAAATGAGGTTCAACATTCTGTAGCCGCTCAGCCTTCAAAATATCTTACATATTTGGTTGCGCATGTTTTATTTGGACAGTTCATACACATTTGGAATCCAATGATGCAAAGTTTACGATTTCTTTATCTATGATCTGTTCATCTATGATCTGTTATCTGGTAATCTGTGATTTGTTAATCTGTGATCTGTTAATCTATGATCAGTTAATCTGTTATCTATGATCTGTTAATCTATATGTTAATGTATGATTTCTTATCTACATAGACACTTTTTATTTACAATATGTTTACAGTATAATAAACAGTTTTTGTAACACATTAGTCTTTCATGTCTGATGTTGACAGAAGTATTTGACTTGGTTGACAGTCTGTCCAGTGTTGGAGATAGAATGTTTCACTGGTTGACAGTCTGTCCAGTGTTGGAGACAAAATATTGTGCACTGAACTGGTGAACTTGTCCGACATCTATCAACATGAACAAGACTAGGGCAACTGCTTTAACAATGGAACGGTAAGGGTTTCGAAGTTGACGTGTATGAGGTATCATGCCCGCATCTGCCTGTGGCGGGACCGGAAACCCGTAATGTTCTTACGTGTATCTGGTGCGCAGTGTTGATGCCTTGGCAGAGTGGCTCATGGCGGTCTAGCAACTTTTAGCTGGAGTATACATGGAGGCAGCTGAGACATGTGGTCTAGCAACTTTTAGCTAGAGTATACGTGGAGGCAGTCGAGGCATGGGAACTTTGCCCCTTTTTGCTTGCTGGTCTTGAATATTAAGTGCAGCAGGCTCTTGATCCAAGTATAGTGGCTCTCTTCATCCTTAGTAATGAGTAGGAGGCTGATCTGGTGGGGGAAATTCTTCTGGCTGGATTTGTGGTGTACTATGAGACCGCTGTCACACCTGAGGAGAGGATGTTGACTGCAATGTCTGGGTTGAGCTGCTCCAATTTGTTAATACTGGTGAGTTGCACCAGGAATTCAAACCCACGAAGTTTAGCTCGTCCAGGTGGGCTCTAGTCTATCATCATCATATTATGTCATGCTGATGAGGATGGGAGGTTATGTTTCACCATCTCACTCGATCACCAGAGTCGTGGATCAGCTCTGTGTTCTTGTCTTGACCATGCCATGTGGCCAAGCCATCCAGGTATTTACTTCTCTGCCATCCCCTCCTAAGGGCATCCATAACATCAGATGAAAGATGCACAACAGAGATGAAGAACATAATTGTTTAAAAATTTAGTTGCATGTCCTTCACACGATGTAGCAATCAGCCCCAGAATTTTGGCTGTTCGTGATTCCTGGGCAAGATTACGTTCAGTAGTTTGCTATTGCTTTCTGAACGACCGGCACCCATACCTTTTTTGAAATAACCAGCACCGCTGTGTTTCGAATGAAGAACAGAATAGGGTAAGCAAAAGCTGCATTACAGAAAATGAAAAGTATCATATTCAATAAGTCACTATCTTGAATGTAAGAGAGCGCTGAAGTGCTGTATATAACCTTTTTTTTTTTTTTGGCTGTATGGTAGTGAATCTTAGGACTTGAAGCAACAAAGTTGTGGTTCTTGAGACAAATGTTGCGAATTCCTTGAACTGTCTGAGTAACTAACAACGAATGCCTATAAGAGGCTGGAGAATCTAGAACATTATATACAACAATAAGAAAGAGACAAACAACTTTGTTTGGTCATGTGATGAGAAGAGAGGCATTGGAAACATCGTGACAACTGGAAAGATCAAAGGGAAGAAAGACAGAGGCAGACCAAGATAAATGATGCTGGATGGACTGAGACAGTGGCATAGAGGAATATCATCAGCAGTTCTGTGGAGAGCCATGAATGCCTATGCCAGCTGGCAGGGCACTTGATGATGATGACCGTGGGAATCAGTCGTTTTTCATGTCAATTTCCAAAACAATGACACTGTTCTGGATTGTGCAAGAAAAGAGACTGAGGAAAGCAGCCGGTCACCTCATGTAGTGAAGCTGTGAATGTATGTTTGTGATACCACTTCTACAGTAATATCTGTTACAAAAGTGTATTACTCGCTGACCTGAATGTTCATCTACATAAACATTTCTTAGAGAACAGAACATTTCTTAGTGTCCATTGGCTTCCTAGTTTGAACACATTCTCAGTTCACAACATTGTCTTGTTGGTTCGATTCCAGGCTATGTCTTACAGTTGATGACAGCAATTTTCTCACAGATTCCCAAGGGTTGTCGATAGAGCTACAGAGTTCATGCTTTGTGCAACACTTTCAGCTGGTTGTCCTGAGGGAAAAGACTGAACCATGTAGGATAAAACCCGGTGCAATGAAGTCAACCTTCTAGCCTTTTAAAAACACTTCCCCTGAGGTTTATCAAGACACGGATGTATACAGATCAGTCAAGACACGGATGTATACAGATCAGTCAAGGCATGGAAGTATACAGATCAGTCAAGGCATGGAAGTATACAGATCAGTCAAGACACGGATGTATACAGATCAGTCAAGACACGGATGTATACAGATCAGTCAAGGCATGGAAGTATACAGATCAGTCATAAACTGACCATGTTGATGTCTGCAGCCTGGCCTGTGCTGGCCTATGATGCCAACCCCGGCATAGAAGCTTGTAGTAGGTCATCATGGTCGAATGGATAAGAACGCGTGTTCTTAAACATCCAGTGTGCTGATGCTGAGGTAAGGGGTTCAACCCCTAGACTGGACAGTTGGACTAAAATGTTGACCTAACGTCTTTGACTTGGGGACGTAAATTACAGTACCTCTAAAGTCGGAGTGGGTTTGCCTGATGGCCAGGGACACTATGAATCGGGAAAGTTAATTTAATCCACCACTACTAGAAGTAGTATGTATGGACTACGTTTGAGTTCATGGCGAGCGAGCGCCAAAAAAACAAAACAAGTTTGTAGAATAAGAGAAGTGAGAAGGAAACAAGACAGTCCAACTTCTGCTGCCATCTTCTAGCAGACGACATTAGTCATGTGTCTTTACATCTCAGGTACATGTCTGCTACAGTTCTTTAGATGTCAGGTACATGCCTTTATTTCTTAGGTATATGTCTTTAGATGTCAGGTACATGTCTTTATATCTCAGGTACATGTCTTTATATCTCAGGTACATGTCTTTATATCTCAGGATCACGTCTTTATATCTCAGGTTCATGTCTTTATATCTCAGGTACATCTTTATATCTCAGGTTGTCTTTAGATCTCAGGTACATGTCTTTAGGTCTCAGGTACATTTCTTTAAATCTCAGGTACATTTCTTTAGATGTCAGGTATATGTGTTTAGATCTCAGGTACAGCTCTTTAGATCTCAGGTATATGTCTTTAGATCTCAGGTTCATGTCTTTAGATCTCAGGTACATGTCTTTATATCTCAGGTATGTCTTTATATCTCAGGTATATGTCTTTAGATCTCAGGTACAGTTCTTTAGATCTCAGGTACAGTTCTTTAGATCACCTTTCTTTAATCAAGGCAGTTGGCAGGCAAAAATATTTTGCTAAAGGACCACCAAGGAGCCCAAAAAAGATATTTTTTTGTTTATAAAATATTTTGCAAGAGGACTGCACCCTGGAGTCCATTCTTGGTCACTTCTCTCTGACTAGCCATGACACAGTTTCCAACTTTGTATTCTGAATTGTTGGTGAAATCACTTAGTACAGTATAACAAGCAAACAAACAACAATGGGGACCCTTTTTACACGTCTCAAGTATACGCTGTGTGTACTTGTACTGCAGGGAGTGACCGGAGGATCTGGCAGACACTCAGTTCTCTGAGGAAAGGTCAGAAGGAAACTTAATCAGATTGCATCAGTTACCTTTAGCACTGGGAATCTTCGCTGGCTGTTGAAGATAAAGACAGAGCATATGGGAATATCCAGAGTGCTGTGATGTCGGTTCTTTACCCCAGAACTGTGAAATTGGAGCATGGCGCCGCCAGCAGACATGGAGAATCACATACGGCTTTGGTCAATTGTCTTGGTATAGCACGGCTGAGGGACTATACTCCAGCATAGAGGGAACTGCAAGAAATAGCCAAGAATGGAAGAATTGTCTTGGTATAGCGCGCCTGAGGGACTATACTCCAGCATAGAGGGAACTGCAAGAAATAGCCAAGAATGGAAGAATTGTCTTGGTATAGCGCGCCTGAGGGACTATACTCCAGCATAGAGGGAACTGCAAGAAATAGCCAAGAATGGAAGAATTGTCTTGGTATAGCGCGCCTGAGGGACTATACTCCAGCATAGAGGGAACTGAAAGAAATAGCCAAGAATGGAAGAATTGTCTTGGTATAGCGCGCCTGAGGGACTATACTCCAGCATAGAGGGAACTGCAAGAAATAGCCAAGAATGGAAGAATTGTCTTGGTATAGCACGGCTGAGGGACTATACTCCAGCATAGAGGGAACTGCAAGAAATAGCCAAGAATGGAAGAATTGTCTTGGTATAGCACGGCTGAGGGACTATACTCCAGCATAGAGGGAACTGCAAGAAATAGCCAAGAATGGAAGAATTGTCTTGGTATAGCGCGCCTGAGGGACTATACTCCAGCATAGAGGGAACTGCAAGAAATAGCCAAGAATGGAAGAATTGTCTTGGTATAGCGCGCCTGAGGGACTATACTCCAGCATAGAGGGAACTGCAAGAAATAGCCAAGAATGGAAGAATTGTCTTGGTATAGCGCGCCTGAGGGACTATACTCCAGCATAGAGGGAACTGAAAGAAATAGCCAAGAATGGAAGAATTGTCTTGGTATAGCGCGCCTGAGGGACTATACTCCAGCATAGAGGGAACTGCAAGAAATAGCCAAGAATGGAAGAATTGTCTTGGTAGAGCGCGCCTGAGGGACTATACTCCAACAAAGTGAAGACTTCAAGGGCAAGAAAGTACTACTGCGTCACGGCGTTCCCCAGGGTGGAGTCCTGTCCCCCACATTTTTCTAATCTTCGTCAATGATCTCATTGCTAAACTACCATATGGAATGATGACCTGGTTCTATGGAGCACAAATGAACATGCATCAGTGGCCACCAGATCACTACAAAGATCTGTAGATGCATTCATTGCTTTGGCAAAAAGATGGTGTGTAAGCATAAACACTGACAAGTGCAGCACCACTCTATTTACCCTCTCTCCAAAACAAAAGGCAGGGATCATCCAAAAACATGGAACACCCCTAAGAGAAGATAAAGAACCAAAATACCTAGGAGTAACATTTGATGACAGGCTGACATGGAGAAAGCATATCAACAAAGCAGTAGCAAAAGCCAGAAGGAAAATAGCCATCCTAAGAAAACGAAGTGGAACCACATGGGGAGCCAGTGGGAAAATACTTAGCAAAGTTTCTCTGCTCAACAGAGCACACGACCACACCTGGAATATGGGTCAACTGCTTAGAGTCACCACAGAAGGGATGAGATCAACCCCTATAGTGGAAATGGAGAAGATGGGGAGGACACAAGCACTGAGTGAGCGCAGAGATAAAAAAACACTAATACAAGCAGGCAAGGTCCTCAGCTTGCCAGGCCACCCTATGAAGAACAGATTTGAAAACCTAGCTATGGGGCGGTTGAAAAGAAAGTTTTATCCACCAGGCCAAACGACTGTGCAGAGAAACCACTGATCTTCCCACAGTTGGTATCTCCCTGAAAACTATTCCAGAGCGAACTCCATGGAAAGATGAACATAGACTATCATTACAAATCCAGACAAAAGTGAGAGGAATATTTGACAAGGAAGAACAGAACAGCATACAGCGCAGAACAGCCACTCTCAGCTTCCTTAATGAAGAATACCCACATGACCTCTGGATCTGAGTCTACACAGATGGGTCAGCACAAAATGCTGTTCGAAATTAAGGAGCAGGAGTGTACATAGAATACTCAAATAATACTAGGGACACAGCCAGAGTACCGACAGGAAAGTACTGCCATAACTATGATGCTGAAATTGAGGCAATCAGGATAGCAACAGAGAAATTACTAAATACCAGCAATGGTACACAACCTGTGGTGCTATTGACAGATGCCAAATCAGTACTCGAGGCGCTCCTGTCTGGGAAATTGCCAGTACTAGGGATACTACTTTCTGAACTTAGCAGTCAGCATAAGTCACCATACAGTGGATACCATCCCACTGTGGAGTACCCGGAAACGACAGAGCTGATCAATTGGCTAAGGAAGTAGCCAAAGAAGAACAGCCTGATGTGCCCGTTACATACCACCAAAAGAAAAGAATTATCAAATCAGTCAGAAAGCCACCAAAACCTGCTCAAGATGACTACCACGTTATGGACAGACCAGAACAAGTCATTATTCTGCGCCTCAGAACAGGGCACAATAGATTACGCAACCACATGTATACAAAATTCAAGATTGGTGAATCAGCCATGTGCACATGTGGATTGGCGTCGCAGACAGCAGAGCACATACTCCCAGACTGCCCAAAATACAACATATCTAGGCAAACATTCTGGCCTAAAGAGACGACAGTGGAAGATAAACTCTATGGACCGTTGAGTGAACTGGAACAGACAGTTAAATTCATACAAGAGACAACATTGCAGTTATAGACATATTTCAAGCGAACGAAAGAAGAAGTAGAAGAAGCCAAGACCATACCAACTTCTTAGAGGATATGTTGAGTATATTAATGAGTACAACGGACACAGAGTATTCAGTTCTAGCACAACCAAACAGGGGCAACAAGAATGCAACACAACAATCAGCTACTGTGGCTTTATCCAATCATGTTTGTTTATTTCTATCAGCAATAACATTGTTTTCTAAGGCATTAATTTACACTGAAACAATCAAGTCCACACAATAAGTTGAGTCTAATGAGTCAAATAAGCCATCACAAATAGTCCTACATACTTGTAAAACCATCAAGTAATCACACAACCCCACACTGAACAATCCAAAGATTGTCACATACAATAATCATATATTTGAACAGTGAACAATCAGTCATGATATTGTCACAACACAAACCAACACAGTCTGAATTGAAACAATACACAAGTCACAAATATGAAATAGTCTTCTACTTGACTGTCACAATCACATTTCTGATAGCCTACCCACAAAACTGGCTTGAACCCTCATGCAGCCCAGTGTTAGGGCACTCATGGGTTTGGTGACCAGACACCCAAGTTTGACCCCAGCAATGTCTCAGTCTCTGAGTTGAACCCTCATGCAGCCCAGTGTTAGGGCACACATGGGTTTGGGATCTGCCTGACCAGACACCGACCACAGCAATGTCTCAGTCTCTGAGTTGAAGACTCATGCAGTCCGGTGCTGCCAGACTTGCCAGACCAAATAAACACACACTATGACGAGAAAGTTGAGTGAAAGGGAAAGCACACACACAGATACAAGAGAACTCCACCAAAGTCTTTATCAACAAGCAAGAAAACAAAAACCAGAATACTTCACCGATGAGCTGAAGAAGGCCATCCAATGAGCACATGTACTGAGACAGGACAACAGAATGTTCCAGCACATCTCCATTCCCAGTTTCTGTGTTGATGACACTGCCTTCTTCTGACCTGCCAGTCAAGTATTCTGATTTTTGGTTTGTTGTTTCACTTGGTCGTAGAGACAGACTTTGGCAGACATGTCTGCCTGTAACTGTTTCACTTGGTCGTAGAGACAGACTTTGGCAGACACGTCCGCCTGTAACAGTTTTTCCTGTCACCAAACGTCCTAGTTATACTTGGTGTTCTATCTGGACTCTGTGATTAGCTCCGCAGTAATCGACCCCCTTCTTGGATGCCAGGTCTGATTCCAGAGTTTGGTGGTTCATCCACCTCCAGTCTGAGTGTAGCAGTGTCTCATCTTCCATCGTGCTGAATACAGCAGCCAGCCTACATCTAGCCCCACTTACACCTCCTTACACTTCATGCCGTGCTGCATTGGTGATGTGTCCACAGCTTTCTGGCTGGGGTACTGCCAATCATTTCTGATACTGATGTTCCTCCAAACCATGATGTCAAACTGTCAGCATCTCCTCTCTTGATCTCCCCCTGCCTCTCTTCCCCGCCAATCTTCCTGTTGTGATGAGAATCTCCAGCATTCCCCGTCCCATGACATACCCACAGACATCCACTTCTGATGTCAGTAGCCAGTTCTCTGTGTGAGTTCACTTCTGTCAAGATATCTCTATCATGCTTCTCATTCTCTCATGATGTTATCATTCTTCTATAAAACTACATCTCTGCAGCATTTGGCACGCAGACAATCCAAGTATTCTGTCCTCATCTACCCTAGACTGTGTGTTTCTGTGATACAACTGCAGACAGGTAATCTTCATGTAACACAATTGCAGACATGTGATCTTCATGTGATACAACTGTACACATATGATCTTCATGTGACACAACTGCCGACATGTGATCTTCATGTGACAGACTCAGAGGTAGTGAGGTTACTCATGGAGAGGGTCAAGCACACATTTCCATCTAGTGATGTGTTTCTGGTTCTGCACACATGTTCCTCCCAGTAATATGTTTCTGGTTTTGCAAACATGTGTATTATCCATCGTTATGTATTACTAAAACGAGAAAAAGAGTGTTGAGGGGATACATAGAGCCTGTTCTTTTGTTTGGATGTGAAACTTGGACAATGAGCAGTCAAGCTCAAAAATATCTGATGGCTGTAGAAATGTGGTTTCTGAGGAAAATGCAAAGAATATCATGGACAGACAGAAAAACTAATGACCTAGTACTACAGGAGACAAATGAACATCAGAAATTGATTAGAGTCATTAGACTTAGACTTAGTCAAAATTTTGTCGACATGTTATCAGAAGAAATTAATTGGAGAACTTGGTGACAACTGGCAAGATCAAAGGGAAGAGATCAAGGGGAAGACCGAGAAGTAAATACCTGGCAGGAACACTGAGCTGATCCATGACTCTGGTGATCGAGTGAAATGGCGAGTCATGACTGCCCACGCTTTCCGGCATGGCACATGATTGATTGATTGATGTATTATCCATCGTTATGTATCAACATACAGCTGCAAACCCTGGACAATTAGTAAACAGGTGAACAAATTCCTGGAAGCCTTGGAGATGTGGTTTTATAGAAGAATGCTGAAAATTAATTGGACAGCCAAAATGAGCAATCTGGACATTTTAAGGGAAGCTATGTTGCAAAGACAACTTATAACAATCACCAGAAAAAAAGCAGTTATCATTTATTGGCCGCATTATGAGAAGAGAAAAACTGGAACATGTTGTGAAAACTGGATAGATTAGTGGAGAGAGAGATAGAGGAAGACAGCATGAGAACATTCTTAACAATCATGTGTCATGGGATAGAAGAGTCAACACACGAACTGATGCATGCAATCGGAGATCAACATTTGTGGAGAAGCATGGTTGCCTACGCCAGCCGGCAAGGCTGATGATGCATCAACATGTATTTGTTGTTCACATCTGTGCCCTTGCATGCCAGATAGTCATGTCTACACATGTATGTTCCGCACTGTTATATATTCACCACTGTTATTTATTCACCTATATATGTTCAGCACTGTTATATATTCACCTGTATATGTTCAGCACTGTTATATATTCACCTGTATATGTTCAGCACTGTTATATATTCACCTGTATATGTTCAGCTCTGTTATATATTCACATGTATTTGCTGTTCACGGTATGTATTCACATACATCTGATGTTCACTGTTATGTATTAGTTCACATCTGTGCCCTTACAC
The DNA here is from genome assembly GCA_963921405.1 of Cepaea hortensis. Classification (NCBI taxonomy): domain Eukaryota; kingdom Metazoa; phylum Mollusca; class Gastropoda; order Stylommatophora; family Helicidae; genus Cepaea; species Cepaea hortensis. Next base: position 2,481,144 of record OY992880.1, on the reverse strand, counting down.
TGAACAAAGTCATTTATTCACAATGATGTCAGCTCCTGGCTCCCAGAATGCCCTGATATGTCACATGGCCAGGTGAGCAAGGAGATCAGTTCATGCCGGCCGGCTTCTTGCCACCGTGGAACTCTTCAATACACAGATGGCAACTCCAGCTTCCTGCAGGACAACAATGGTCTCAGTTAGAATCACGCTCACATGGTTCACTCGAGCAACAGGATCACTTTAGATATCTCATCTCTATCACACTTTAGGTCCCACACTTTAGATATCTCTGTCACACTGTAACTAGATCCCACACTTTAGATGTCTAATCTCTATCACAATGTAACTAGGTCACACACTTTAGATATCTCATCTCTATCACACTGTAACTAGATCCCACACTTTAGATGTCTCATCTCTATCACAATGTAACTAGGTCCCACACTTTAGATATCTCATCTCTATCACACTGTAACTAGATCCCACACTTTAGATGTCTCATCTCTATCACACTGTAACTAGATCCCACACTTTAGATATCTCATCTCTATCACACTTTAGGTCCCACACTTTAGATGTCTCATCTCTATCACACTTTAGGTCCCAACTTTAGATATCTCATCTCTATCACACTTTAGATGTCTCATCTCTATCACACTGTAACTAGGTCCCACACTTTAGATATCTCATCTCTATCACACTGTAACTAGATCCCACACTTTAGATATCTCTATCACACAGTAACTAGGTCCCACACTAGATATCTCATCTCTATCACACTTTAGGTCCCACACTTTAGATGTCTCATCTCTATCACACTGTAACTAGATCCCACACTTTAGATATCTCATCTCTATCACACTTTAGGTCCCACACTTTAGATGTCTCATCTCTATCACACTTTAGGTCCCAACTTTAGATATCTCATCTCTATCACACTTTAGATGTCTCATCTCTATCACACTGTAACTAGGTCCCACACTTCAGATATCTCATCTCTATCACACTGTAACTAGATCCCACACTTTAGATATCTCTATCACACAGTAACTAGGTCCCACACTTTAGATATCTCATCTCTATCACACAGTAATTAGGTCCCACACTTTAGATGTCTCATCTCTATTACAATGTAACTAGGTCCCACACTTTAGATGTCTCATCTCTATCACAAAGTAACTAGGTCCCACACTTTAGATATCTCATCTCTATCACACAGTAACTAGGTCCCACACTTTAGATGTCTCATCTCTATTACAATGTAACTAGGTCCCACACTTTAGATGTCTCATCTCTATCACACAGTAACTAGGTCCCACACTTTAGATGTCTCATCTCTATCACACAGTAACTAGGTCCCACACTTTAGATGTCTCATCTCTATCACACAGTAACTAGGTCCCACACTTTAGATGTCTCATCTCTATCACACTGTAACTAGATCCCACACTTTAGATATCTCATCTCTATCACACTGTAACTAGATCCCACACTTTAGATATCTCATCTCTATCACACTGTAACTAGATCCCACACTTTAGATATCTCATCTCTATCACACTGTAACTAGATCCCACACTTTAGATATCTCATCTCTATCACACTGTAACTAGATCCCACACTTTAGATATCTCATCTCATCTCTATCACACAGTAACTAGATCCAACACTTTAGATATCTCATCTCATCTCTATCACACTGTAACTAGATCCCACACTTTAGATATCTAATCTCTATCACACTTTAGATATCTCATCTCTATCACACTTTAGATATCTCATCTCTATCACAATGTAACTAGGTCCCACACTTTAGATATCTCATCTCTATCACACTGTAACTAGACCCCACACTTTAGATATCTCATCTCTATCACACTTTAGATATCTCATCTCTATCACACTGTAACTAGATCCCACACTTTAGATGTCTCATCTCTTATCACAATGTAACTAGGTCCCACACTTTATATATCTCATCTCTATCACACTGTAACTAGATCCCACACTTTAGATGTCTCATCTCTTATCACAATGTAACTAGGTCCCACACTTTAGATATCTCATCTCTATCACACTGTAACTAGATCCCACACTTTAGATGTCTCATCTCTTATCACAATGTAACTAGGTCCCACACTTTAGATATCTCATCTCTATCACACTGTAACTAGATCCCACACTTTAGATGTCTCATCTCTTATCACAATGTAACTAGGTCCCACACTTTAGATATCTCATCTCTATCACACTGTAACTAGATCCCACTTTAGATGTCTCATCTCTATCACACTGTAACTAGATCCCACACTTTAGATATCTCATCTCTATCACACTTTAGGTCCCACACTTTAGATGTCTCATCTCTATCACACTTTAGGTCCCACACTTTAGATATCTCATCTCTATCACACTTTAGGTCCCACACTTTAGATGTCTCATCTCTATCACACTGTAACTAGGTCCCACACTTCAGATATCTCATCTCTATCACACTGTAACTAGATCCCACACTTTAGATGTCTCATCTCTATTACAATGTAACTAGGTCCCACACTTTAGATGTCTCATCTCTATCACACAGTAACTAGGTCCCACACTTTAGATGTCTCATCTCTATTACAATGTAACTAGGTCCCACACTTTAGATATCTCATCTCTATCACACAGTAACTAGGTCCCACACTTTAGATGTCTCATCTCTATTACAATGTAACTAGGTCCCACACTTTAGATGTCTCATCTCTATCACACAGTAACTAGGTCCCACACTTTAGATGTCTCATCTCTATCACAAAGTAACTAGGTCCCACACTTTAGATGTCTCATCTCTATCACAAAGTAACTAGGTCCCACACTTTAGATGTCTCATCTCTATCACACTGTAACTAGATCCCACACTTTAGATATCTCATCTCTATCACACTAACTAGATCCCACACTTTAGATATCTCATCTCTATCACACTGTAACTAGATCCCACTCTTTAGATATCTCATCTCTATCACACAGTAACTAGATCCCACACTTTAGATATCTCATCTCATCTCTATCACACTGTAACTAGATCCCACACTTTAGATATCTCATCTCTATCACACTTTAGATATCTCATCTCTATCGCACTTTAGATATCTCATCTCTATCACACTTTAGGTCCCACACTTTAGATATCTCATCGCTATCACAATGTAACTAGGTCCCACACTTTAGATATCTCATCTCTATCACAATGTAACTAGACCCCACACTTTAGATATCTCATCTCTATCACACTTTAGGTCCCACACTTTAGATATCTCATCTCTATCACACTGTAACTAGATCCCACACTTTAGATGTCTCATCTCTATCACAATGTAACTAGGTCACACACTTTAGATATCTCATCTCTATCACACTGTAACTAGATCCCACACTTTAGATGTCTCATCTCTATCACACTGTAACTAGATCCCACACTTTAGATGTCTCATCTCTATCACAATGTAACTAGGTCCCACACTTTAGATATCTCATCTCTATCACACTGTAACTAGATCCCACACTTTAGATGTCTCATCTCATCTCTATCACACAGTAACTAGGTCCCACACTTTAGATGTCTCATCTCATCTCTATCACACAGTAACTAGGTCCCACACTTTAGATGTCTCATCTCATCTCTATCACACAGTAACTAGGTCCCACCCTTTAGATGTCTCATCTCTATCACACAGTAACTAGGTCCCACACTTTAGATGTCTCATCTCTATCACACTGTAACTAGATCCCACACTTTAGATATCTCATCTCTATCACTCTGTAACTAGATCCCACACTTTAGATATCTCATCTCTATCACACTGTAACTAGATCCCACACTTTAGATATCTCATCTCATCTCTATCACACAGTAACTAGATCCCACACTTTAGATATCTCATCTCATCTCTATCACACAGTAACTAGATCCCACACTTTAGATGTCTCATCTCTATCACACAGTAACTAGGTCCCACACTTTAGATATCTCTATCACACTGTAACTAGATCCCATCCTTTAGATGTCTCATCTCTATCACACTTTAGGTCCCACACTTTAGATGTCTCATCTCTATCACACTTTAGGTCCCACACTTTAGATGTCTCATCTCTATCACACAGTAACTAGGTCCCATGCTTTATATATCTCATCTCTATCACACTTTAGGTCCCACACTTTAGATATCTCATCTCTATCACACTTTAGGTCCCACACTTTAGATATCTCATCTATATCATAATGTAACTAGGTCCCACACTTTAGATATCTCATCTCTATCACACTTTAGATGTCTCATCTCTATCACACTTTAGGTCCCACATTTTAGATGTCTCATCTCTATCATAATGTAACTAGGTCCCATGCTTTAGATGTCTCATCTCTATCATACTTTAGGTCCCACACTTTAGATGTCTCATCTCTATCACACTTTAGATGTCTCATCTCTATCACACTTTAGATGTCTCATCTCTATCACACTTTAGGTCCCACACTTTAGATGTCTCATCTCTATCACAATGTCACTAGGTCCCACACTTTAGATATCTCATCTCTATCACACTTTAGATGTCTCATCTCTATCACACTTTAGGTCCCACACTTTAGATATCTCATGTCTATCATAATGTAACTAGGTCCCACACTTTAGATATCTCATCTCTATCACACTTTAGATATCTCATCTCTATCACACTTTAGGTCCAACACTTTAGATATCTCATGTCTATCATAATGTAACTAGGTCCCACACTTTAGATATCTCATCTCTATCACACTTTAGGTCCCACACTTTAGATATCTCATCTCTATCACACTTTAGGTCCCACACTTTAGATATCTCATCTCTATCATAATGTAACTAGGTCCCACACTTTAGATATCTCATCTCTATCACACTTTAGGTCCCACACTTTAAATATCTCATCTCTATCACACTTTAGGCCCCACACTTTAGATATCTCAATCAATCAATCATGTGCCATGCCGGAAAGCGTGGGCGGTCATGACTCGCCATTTCACTCGATCACCAGTGTCGTGGATCAGCTCAGTGTTCCTGTCTCGTCCATGCCATGTGGCCAAGCCATCCAGGTATTTTCCTCTCGGTCTTCCTCTTGGTCTGTTCCCCTCGATCTTGCCAGTTGTCACTAAGTTCTCCAATCCATTTCTTCTCATAACATGTCCAAAAATTGTTGACTGTCTACGTCTAATTTCTCTAATCAGTTTACGATGTTCATTTGTCTCCTGTAGTACTTGGTCATTGGTTTTTCTGTCTGTCCATGGTATTCTTTGCATTTTCCTCAGAAACCACATTTCTGCAGCCATCAGATGCTTTTCAGCTTGACTGCTCATTGTCCAAGTTTCACATCCATACAAAAGAACAGGCTCTATGTATCCCCTCAACACTCTTTTTCTCGTTTCAATTGACATCTTCTTATTGGTCAGAATGTTTTTCATCTTGCTAATGGCTACTTTCGCCATGGCGATTCTTGTTCTAATCTCTTCAAGGCATCTCCCATCAGATGTTATAACTGTTCCAAGATAATTGTACCGATTCACTTGTTGAAGAATATTTCCATTTACTTGTATATTACATTGTGGCACTTCTTCCTTCCTACTGACGACCATAACCTGAGTCTTTTTACAATTTAATTCTAACCCCAGTTGCTCACTGTGTACAACAACCACATCTACTAATTGTTGCAGGTCCTGCTCATTGTCTGCAATTAATACTGTATCATCTGCATATCTAATGTTATTGATGTTTGGTCCTCCAATGCTGATTCCATTTATATCTTCTACATTTCTGAAAATATTTTCACTGTACAGGGAAAAAAGATCTGGAGACATCACACATCCCTGCCTAACACCTCTCTTAATTGGCTGATACTGTCCCACTTCATTATCAATCCTTATTGCAGCTTGTTGTTTCCAATATATGTTTTTTATAAGTCTAATGTCTTTCCCATCAATTTGTAGATCTGCAAGCATATCCACCATGCTGACATGTCTAACGCTATCAAAAGCCTTTGTATAGTCAATAAAGCAAAGATGTATATCCTTGTTTACTTCTATAGCACGTTCAATAACTGTTCGCAGAATATACACAGCATTTACTGTACCCTTTCCTTTTACAAACCTGCATTGTTCTTCCCCTATTTCAGGTTTTATCTTCTTCCTCATTCTTTGCATGATAATTCTTAGCAAAATCTTTGTGATGTGACTCATTATACTAATTGTTCTATGTTGATCACATTCCAAGGTTCCTGATTTCTTTGGGATTGCAATAAATATAGAGTTACATAATTCAGGAGGTATATCTCCAGTATCATATAATGTGTTCAGCAGTCTGGTGACTTGATCTAGTCCAAATTCTTCTAAAGCTTTAATCATTTCTGTTGTGATGTTATCTGCACCGGGGGCCTTGCCAGCTTTCATATGCTTAAGAACATTTCGAACCTCCATCTCCAAAATTGGCGGTCCTTCATTATTAAATCTAATATCATACTGTTCGTCTCTGTTATCATCATAAAGGTGTTTCACATAATCTGTCCATACATGTAGAATCTGATCTTTTTCTATTATGATTTTGCCATCTTCAGTTTTTAGACAGCCTGTTGATGTACTTGTTCTTTTATTAGTAAGTTCCTGAATTCTTTTGTGCACTAATTTGGTATTTTGACTGCTGTGTTGGCTTTCATTTTCTAAGCACTTTTCCTCAAGCCATGCTTCTTTTGCCTTCCTACATAATGTTCTGACTTGTCTGTGAATTTCTTCATATTTGACAGAATTATTTTTGCTGAGTCTTCTTGTTTCCATGAGGTGTAAAATTTCTTCAGTCATCCATTTCTTACGACCCACTTTCTTTAATTTTGGAATAGTTGTTTCTGCAGCCACATTGATTGAATTCTTCAACGTTTCCCATTGATCATCCACATCCTGGAATAGGATCTCTAGATCAGACAAAATTTCAAATCTGTTCTGTACTTCTATGTTGAATTTGTTTTGTATTTCCTTGTCATTACTCAATGTACACAAATCATATTTAGTGTTTCCTTTTATATACTTGACTTTCTTCAACTTTATCCTCAATGTTCCTGTGAGTAATCTGTGGTCACTATAACAATCAGCACTGGGAACTGTTTTTGCTATTGTTAATGCGTTTCTAAATCTTCTGCTAATCAGAATGTAGTCAATCTGGTTTCTAATCCTGCTATCAGGACTCCTCCATGTCCATAATCTTCTAGGGTGTTGCTTAAACCAGGTGTTTCCTACAATCATTTCCTGTTCTTTTGCCCACTCTACGAGTCTGTATCCTCTTTCATTTCTCTCTCCTAAACCATAGTTTCCTACTGTGTATCTATCTCCTTGATTTCCTACTTTTGCATTGAAGTCCCCTATTATGATGTTTATTTCTGAATTTTTACATGTCTTTAAGGCAGACTCTATGTCATTATAAAATTCTTCTACACTATCTTCACTAGATTCTCCTGTTGGGGCATATACTTGAATAATATTTATGCTAAAAGGTCTGCCACTTAATTTAACTAGTAGAACTCTGTCCGACATGGCCCAATATCCTTGAATAGATTTTGATGTTTTCCGGTCCAGAATAATTGCCACTCCCCTATGACGATCTTCACCTCCAGAATAAATAATCTTGAAATCTTCTTCTATCTTGATGCCTGCTCCTGTCCATCTCGTTTCGCACATACCTAAAATATTAATTTTTTCCCTTTCAATTTCTTGTTTTATGTTTTCTAATTTTCCGTCGTTGTTTAACGTCCTAACGTAGAGATGAGATTTCTAAAGTGTAGGACCTAGTTACTGTGTGATAGAGATGAGATTTCTAAAGTGTAGGACCTAGTTACATTATGATAGAGATGAGATGTCTAAAGTGTGGGACCTAGTTAATAGTATGGTAGATATCTCATCTCTATCATAATGTAACTAGGTCCCACACTTTAGATATCTCATCTCTATCACACTTTAGATATCTCATCTCTATCATAATGTAACTAGGTCCCACACTTTAGATATCTCATCTCTATCACACTTTAGATATCTCATCTCTATCACACTTTAGATATCTCATCTCTATCATAATGTAACTAGGTCCCACACTTTAGATATCTCATCTCTATCACACTTTAGATATCTCATCTCTATCATAATGTAACTAGGTCCCACACTTTAGATATCTCATCTCTATCACACTATTAACTAGGTCCCATACTTTAGACATCTCATCTCTATCATAATGTAACTAGGTCCCACACTTTAGATATCTCATCTCTATCACACTGTTAACTAGGTCCCACACTTTAGATGTCTCATCTCTACCATACTATTAACTAGGTCCCACACTTTAGATATCTCATCTCTATCACAATGTAACTAGGTCCCACACTTTAGATATCTCATGTTTATCACACTGTAACTAGGTCCCACACTTTAGATATCTCATCTCTATCACAATGTAACTAGGTCCCACACTTTAGGTATCTCATCTCTATCACACCATAACTAGGTCCCACAATTTAGATATCTCATGTTTATCACACTGTAACTAGGTCCTACACTTTAGATATCTCATCTCTATCATAATGTAACTAGGTCCCACACTTTAGATATCTCATCTCTATCACACTTTAGATATCTCATCTCTATCACAATGTAACTAGGTCCCACACTTTAGATATCTCATCTCTATCACACTGTAACTAGGTCCCACACTTTAGATGTCTCATCTCTATCACACCATAACTAGGTCCCACACTTTAGAAATCTCATCTCTATCACACCATAACTAGGTCCCACACTTTAGATATCTCATCTCTATCACACCATAACTAGGTCCCACACTTTAGATATCTCATGTTTATCACACTGTAACTAGGTCCCACACTTTAGAAATCTCATCTCTATCACAATGTAACTAGGTCCCACACTTTAGAAATCTCATCTCTATCACACTGTAACTAGGTCCCACACTTTAGAAATCTCATCTCTATCACACGTTCAGGTGTATCTGTCTAGTGTGGGTTCAGGTGTATCTGTACAGGGTGGATTGGGTTCAGGTGTATCTGTACAGGGTGGGTTGGGTTCAGGTGTATCTGTACAGGGTGGGTTGGGTTCAGGTGTATCTGTACAGGGTGGGTTGGGTTCAGGTGTATCTGTACAGGGTGGGTTGGGTTCAGGTGTATCTGTCTAGTGTGGGTTGGGTTCAGGTGTATCTGTCTAGTGTGGGTTGGGTTCAGGTGTATCTGTCTAGTGTGGGTTGGGTTCAGGTGTATCTGTCTAGTGTGGGTTGGGTTCAGGTGTATCTGTCTAGTGTGGGTTGGGTTCAGGTGTATCTGTCTAGTGTGGGTTGGGTTCAGGTGTATCTGTCTAGTGTGGGTTCAGGTGTATCTGTACAGGGTGGGTTGGGTTCAGGTGTATCTGTACAGGGTGGGTTGGGTTCAGGTGTATCTGTCTAGTGTGGGTTGGGTTCAGGTGTATCTGTCTAGTGTGGGTTGGGTTCAGGTGTATCTGTCTAGTGTGGGTTGGGTTCAGGTGTATCTGTCTAGTGTGGGTTGGGTTCAGGTGTATCTGTCTAGTGTGGGTTGGGTTCAGGTGTATCTGTCTAGTGTGGGTTGGGTTCAGGTGTATCTGTCTAGTGTGGGTTGGGTTCAGGTGTATCTGTCTAGTGTGGGTTGGGTTCAGGTGTATCTGTCTAGTGTGGGTTGGGTTCAGGTGTATCTGTCTAGTGTGGGTTGGGTTCAGGTGTATCTGTCTAGTGTGGGTTGGGTTCAGGTGTATCTGTCTAGTGTGGGTTGGGTTCAGGTGTATCTGTCTAGTGTGGGTTGGGTTCAGGTGTATCTGTCTAGTGTGGGTTGGGTTCAGGTGTATCTGTCTAGTGTGGGTTGGGTTCAGGTGTATCTGTCTAGTGTGGGTTGGGTTCAGGTGTATCTGTCTAGTGTGGGTTCAGGTGTATCTGTACAGGGTGGGTTGGGTTCAGGTGTATCTGTACAGGGTGGGTTGGGTTCAGGTGTATCTGTCTAGTGTGGGTTGGGTTCAGGTGTATCTGTCTAGTGTGGGTTGGGTTCAGGTGTATCTGTCTAGTGTGGGTTGGGTTCAGGTGTATCTGTCTAGTGTGGGTTGGGTTCAGGTGTATCTGTCTAGTGTGGGTTGGGTTCAGGTGTATCTGTCTAGTGTGGGTTGGGTTCAGGTGTATCTGTCTAGTGTGGGTTGGGTTCAGGTGTATCTGTCTAGTGTGGGTTGGGTTCAGGTGTATCTGTCTAGTGTGGGTTGGGTTCAGGTGTATCTGTCTAGTGTGGGTTGGGTTCAGGTGTATCTGTCTAGTGTGGGTTGGGTTCAGGTGTATCTGTCTAGTGTGGGTTGGGTTCAGGTGTATCTGTCTAGTGTGGGTTGGGTTCAGGTGTATCTGTCTAGTGTGGGTTGGGTTCAGGTGTATCTGTCTAGTGTGGGTTGGGTTCAGGTGTATCTGTCTAGTGTGGGTTGGGTTCAGGTGTATCTGTCTAGTGTGGGTTGGGTTCAGGTGTATCTGTCTAGTGTGGGTTGGGTTCAGGTGTATCTGTCTAGTGTGGGTTGGGTTCAGGTGTATCTGTCTAGTGTGGGTTGGGTTCAGGTGTATCTGTCTAGTGTGGGTTGGGTTCAGGTGTATCTGTCTAGTGTGGGTTGGGTTCAGGTGTATCTGTCTAGTGTGGGTTGGGTTCAGGTGTATCTGTCTAGTGTGGGTTGGGTTCAGGTGTATCTGTCTAGTGTGGGTTGGGTTCAGGTGTATCTGTCTAGTGTGGGTTCAGGTGTATCTGTACAGGGTGGGTTGGGTTCAGGTGTATCTGTACAGGGTGGGTTGGGTTCAGGTGTATCTGTCTAGTGTGGGTTGGGTTCAGGTGTATCTGTCTAGTGTGGGTTGGGTTCAGGTGTATCTGTCTAGTGTGGGTTGGGTTCAGGTGTATCTGTCTAGTGTGGGTTGGGTTCAGGTGTATCTGTCTAGTGTGGGTTGGGTTCAGGTGTATCTGTCTAGTGTGGGTTGGGTTCAGGTGTATCTGTCTAGTGTGGGTTGGGTTCAGGTGTATCTGTCTAGTGTGGGTTGGGTTCAGGTGTATCTGTCTAGTGTGGGTTGGGTTCAGGTGTATCTGTCTAGTGTGGGTTGGGTTCAGGTGTATCTGTCTAGTGTGGGTTGGGTTCAGGTGTATCTGTCTAGTGTGGGTTGGGTTCAGGTGTATCTGTACAGGGTAATAGTAGTAGTAGTCCTCTTTCAGTCCTGAAAGACTATAGAGTTGTGCCGCTGGGGAGGCGCCTGACAGCACCGCTGGTGACTGTATAGTCCAATGCGAGAATGACAATCTCTGTCACAGTTTCCGCATCTGTAAGACGAGGCAAGTCCCGCAGTAAGTGACTGCATTGAATGCCTATGCCGCCTATCCTCAGTTTGTTGGATCAGACTGCGCTCAAAGAGCACCAGTCCGTTTCGTACATCTCTTCTCCAGGAGCATCTGTCTGTTGCAACTCTTTCCAACGTGTCCGGGTCTATGCCCAGGGATTTCGTATCTTGTTTACACACATCCTTATATCGCATTTGGGATCTTCCGGTTGGCCTCTTCCCTGTGGCTAGTTCTCCGTATAGATCTTTGGGAATACGTTCATCCTCCATTCGAGATACGTGGCCCAGCCACCGGAGGCGTCTCTGCTTGAGGGTGTTCACTGTGGTAATATCCGTTCTTTCAAGCTCATGTTTGTTTGTTATATGGTCTTTCGATGATATGCCTGGGATATGTCTTAGACATTTCATATGGAAGGAATTAAACTTCCTTTCCTGTCTTGAGTACAGGGTCCAGGATTCAGACCCATAGAGTAGTGTGCTAACAACACAAGCTTTATATACTTGAACTTTTGTACGCTCTGTTAGTCTATTGTTCTCCCAAACTCTCTTAGTTAGCCTGGAAAATGTTGTGGCTGCCTTTCCAATGTGTCTGTCGATTTCTGTCTCTAATGAAAGATTATCTGATATTGTCGACCCCAAATACGCAAACTCATGGACAGACTTCATTTTGTAATTATAAATTTTGATTGATGGGGGAGCACCAGCATCTTGTTCTACCACCTGTGTTTTATTTAGGCTGACAGTGAGCTCAAATTCTCCGCAGGCGGCTGCAAAACGATCTATGAGCCGTTGGAGATCTTCTGCTGCATGAGCAGTCAGTGCTGCATCATCAGCAAAAATTAGTTCTCTTACGCATCTTGATTTTGTTTTGGTCTTTGCCTTGAGTCTTGATGGGTTAAAAAGATTGCCATAAGATCTTGTATAGAGGTATATGCCTTCAGTGGCAGTCCCACCTGTACAGGGTGGGTTCATGTGTATCTATCTAAAGTGGGATCATGTGTATCCAGCCAGTGTGGTGCTTACCTTCAGGTGGCTCACTGAGGGGTGGGTTCAGACAGTACATGTGGTAGCCCCGGTCGCAGTCGTCACAAAACAACAGCTGCTCCTGCAGACGAGGTCAACAATAAAGAGGTCAACCCAGGTTGAGAACTCTCACACCGTGCCAGGTCTCCAGGCAACTGTCCACCACACAGCATTCACATCTCTGGCACACGGGATAATCACTCAACATTCACATCTCTGCACATTGGACAATCACACAGCATTCACATCTCTGGCACACGGGACAATCACACAACATTCACATCTCTGGCACATGGGACAATCACACATCATTCACATCTCTGGCACATGGGACAATCACACAACATTCACATCTCTGGCACATGGGACAATCACACATCATTCACATCTCTGGCACATGGGACAACCACACAGCATTCACATCATTCAAATCTCTGGCACATGGGACAATCACACAGCATTCACATCTCTGGTACACAGGACAATCACACAACATTCACATCTCTGGCACATGGGACAACCACACAGCATTCACATCACTGGCACATGGGACAATCACACAACATTCACATCTCTGGCACATGGGACAATCACACAGACACACATCATTCACATCTCTGGCACATGGGACAACCACACAGTATTCACATCTCTGGCACAAGGGACAACCACACGGACACACATTCACAATTCTGGCACATGGGACAATCACACAACATTCACATCTCTGGCACATGGGACAATCACACAGACACACATCATTCACATCTCTGGCACACAGGACAATCACACAACATTCACATCTCTGGCACACGAGACAACCACACAGCATTCACATCATTCACATCTCTGGCACATGGGACAATCACACAGCATTCACATCTCTGGCACATGGGACAATCACACAGCATTCAAATCTCTGGCACATGGGACAATCACACAGCATTCACATCTCTGGCACATGGGACAATCACACATCTCTGGCACATGGGACAATCACACAGCATTCACATCTCTGGCACATGGGACAATCACACAGCATTCACATCTCTGGCACATGGGAAAATCACACAGCATTCACATCTCTGGCACATGGGACAACCACACAGCATTCACATCTCTGGCACATGGGACAACCACACAGCATTCACATCTCTGGTACACAGGACAATCACACAGCATTCACATCTCTGGTACACAGGACAATCACACAACATTCACATCTCTGGCACATGGGACAATCACACAGCATTCACATCTCTGGTACACAGGACAATCACACAGCATTCACATCTCTGGTACACAGGACAATCACACAACATTCACATCTCTGGTACACAGGACAATCACACAGCTTTCACATCTCTGGTACACAGGACAATCACACAGCTTTCACATCTCTGGCACACGGGTCAATCACACATCATTCACATCTCTGGTACACAGGACAATCACACAACATTCACATCTCTGGCACACGGGACAATCACACAACATTCACATCTCTGGCACACGGGACAACCTCACAGACACACATCATTCACATCTCTGGCACATGGGACAATCACACAGCATTCACATCTCTGGCACATGGGACAATCACACAGCATTCACATCTCTGGCACATGGGACAATCACACATCATTCACATCTCTGGCACATGGGACAATCACACAGCATTCACATCTCTGGCACATGGGACAATCACACAGCATTCACATCTCTGGCACATGGGACAATCACACAGCATTCACATCTCTGGCACATGGGACAATCACACAGCATTCACATCTCTGGCACATGGGACAATCACACAACATTCACATCTCTGGCACATGGGACAATCACACAGCATTCACATCTCTGGCACATGGGACAACCACACAGCATTCACATCTCTGGCACTTGGGACAATCACACTGCATTCACATCGCTGGCACATGGGACAACCACACAGACACACATCATTCACATCTTTGGCACATCGGACAATCACACGGCATTCACATCTCTGGCACAAGGGACAATCACACAGCATTCACATCTCTCGCACATGGGACAATCACACAGCATTCACATCTCTGGCACATGGGACAACCACACAGACACACATCATTCACATCTCTGGCACATGGGACAATCACACAGCATTCACATCTCTGGTACGCAGGGCAATCACACAGCATTCACATCTCTGGTACTCAGGACAATCACACAGCATTCACATCTCTGGCACATGAGACAATCACACGGCATTCACATTTCTGGCACATGGGACAATCACACAGATACACATCATTCACATCTGTGGAACATGAGACAAGAGTCAGTCTACAGAGACAAGAGCTAGTCTACAGAGACAAGAGCCAGTCTACAGAGACAAGAGCCAGTCTACAGAGACAAGAGCTAATCTACAGAGACAAGAGCCAGTCTACAGAGACAAGAGCCAGTCTACAGAGACAAGAGCCAGTCTACAGAGACAAGAGCCAGTCTACAGGCAGACTGGAGAGACAAGAGCCAGTCTACAGAGACAAGAGCCAGTCTACAGACAGACTGGAGAGACAAGAGCCAGTCTACAGAGACAAGAGCCAGTCTACAGAGACAAGAGCCAGTCTACAGAGACAAGAGCCAGTCTACAGAGACAAGAGCCAGTCTACAGGCAGACTGGAGAGACAAGACCCAGTCTACAGAGACAAGAGCTAGTCTGCAGAGACAAGAGCTAGTCTGCAGAGACAAGAGCCAGTTTACAGAGACAAGAGCCAATCTACAGAGACAAGAGCTAGTCTACAGAGACAAGAGCCAGTCTACAGGCAGGCGGGAGGGACTCACATCGTTGTCAGACGTGCCACACAGGCCACAAGACTTGCATTCGATGCACTGCCAGGGGTACTTCTTCACAGAGATGATCATGTTGTCTGTGAACTGCAGGCAGGAGGGGTGTCCTGGGGGAGGCATTCATCAGTGTTAGCTAACAACCATACACCAGCCTCAACACAAATATATACCAGTGTTACAGTAGTATACATGAGCCTCAACACAAATATATACCAGTGTTACAATAGTATAAATTAGCCTTAACATAAATATACACTAGTATTACACTAGTATACATCAACCTCAACACAAATATTCACTCCAGCTAAAATATACATCAGCATCAACACAAATATACACATGTGTCTCTGCAGCTGTATTAGATTACACTAGTTTACACACATTGTCGTGCCTTAAATTGTATAACTGTTCTTGGGTAATTTTGTGTTGCTGATTGCAAAAATGTTAAAACTGTATGCTTATATTGCGGCACCCATCAATCCATCCATCATGTGCCATGCCGATAAGCCTGGGCTGTCATATTTCACCATCTCACTCAATCACCAGAGTTGTGGATCAGCTCCGTGTTTCTGTCTCGACCATGCCACGTGGCCAAGCCATCCAGGTATTTACTCCTCGGTCTTCCCCTTGGTCTCTTTCCTTCGATCTTGCAAGTTATCACCAAGTTCTCCAAATCATTTCTACTCATAACATGCCCAAACAATTTTGACTGTCTACGTCTAATGACTCTAATCAGTTTACGATCTTCATTTGTTTCTTGAAGGATGTGTTCACTGGTTTTTCTGTCTGTCCATGGTATTCTTTGCATTTTCCTCAGAAACCACATTTCCATAGCCATCAGATGTTTTTCAGCTTGCCTGCTCATTGTCCATGCTTCACATCCATACAAAAGTATAGGTTCTATGCAGCACTTCAACACTCTTTTTCTCATTTCAAATTATATCTTTTTATTGGTCAGTATATTTTTCATCTTGCAAAAGGCTATCTTCGCAATGGCAATTCTTGTTCTAATCTCTTCAAGGCATCTCCCATCAGATGTTATACCTGTTCTGATATAATTGTGCCGATTCACTTGCTTAAGAATATGCCCATTTACCTGTATATTACATTGTGGTATTTCGTTCTTTCCAGTGACGACCATAATCTGTCTTCTTATAATTCAATTGTAACCCTAGTTGTTCACTGTGTGCAACAACTAATCAATCAATCATGTGCCATGCCGGAAAGCGTGGGTGATGACTGGCTCATCATTTAACTCGGTCACCAGAGTCGTGGATCAGCTCAGTATTCCTGTCTCGTCCATGCCATGTGGCCAAGCCATCCAGGTATTTTCCTCTCGGTCTTCCTCTTGGTCTGTTCCCTTCGGTCTTGCCAGTTGTCACTAAGTTCTCCAATCCACTTCTTCTCATAACATGTCCAAAAAATTTTGATATAATTTTACAGATTCACTTGTTGAAGAATATTCCCATTTACTTGTATATTACATTGTGGTATTTCATTCTTTCTAGTGACGACCATAACCTGTATCTTTTTACAATGTAATTCTAACCCCATCTGCTCAATGTGTACAACTAATTGTTGTAGATCCTGCTCATTGTCTGCAATCAATACTGTATCATCTGCATATCTAATGTTATTGATGTTTTGTCCCCCCAATGCTGACTCCATTTATATCTTCTACATTTCTGCAAATATTTTCACTGTACAGGGAAAAAAGATCTGGAGAGAGTACACATCCCTGCCTAACACCTCTCTTAATAGGCGGATATTGACCTATTTCATTATAAATTCTTATGGCAGCTTGTTGTTTCCAATATATGTTTTTTACAAGTCTAAGGTCTTTTCCATCAATTTGTAGATCTTCAAGCACCCTTATCATGTTGACATGTCTCACTTTATCGTGCAGTCAAATCAAAGGTGTAGATCTTAGTTTACTTCTATAGAACGTTCATAGTTACTGTTCTCAGTATATACACAGCATTTACTGTAACCTTGTATAACTTAACACTCATTTCGTTTACAAGACCTCCAACATTACAAAACACAAAGTTGTTTTCTTTACAAAAGAATGGAAGAAAACCTTGCTCTCTTCAATCTTGAAGTCCAACGTTGTGAAGATTCCTTGGAGAGATACAGATTTTGGATTAGAACAATCAGTTCACGCTGGTCAAAGCGTTGAGCAGCTGAAAATTGATCTTCAAAATCACCATGACTGTCACTTGTCATTCCACATGCCACTGCTGTTTCATCTTCTAGCAGGGAATCCAAAATCTGACTGAAAGTTGGAATTGGTATGTCATCGCTGTGTGGAACAGGTCGTCTAGTAGAATCTAAATCTGGATATTTCCATTCTTTTTATCGTTTCCATTAATTCCCTTAATATTGACAGCACAGAAATAACAGTCATCATATCATAGTGATTCTTGGGCTCTCTCCAAATCATTGGAGTTCCAAATGTGAAACATTTTCTGTTCCCACAAGTCCACTGTTGCAGATGTTCAACACATGTTTGGTAAATGATATGAAGAGACCAAGACTTGTCCTGGTCACCTAGTTTTACTGTAAAGTCAGCAAAATATGCATTTTTCACAAAACCAGTAATTTGCTTCCGATGTTCTTCTTTCAACGTGTACTCCCCACACATATAACAAAATAAATCTGGTAAAAGAAAACATGCTCATCTTGAGGATGATGTCATTCTGTGTTAGAAGTGTCAGAAAATAACTAGCATTCTAACATGCATGCAGTGGGTTGATATCTAAAACAGGCAATTCTTCAGACGTAAACAAACAAGGGACTAGTTAGCAATAGTTTTGTTTCCCAGAGCCTTATACAGAAAATACTGTCATCATATTAATTACATACACAAATGCCTTATCTAAACAACTAGAGCTGCTACAGACAAATAAATGTGATATTTGGATTTGGCAGGCCTCATTTATGCAAAATCAGGTATAACATTTTTGGCACTCCAAAAATCTTTTGTTTTGGGTAGGGCTGCGTTATGTAACAATCACAGCTAACACTACAGCATTGTAAGCCAGCCTGCTAATGTTGCCCTGTCAGTCTCTGCAGTTTGCTGGGCTGTGTTATGTAACAATCACAGCAACATGGACAGGTGACAGTTGTAAGCCAGCCTGCTAATGTTGCCCTGTCAGTCTCCACAGTTTGCTGGGCTGTATTATGTAACAATCACAGCAACATCGACAGGTGACAGTCGTAAGCCAGCCTGCTCTTCACACTTTACTGAGCTGTGTTGTATTTGACGATCAAACAACATATAACAAGCAACATCCATGTCATAGTCTGTATTGTATTCATGTAGTCTGCCGGATCTGCGGCGAAGGGGTTATGGATGCAGTTCATAATCCCAGATGCCGCACTTGAAACACACACAGTGCCGGGCTCTTTGGCAGTACACCGCCTTACATTGGTTTTGTATGAAATGGTACGAGTGCTGGTCGTTCAGAAAGCAATGGCAAACTACTGAACGTAAATTGCCAAGAAATCATGAACAGCCAAAAACTGCTGGGGTTGACTGCTACATCCTGTAAAGGACATGCAACTAACTTTATTTTAGTCTGCACAATTTGTGACAACACTCACCTGATCGGCCACAGTCACTACAGGAGACCAGTTCCTCTGCTACTTTTGTCTTCTTGTTTTCAGCAGCGTCCCCCAGACAGAAGTCGCAGTAGTTGTTGGCAGAGACTTTGTTCTCCGCAGGCGTGGGTGTTGGTGCTGGTGTTGGCACGGGCGTAACCACAGAGGCTTTGTTGACTGTTGAACACATCAAAGAGAACATACAGTAGGATGGACAGAGCTTTGGAGCGAGCAACCAAAGAGACCATATAGCAGGATGGACAGAGCTTTGGAGTGAGCAACCAAAGAGAACATATAGCAGGATGGACAGAGCTTTGGAGTGAGAAACCAGAGAGAACATATAGCAGGATGGAGAGAGCTTTGGAGTGAGCAACCAAATAGAACATATAGCAGGATGGAGAGAGCTTTGGAGTGAGAAACCAGAGAGAACATATAGCAGGATGGACAGAGCTTTGGAGTGAGCAACCAAATAGAACATATAGCAGGATGGAGAGAGCTTTGGAGTGAGCAACCAAATAGAACATATAGCAGGATGGACAGAGCTTTGGAGTGAGCAACCAAATAGAACATATAGCAGGATGGACAGAGCTTTGGAGTGAGCAACCAAATAGAACATACCGTAGGATGGACAGAGCTTTGGAGTGAGCAACCAAATAGAACATATAGCAGGATGGACAGAGCTTTGGAGTGAGCAACCAGAGAGAACATACAACAGGATGGACAGAGCTTTGGAGTGAGCAACCAAAGAGAACATATAGCAGGATGGACAGAGCTTTGGAGTGAGCAACCAAATAGAACATATAGCAGGATGGACAGAGCTTTGGAGTGAGCAACCAGAGAGAACATATAGCAGGATGGACAGAGCTTTGGAGTGAGCAACCAAATAGAACATACCGTAGGATGGACAGAGCTTTGGAGTGAGCAACCAAATAGAACATACCGTAGGATGGACAGAGCTTTGGAGTGAGCAACTAGAGAGAACATATAGCAGGATGGACAGAGCAACCAAATAGAACATACCGTAGGATGGACAGAGCTTTGGAGTGAGCAACCAAATAGAACATACCGTAGGATGGACAGAGCTTTGGAGTGAGCAACTAGAGAGAACATATAGCAGGATGGACAGAGCTTTGGAGTGAGCAACCAGAGAGAACATACAACAGGATGGACAGAGCTTTGGAGTGAGCAACCAAATAGAACATATAGTAGGATGGACAGAGCTTTGGAGTGAGAAACCAGAGAGAACATACAACAGGATGGACAGAGCTTTGGAGTGAGCAACCAGAGAGAACATACAGCAGGATGGAGAGAGCTTTGGAGTGAGCAACCAAATAGAACATACAGTAGGATGGACAGAGCTTTGGAGTGAGCAACCAAAGAGAACATATAGCAGGATGGACAGAGCTTTGGAGTGAGCAACCAAATAGAACATACAGTAGGATGGACAGAGCTTTGGAGTGAGCAACCAAAGAGAACATATAGCAGGATGGACAGAGCTTTGGAGTGAGCAACCAAATAGAACATATAGCAGGATGGACAGAGCTTTGGAGTGAGCAACCAAAGAGAACATATAGCAGGATGGAGAGAGCTTTGGAGTGAGCAACCAGAGAGAACATACAACAGGATGGACAGAGCTTTGGAGTGAGCAACCAGAGAGAACATATAGCAGGATGGACAGAGCTTTGGAGTGAGAAACCAAATAGAACATACAACAGGATGGACAGAGCTTTGGAGTGAGCAACCAAATAGAACATACAACAGGATGGACAGAGCTTTGGAGTGAGAAACCAAATAGAACATACAACAGGATGGACAGAGCTTTGGAGTGAGCAACCAAAGAGAACATATAGCAGGATGGAGAGAGCTTTGGAGTGAGCAACCAGAGAGAACATACAGTAGGATGGACAGAGCTTTGGAGTGAGAAACCAAATGGAACATACAACAGGATGGACAGAGCTTTGGAGTGAGCAACCAGAGAGAACATACAACAGGATGGACAGAGCTTTGGAGTGAGAAACCAAATAGAACATACAACAGGATGGACAGAGCTTTGGAGTGAGCAACCAAATAGAACATACAACAGGATGGACAGAGCTTTGGAGTGAGAAACCAAATAGAACATACAACAGGATGGACAGAGCTTTGGAGTGAGCAACCAGAGAGAACATATAGCAAGATGGAGAGAGCTTTGGAGTGAGCAACCAGAGAGAACATACAGTAGGATGGACAGAGCTTTGGAGTGAGAAACCAAATAGAACATACAACAGGATGGAGAGAGCTCTGAAGTGAGCAGACAATATGGCTGTCATCAACAGCAACATACAGCAAGCCAGGTCAACTAACTGACACACTGGCACCATCTTCATCATGTGCCAATAAGCCTGGGTGGTCATGGTTGATCCTGGACCAGGTCTGTGGTCTCATCCTGGTCCTGCCATGTGGCCCAGCCATCTAGGTATTGATCTCTGTGTCTTCCCCTTGCTCTGCTCTGACCAAGTTTGCCTGCTGTCACTGAGTTCATCATACAGGAACAGTCCAAGCAGTGCTTTCATATCTAGTTGTGTGAACCTGAACTAACTGATACCACACATGTACACCACACATGTACACCACACGGTCAAACATCTTCAGGAGTCTATTGTAATTAATGTGACATGATAGCAACAATGACAAAATGCATCTCCCTCACACAACACAAGACTTTTCAGAGGGTAATATGACTTGGTGACAACTGGCAAGATCGAGGGGAACAGACCAAGAGGAAGACCGAGAGGAAAATACCTGGATGGCTTGGCCACATGGCATGGACGAGACAGGAACACTGAGCTGATCCACGACTCTGGTGATCGAGTGAAATGGCGAATCATGACCGCCCACGCTTTCCGGCATGGCACATGATTGATTGATTGAATATGACAGCAGTAATGACAAGAAAGCCAATACCCCCACATAACATAATATGTTCATCTCTATGTGTGACATGAAGGCAGTAATGACAAGATAACATACAAAGCATATCCCTCACTCTATACACTATATATGAAACAGTGTGACATGATGGTAGCAACAAGATAACATACAAAGCATATCCCTCAATCAATACACTATATATGAAACAATGTGACATAATGGTAGCAACGACAAGAAAACAACATCTATCTCTGACATGTTTCTATGTGTGATGTGATGGCAGCAACAACAAGAAAATAAAATCTATGTCTGACATATATCTATCTATGTGTGATGTGATGGCAGCAACAAGAAGAAAATAAATCTATGTGTGACATATATCTATCTATGTGTGATGTGATGGCAGCAACAAGAAGAAAATAAATCTATGTCTGACATATATCTATCTATGTGTGATGTGATGGCAGCAACAAGAAGAAAATAATCGATGTCTGACATATATCTATCTATGTGTGATGTGATGGCAGCAACAACAAGAAAATAAATCGATGTCTGACATATATCTATCTTTGTGTGATGGCAGCAAAAACAAGAAAACACACAATACAGCTTATCTCTCTCAACGTGTGACTTGACTGCAGCAATGAGACAAAAGCAATGTATTTCCCTCACACAATACAGTATATCTGTACAATCGTGACATAACAGCAACAACGACAAATCACAATGTACCTCTCTCATACCTGTATGTGTGAAATGACAGCAGCAACGACAAGAACACACACGATATATCTCCCTCATACAATACAGTACATCTGTCACAATGTGTGAAGTGACGGCAAGTGACAAAAACACACACTCAATGTATCTCCCACACAACAGTTTATCTATAACAGAACGTGTGACGTGACGGTGGCACAAAGTCCCAGATTACCTTTGCCATTGCTGGCCGAGACCTCACTCCTGGTCCGCTTGGTTGCCTTGGGCACGTACTCTAGGGAAGGCAGGAGAAGACAACCAGGCATCAGACACATGTCCACCACGGATCAATCTTTCACAACCAGGCATCAGACAAATGTCCACCACGGATCAATCTTTCACAACCAGGCATCAGACAAATGTCCACCACGGATCAATCTTTCACAAACAATCAAACCTCAGACACACAGCTGCCCGAAGCAATGTCTGACTGACATTACAAACATTTCTGAAATATGTGTCTACAACTGAAACTATTCCACTCTAGATCTGTCATAATGACAGTTACAACTGACGTGTCTACAACTGAAACTATTCCACTCTAGATCTGTCATAATGACAGTTACAAGTGATGTGTCGACCTGATGAATTAGTTAAACATTTCTACAACTGAAACTATTTCACTCTAGATCTGTCATAATGACAGTTACAACTGACGTGTCTACAACTGAAACTATTCCACTCTAGATCTGTCATAATGACAGTTACAAGTGATGTGTCGACCTGATGAATTAGTTAAACATTTCTACAACTGAAACTATTTCACTCTAGATCTGTCATAATGACAGTTACAACTGACGTGTCTACAACTGAAACTATTCCACTCTAGATCTGTCATAATGACAGTTACAAGTGATGTGTCGACCTGATGAATTAGTTAAACATTTCTACAACTGAAACTATTTCACTCTAGATCTGTCATAATGACAGTTACAACTGACATGTCTACAACTGAAACTATTCCACTCTAGATCTGTCATAATGACAGTTACAAGTGATGTGTCGACCTGATGAATTAGTTAAACATTTCTACAACTGAAACTATTTCACTCTAGATCTGTCATAATGACAGTTACAACTGACGTGTCTACAACTGAAACTATTCCACTCTAGATCTGTCATAATGACAGTTACAAGTGATGTGTCGACCTGATGAATTAGTTAAACATTTCTACAACTGAAACTATTTCACTCTAGATCTGTCATAATGACAGTTACAACTGACGTGTCTACAACTGAAACTATTCCACTCTAGATCTGTCATAATGACAGTTACAAGTGATGTGTCGACCTGATAAATTAGTTAAAACATTTCTACAACTGAAACTATTCCACTCTAGATCTGTCATAATGACAGTTACAAGTAATATGTTGACCTGATGAATTAGTTAAACAGTGTGTATTTCAGCTGTTACATTTCTTTAACAAATAATAAATTCTACCAAGACATACATTATGTATTGAATTTGACAAATGAGTTTAACATTGCAGCACTTTAAATGATACATTTCTAGATTTTATCATAATGATAAATATTTATTTTTAAACTTAGGAATTAGTTGGACATTTATTCAATTATGTAAACAGAAATTAGTTGGATAATTGCTGTTGTTTTATGTAAACTGAGAAGCTGGAAATGATGTGAAATTGTGGGTAATACACACAGACATGTGCCAGGTGTATCACTACAATAATGACTGTGATCAGTCAGTTGTGTCAGACTGCTGGCCAATGACAACTGTCAGCACTGACATGCAGATGACAGTGACACCGGCTGGCAGTCAGTCACAACTGTTTGATGGTGATGATGACATGAAGTTAGTATGAGAATATAAGTGAATACATGACATGCCAGGCACGAACGGAAGGACACTTTTGCATGCACTCAGGAATATATACATCGTGTACAGAGATGGCGATATAAACATTATATAGAGATGAACAATACATACAGTGATGTAAACATTACATACAGTGATGTAAACATTACATACAGTGATGTAAACATTATATACAGTGATGTAAACATTATATACGGTGATGTAAACATTATATACTGTGATGTAAACATTATATACTGTGATGTAAACATTATATACTGTGATGTAAACATTATATACGGTGATGTAAACATTATATACAGTGATGTAAACATTATATACTGTGATGTAAACATTACATACGGTGATGTAAACATTACATACAATGATGTAAACATTACATACAGTGATGTAAACATTATATACTGTAATGTAAACATTATATACTGTGATGTAAACATTACATACAGTGATGTAAACATTACATACAGTGATGTAAACATTATATAGTGATGTAAACATTATATACCGTGGTGTAAACATTATATACAGTGGTGTAAACATTACATACTGTGATGTAAACATTATATACTGTGATGTAAACATTATATACTGTGATGTAAACATTATATACTGTGATGTAAACATTATATACTGTGATGTAAACATATACTGTGGTGTAAACATTATATACTGTGGTGTAAACAGTATATACTGTGATGTAAACATTATGTACTGTGATGTAAACATTATATACCGTGATGTAAACAGTATATACCGTGATGTAAACAGTATATACTGTGATGTAAACAGTATATACTGTGATGTAAACAGTATGTACTGTGATGTAAACAGTATGTACTGTGATGTAAACAGTATATACTGTGATGTAAACAGTATATACTGTGATGTAAACATTATATACTGTGATGTAAACATTATATACTGTGATGTAAACATATACTGTGGTGTAAACATTATATACTGTGGTGTAAACAGTATATACTGTGATGTAAACATTATGTACTGTGATGTAAACATTATATACCGTGATGTAAACATTACATACGGTGATGTAAACATTACACGCGGTGGTGTAAACATTACACGCGGTGGTGTAAACATTATATACTGTGATGTAAACATTATATACTGTGATGTAAACATTATATACTGTGATGTAAACATTATATACAATACAGTGGTGTTAAACATTATATACTGTGATGTAAACCTTATATACAGTGATGTAAACATTATATACTGATGTAAACATTATATACAGTGATGTAAACATTACATACGGTGATGTAAACATTAAATACGGTGATGTAAACATTACATACGGTGATGTAAACATTATATATAGTGATGATAACTAGCCAGTGACATACAAGCTGATCAATTCTTCAGCAACACCTTAGACATAACTAACCCTCAACCAAACTATACTGATCTCTGTGCTACAACTATACTGATCTCTGTGCTACAACTATACTGATCTCTGTGCTACAACTATACTGATCTCAATGCTACAACTATATTGATCTCAGCACTAGAAGTATACCGATTTCAGCGCTACAACTATACTGATCTCAGTGCTACAACTATATTGATCTCAGTGCTACAACTATACTGAATTCAGCATGAGAACTATACTGATCCCAGTGCTACAACTATACTGAATTCAGCACAAGAACTATACCAATCCCAGTGCTACAAGTACAGTGATCTCAGCACTAGAACTATTCTGATCTCAGCACCAAGAACTATACCTGGCGACAAACAAAATGTCCCTATTATATAATATGTTTTTGCGTATCCTTTTACAGGACTTAGCTGTCAACAGCAGCATCTTTCAGCTGTCTGTTGATCTCTTGGCAAGATTACGCTCAGTAGTTTGCCATTGCTTTCTGAGCGGCCGGCTCAGTATCCGCAAGTCACGAGCGGGGGTCGAACCACCTGTTCTCGCTCCGCTGCGAGACTCTGTGTGATAAACGGGATTACAGAGAGAAAGTGTTGTAACCCCACAGCCAGAGAGACCGGCATTATATAATATACAAAGCCACAATTAAGAAATCACAAACACACTGGGTACAGCCTGGCCAGATGATAGAGAGAAAACTAAGAGCCAAAACAAAGCAAATCTACCCCTCATCCAACAACAGTGTCACAGGACATGTGGGTGGTGGCACAGGACATGTGGGTGGTGGCACAGGACATGTGGGTGGTGGCACAGGACATGTGGGTGGTGGCACAGGACATGTGGGTGGTGGCACAGGACATGTGGGTGGTGGCACAGGACATGTGGGTGGTGGCACAGGACATGTGGGTGGTGGCACATGCTCACAAGGTTCACATTTCTGTTCACTAATACACTTCATTATTATTGCTATTTGTGAGTTAAATCAAAACTATTATTGAATGATACTGAAGTGGCTACAGTTCTGGGTACTTGTCTTCACTATAGTGAACAAATTATTGTAAAACATGAAAACAAATGATCAACTGTTTCCACGAGATGAACACTTTTAGAGTAAACAAACACCTGCAGGTCATTTTCTGTGACTATAAACATGACTCAAAGGCTAGTCCTCATATGTGCCAAATCTGTTTTCATTACAATTAAAACCAAAAACAAAAACAAAAAAAACTATAAAAGATTTAGATAGTGATATTTAGAAAGTGAACAATTTCCTGTCCAGGTTGCCACACAGGCAACCACTTCAGACTGGGCGCAACAAGCAGTTGCTGTTGACAGCACAACAGAACAATGTTCACATGCAAAGCCACATAAACAACACAGCATGCCAGCAATATGAGTGCCTCTCAAGCTAAGCACAACTGAACACAGGAAACATGCAAAGCCACATCAACAACACAGCATGCCCAGCACAAGACCACCCAGACATAACATGCAGCAACAACAGCAGAAGCTAGAGAGACTGGTGCAGGGGAGGTGCTATACCGGAGTGTTACTCTCACAGCTCAAGCTACAACTGTCACCAAACTGGCACATATCTCTATGTGTGTGCGCGTGCGCGTGTGTGTGTCTCTCTCATGAACAGCAACGTGAGATGGCCCAGATTCACTGGTTGCCATGGAAACGGCTGTCATATTGAATACATGGGTATTTTAACAATCAGACTAGCTAGCTATGTTTACTGTAAAATAACAATTGTAACACTTTGAATATGGACATGAATCTGATCACTATGCTCAATGATGTGTGATTATGATCCTACTAGTTCTAGTATTTCTTCTGATCCATTAGAGGTAGAGCCTACAGTACTGGGCTGTCTTAAACTCTCATCTACAATACAAGGCTGTCTCAGAGGTCTCATCTACAATACAAGGCTGTGTCAGAGGTCTCATCTACAGTACTGGGCTGTCTTCAGAGGTCTCATCTACAATACTGGGCTGTCTTCAGATGTCTCATCTACAATACAAGGCTGTCTCAGAGGTCTCATCTACAATACAAGGTTGTCTCAGAGGTCTCATCTACAATACAAGGCTGTCTTCAGAGGTCTCATCTACAATACAAGGCTGTCTCAGAGGTCTCATCTACAATACAAGGGTGTCTCAGAGGTCTCATCTACAATACAAGCTTGTCTTAGAGGTCTCATCTACAATGAATGGGTGTCTTAGAGGTCTCATCTACAATGAATGGGTGTCTTAGAGGTCTCATCTACAATGAATGGGTGTCTTAGAGGTCTCATCTACAATGAATGGGTGTCTTAGAGGTCTCATCTACAATGAATGGGTGTCTTAGAGGTCTCATCTACAATACACAAATGTCTCCAGAAGTCCCATCAACAGTACATGAGTGTAGACAGAGATACATGCCAGGCATTGTATCAAGTACATGTGATGCAGTCAGGTCTCCTGCAAACATACTCACACCCACGTATATAACAGACACAACATTTACACAAGACACTGTCACTGCAAGATGCTACAGAAACCTCTCCAGGTTCATGAATGGAATCTGTTTATCGTTAGTTGATGCTGACACAACAGTGGCAGCCAAACTTCACCACCATGTTGAGGCACAGACGAGGCTGCACAATGTGCACGCATGTCGTCCTCAAGTGTCACCACAAGCTAGAGGTGATTGTGTGTGTGCGTGTGCATGCGTGTGCACGTGCGTGTGCGCGCACGCGAGACACACACACACACGTCAGCTATTTCCAAAACATGGCTTACAATGACAGATCACTTCAAAAGTCATGGCTAAAATTTAGTGTCAATATTGTGTCAGTAATCTGTGCCTACAGATAAGAAAGGACACACATAAATAAATAACACAAGTCGGAAATACACACCCCGACAAAGGTCGTATTTAGATAATGCAAAACTTAAATGTGCACTCTGAGAAAGGTCATATTTGGATAACGCAAGTCTGAAATATGCACTCTGAGAAACGTCGTATTTAGAAAACACAAGTCTGAAATATGCGATCTGAGAAAGGTCGCATGTAGATACAAGTCTAAAATGTGCGCTCTGAGAAAGGCCATACTTAGATAACGCAAGACTGAAATGTGCACTCTGAGAAAAGTCGTATTTTGATAACGCAATTCTGAAATGTGCACTCTCAGAAAGGTCATAAGCAGATAACGCAAGTCTAAAATGTGCACTCTGAGAAAGATTATATTTAGATAATGCAAGTCTGAAATGTGTACTCTGAGAAAGATCATAATTAGATAACGCAAGCCTGAAATAGGCACTCTGAGAAATGTCAGAGGAAAAACAGCTAGTATGTTGAATAACAAATGACAAGGTTGATATGAAACCTGCTGACAACATGTTTGTGTAGTAGTCTCTGAAGGAATATACACCTAATCTCATGACAATTGTTGACAAAATGACAAAGGCTAACCAATCTTTCTAGGGGAAAAAATATCTGGAGATATAAACATATTCCTGACAATATCTCAAATGACACCCCCCTTTTCAAAGTACATCATTTGATAAAGGGGGTCCACGACGAGACTGGCAAGATTCAGGGGATGCCCACTGATCAGATCCCAAATGTGACATGTGTCTCAGTTGATGAAGACCCAGCGTAGCTCCTGCCCTGAAAGTTAGACTATAACATGCAGCAGCGCAAGCAGTTACGGAAGAAGGTTACAGTTAAAGTTAGCCAGGGGTTAGTTCTAGGCATGCAATGAGACTACAAACTGGCAAGCCAGGGAGGGAGGGCGTTTGTGCCAGGCGGGGCTAGACAACACTAGAGGTGTCATCAGCACCAGACCTGCGTGTGTGCGGCTGGGCGGTTTTGGTGACGGAGTTCTACTCTCCTCCTCTATCATGCCGTTGTGGAAGTGAGAGTAATGGTAGGCCAGACCAGGCCTAGTTTTGTAGCGGGCCCCACAAGCTGCAAACAATATAGCAACACATCATTCATGTGATAGGTGGGTGGCTGTGACGAGACAAGACGAGACAAGCCACACGGCACACACAGACTGGTGCAGACTCACGCAGGCACAGACAACTGCACGGCAAACTGCCACCACTTGCCAGCCACCAGCTGTGGCTCAAGCATGATAAATAAAAGGAAAGAAAAACTAAGACTAAACGTGTTCAAACAAAAACGTGTTCAAACAATCTGTGCAAACACAACAGCCCCGAGGCAATGCATACCTTTCCTTCTTCCAACTGCAGATTGAGAATATTCACAACAGGTGAGTGACCGTATGATCACCGGCATCAATTAGTGTTGCTAATATACATTATGTCTGTATACCTATATCTTGTGATATACATTAGTGTTGTAACATACATGTCTGTATACCTGTATCTTGTGATATACATCAGGATTGTAACACATGTAAAAGATATCAATGCTCATGTACATGACATGTGACCAACTGTCTGTGGTCCCAGACTTTCAATTGCCTCCCTTATAACTGGTCCACTCCCCCTATAACAGGTCCACCCCCCTATAACTGGTCCACTTCCCCTATAACTGGTCCACTTCTCTTGTACTGGAGTTTTGGATCAACCAGGTTGGTATCATGGAATGGGGTCATGACTGACACTGGAAACACAGAGCAGTTTTGATATCTACAATTTGTATTAAAAACTAATGATTTAATATGTAACTTATAACAACTGTAGATAAATGGAGTAGTTCCAAAAGGGGGGTTCTAGCCGTAGGCCAGGGGGTACCATGAACGACGTCAACAAGGTAGCGCGTAGCACCCAAACATGCGCCCCAGCACACGTTTGATTAGCTGTAGTCCGGGGGTAGCAACATGGCAGCGATGGCGCCCCAGCACACCCCGAGAAAGCTATTCAAACTTGTGCGCCAGTCGACACCATTTCCGCCAAAATTGATCACCCCAGAAACAGCGGGACAGAAAAAGACGAACATGACCAAATAGTTTCAGCGTGACTGATTTTGATGAATGAGACCGTTTGCTCGCGTGCTGAACGAGCGAGTAGCTGCACTACGCGTTTTTCGGGGGTTCACCACATGATGGCATTACACCCATGTAGCCAGCACGGCAAATCCCCAGCAAAGAGGGGCGGGTGTGCACACCCCGAGATACTCAATTAGAGTGAGACCAACCATATTATATCAAGATGCGTATCGCAAAGAACACCTGCAAGTGGCTGATGCTGAGCTCGACAGAGCTTTGTGGTCGGCGGTGTGTTGGAGAACATTGTAAGGACCACCTAGCGCAGATGCGGCTCGGCGGCACACCCACAACGCCATACCCCGAATGTGGAAAGAGAGTCACCAACTACTTGACATTGTGTGGCGGATGTGGGTTCAGCCGTGAATATTTAAAAAAACAGGTACCATCAAAAGATAAAGCCATACAAATCTGAAGTACGCCGAATGGGGGGGGGGGGGGGGGGGGGGAGAGAGAGAGAGAGAGAGAGAGAGAGAGAGATCAATCATGCCAACGTTAAGGCAGCTACAGCAGCAAGCATGTGAGTATGGGATGCCATACAGCGGGCGGAACAAGGCCACCCTCGCCTAGGAAATAGCCCAGATGCGTGACTGGGTCCACGCGGACCGGTTCGAGCGATACCCAGCGCTGCGAGTGTAGGTCCAAGTCGAGGCCCAACATGCTTGGAAGTGGGAACAGCTTGAAGCTGAGACCACTGTGGCCCTACGGTATGTAAATGGGGCGGCCACAGTGCACGCCCCACAAACGTCCGCCGAACTACTGTGCAAGCCAATTGTTGAGCCACCGCGCGAGCCAGCCACCGAGCCAACCCGCCCAAAGCCATGATTATAGCCTCTTTCATTTTGTTATATGACTCATCGAGGTTGAGACGCACTACGAGGGTGTTGCGGCATGGTATACTCCACAGGTTGTATAGCGCTGACACCACTCACGTGGTTTGGTTATTACCCTTAGCAAGTCATTGCATATGCTTGTTGTATGCAGTACCAACCTCGGCATGTCTTCTCACACCTAGCCCCAGAGCTCACGAGCATACTCACTAATTCCTCCCAGTCCTCTTTGAACTTGCAAGGTATACAGAGATATTCTGCTTGGTGTTAGCGCAGCTCCATACACACTGAAATAAATCCTTATCTGTAGTTTCCGTAGATGTTTGTGGCAGAAGCTACTCCTGTAGCTCTTCCCACAGTGGGTCTTCAGCTTCATTAACCACTGGCATGAACTCATTGATCGGCTCATTTAACTCAGGTATTGGCTCTGGTTTAAAATGTGGGCCTAGCTGCATTGTTTTTTAGAATGGTAGTTTAATACCCATCTCGTTTTCAAACTTCCAGATCATGTTCTGTACTACAAATAGTGTGCAGCGCTCGCAGAGCTTGCGTGGCCTCCTAACACCAACCTCGCAGAATATACACTCTGACACCATTTTCACTTTGCTCTCGCGTTGTGACGAAAACAATAAAGGCTGAAGCATGGGCGACCACAGCGCATTTCTAAGCCGAGCTTTAGCCACTCACACCCGTGGGTCTCTATTTTGGTAAAGTGTGGGCACATCTCTAACACGCCAGTATCACCGCTGTAGATTCGCCCGTGTAAACTCAGCATTGGTGCACGCAAAAGCTAATTACTGCAGTTGGGCCTACGCCTCGACCCCACATGCTCTGCCACGTCGCTACCCTGGGGACTAATCAAACGTGTGATGGGGCGCCATTGCTGCCATGTTGCTACCCCCAGACTACAGCTAATCAAACGTGTGCTGGGGCGCGTGTTTTGGTGTACGTTGCTACCTTGTTGACGTCATTCATGGTACCACTTGGCTAGAACCCCCCTTTTGGAACTAATAATGGTAATATTTATACACACTCACAAACTGTGATATATATAAATTGTTTTGGGACATTAAACTGTAATGTTTGTATTCAAGAAATGTAATGTTTGAATACATGAAATGTAATGTCTGTTGAAGATGAATGTTTGTCATGAATGTTTGTGTATACATATCTCAGAGTGGCCATGGGCTTTATCTGGCTCATGTTGAAGATGAATGTTAGTAGTGAATATGTGTGTATACATATATCTCAGAGTGGAAGAGGGCTTTATCTAGCTCATGTAACATATGTAGTGAATGTGTGTATACATATATCTCAGAGTGGCAGAGGACTTTATCTGGCTCATGTAATGTAATGAATATGTGTGTACACATATATCTCAAAGTGGCAGAGGGCTCTATCTGGCTCATGTAATGTTTGTCGTGAATGTGTACATATATATATACATCTCAGAGTGGCAGAGGGCTCTATCTGGCTCATGTAATGTTTGTAGTGAATGTGTGCATATATATACATCTCAGAGTGGCCGAGGGCGCTATCTGGCTCATGTAATGTTTGTAGTGAATGTGTGTGTATACATACATCTCATAGTGGCCGAGGGCTCTATCTGGCACCTCCTGAATGCTGATAGCACAGTAGTGGGTTTGCTCCTCACAAGATCAGTCAGACTACGTGGACTTCTCGTTCAGAAAGCAATGGCAAACTACTGAACGTACAATTGCTGAGAACGTCAACCTGGGGTTGATGGCAACACCATGCAAACAACATGCTATATAATACATACACACTAGAATGGTTTATGTATCAATTGTAACAGCTGTATGTGTGTGTGTGTGTGTGTGTGTGTGTATATATATATATATATATATATATATATATATATATATATATATATATATATATATATATATATATATCATTGGCACCTTTCCGTCTTGACAGACGATAGTTTGGTACATTGTGCTTCAAAAAGGCTTAATAACTACGATCCATGGCGGTGGCGAGTGTGGCTGGTAAGGCCAATTCTTGCTGCAAATGTTTGCCCACAGTAGGTGTATGTGAAAACATGGTCATTTCCACCATTTTGCACCATCTTACGTCTCTCACGCTCTGTGTGTGCTTTATCTGCAATCATTTTCTCCTTTGTCTTTATTCCATTTCTGATAGTTGCCCTCCATGCAACACGTTCAGCGGCGACGTGTTCCCATTGTGCATTATCAATGCCTATATCAATCATGTCCCGCTTACACACATCTTTGTATCGTAGTAGAGGCCGACCCTGAGATCTCCTACCCATCTGTAATTCACCAAAAAAGATGTCCTTTGGTATTCTACCATCATCCATCCTCCTAACGTGTCCTATCCATCTAAGTCTACGAAGACTGAGCATGGAATACACCGTCACACAACCTGATCTTTCCAATACTTCAGTATTTGTGATTTTGTCTTGCCACTTAATACCAAGTATTCTTCGCAGACACCGCATATGAAAGCTGTTTAAACGTTTCTCTTGGCGTGAGTAATTTGTCCAGGTTTCACTGCCATAAAGAAGAGTACTAAGGACACAGGCTTGGTAGACGAGGACTTTTTTGTTTTGGCAGTAAGCTTCCTGTTCTCCCAGACTCTTTTTGCTAACATGTTCATTGTTGTTGCTGCCTTGCCAATCCTGATGTTGATTTCCTGATCGAGGGATAATTTGCTATTTACCTCTGATCCTAGATATGTAAAATGGTCTACTATCTCCAGTTCGGTGTCGTCAATAAAGATTGATGGTACATCATGTGCACCTTGTGACATAATCTGTGTCTTCTTTGTGTTGTTAAACCAAATTCAGAACAAGCATTGGAGAATGATGATAGTAGATGTTGTAATTCTTCCTCAGAGTGGGTCGTAATCGCAGCATCATCCGCAAAAAGCAACTCTCTGATAAGTACCCTGCTAATTTTGGTCTTGGCCTTCAATCTCTGAGCATTATAGAGGCCACCATCTGAGCGTGAGTGAATGTATATACCATCATCCTGATCACGAAAGGCATATTTCAGCAGAAGTGAAAAGTATATCCCAAAGAGGGTGGGGGCTAGTACACAACCTTGCTTAACTCCACTCTTGATTTCAAACTCTTCTGAAGTTGAGCCATCAAACTTGATTATACCCTTCATGCCTGTGTGGAACGATTCCACAATGGACAGAAGAGTTGGTGGGCAGCCAATCTTCTTTAGTGCTTTGAACAGACCCTCACGACTGACCAAATCGAATGCCTTTGTGAGGTCGATGAAGGCAATAAACAGTGGCTGATTTTGTTCCTGGCATTTTTCTTGCATCTATATATATATATATATATATATATATATATATATATATATATATATATATATATATAATGAGGACCTATATATGAGGATATATATATATATATATATAATGTATTGTATATTTAAAGTGTAATGATTGTTTGTGTGTATATTTGTATATATACTGTCTTGTTTCTACACAAAGCTTTGTTGTACACAGAGAAAGTAGAATGATCACAAACTAGGCTATCTGTACCTTCACAGGCGTACGGCTTTTCCTTGTCTTCAGGACTCAAGAGCTCCTTGCTGTGGTCCTCAGTTCTCTTCCTCCTCCCCTTGCTGGTGTTCTAGACAACACACAGAGACAGATAATGGGAACCAGTTATATAGGTTTACCCAAAGTACTATGATGTTGATTCTTACAACCAGTTATATGGTTTACCCAAAGTACTATGATGTTGATTCTTAAAACCAGATATATAGGTTTACCCAAAGTACTATGATGTTGATTCTTACAACCAGTTATATAGGTTTACCCAAAGTACTATGATGTTGATTCTTAAAACTAGATATATAGGTTTACCCAAAGTACTACCATGTTGATTCTTACAACCAGTTATATGGGTTTACATAAAGTACTATGACAGTGGTTCTCACTCTTTGTTGTAGTGGCGAGCTTTAACCCTTTACAGGGCAGACGCTTGTCTGTTTTGTAGCCCTGAACGGGCAAGATTTTTTCAGGTTCTGTAAAAATTTTGGGTCGCGTTAGTAAAAACATCACAAATAAGGTGTTAGTCAACCGATTTTAGTTAAATAAACAACACAATGAAGGGAAAAGCATGCAGAATATGTTACTCACGCGATTGTTGTCGGTAATCCATATATGAACACAAATATTTACGAAATACGGCATGTTGTTTGTGATTTTCCGTCATCTATACGGCAATTTACAAACACATTTTCAGAATCATAATCACTTTCTTTAAAGTCCGACTCACGACTGCTAATGCAAAGTAACGCTTTGCACTGATATCTAGCTCCGATTAATAATCAACTTCGTGCCCTTTAATGTCATTTAAATTGAACAGAGCGAAATCTCGGCTATCACTTGAAGAATCGCCGAAATCCATTTTGAAAAACAGCGTAAAACTCCCAAAAACTATCAAAACAAGTCCGTAAAAGTCTGTTCAAAGTCATTGTAGCGCGTTTACAAATGGTGGCCACGTTGCCAAGCTATCGGCGAAAGTGAAAGTAGCGGACGGAAGTGTCGGAAAGCCGAGAGATCGCGTTTTTACAATGCATAATAGTATCGGCCGGAATCGGACGCTACGCTCGTATTTAGAGATCGGCCGGAATCGGACGCTATGCCTTAGTTAGTTAGTTATCAGTTGGGGTATCTTCGTTGCACTCCGGACATGTCCATAGGTGCTCAGATCCTCCCCCCAGCATATGCATCAGCGTCCGGTGGCTAATAGTGCCAGTTCTGTGTTGGTTGACGAGGCGCTTTGTTTTCCCGATGTACCTCTCGCGTCTGGCTGTGCCGATTCTTACTCCCAGGTCTTTCATCCTGGAAAGTGATGTGGAATCACTGGCGTCAAAATCCTCTGTTCTCGCCATATCTTTAAGGGCGTTAAAGGGTTAAGACGTTTCTGTGTCTTTGGAGGTATGGACAGCCCAGGTTAGTTAGTTAGTCGACAGATCATCCTCGTTGCACATCGAACCATTCAGTCCATAAGTGCTCGGATCCCCTCCTCAGCAAATCCCGCAGCGTGTAGCGGCTAACGACGCCAGTTCTGTGTTGGTTTATCAATCTTCTTTGGCTTCCTGCGTAGTGTTCTTGTTTGGCCACCCCTCTTTTAATTTGCTGCTCTCGCAGTCTGGCCATTGTTGTAGATTCACAGTCATCACTTGGTTCTCGCAAAAGTCTCACTTCTCGTAGAGCATTCAGAATGTCAGCCTGGTCCATGGCGCATCTGCCCTCCACAGTAGCCTCACCTGCGAGCTTGTCAGCCCGCTCATTTCCTTGTACTCCCGCATGCCCTGGCACGAAGATGAAACTAATCTTTGCCAGCCGAGACCGCTTCAGAGGCAGCAACCATTCTCTTCGGATCGACCCCGCCTCTATCCTCTTGATCATGTTCATTGAGTCGCTAAGGAAACAAGCCCTAGTGAATGTCTGTGTCTCGAGCCATGTTATTGCTTTACTTACTGCCATGACTTCCATGGTCAGGCTACTTGTGGTTTCAGTGAAAGCACCAGATTCCTCCTTCACAATTCTCCCTCCGGCCTGAGCTGTAAAGGCCCATGAGCTTCTCACATGTCGGACAACCGACCCATCTGTGTAGATGACCGCGTCACCGTCTAGCGAATTCTCGAAAATCAACGCTTGTACTTCAGCCGGATTTTCTTGTCTGCATTTTCTATCTAGTTGGATGCAAACTGAAAAGGATGTGCAGAAGTCTGTTGGCACTTGCACCCACTCCTCGCCAGGTTCTAAGTCCTCAAGTGAACACACCTGTTGAAGAATGTCTTCGGCTTGACCCATCCACGACCGTCCTCTTTTTAACCTGCTGCCCTTCACCTTCCTAATTTCACTATGCAGTGGATGTTGTGTGTTTGCGTTAACTCTGAGGTAGGCGCGTGCCCTGCAAACTTGTATTCTCTCTTCAATGGTTGGAAAATCAAGAAGGTAGCGCATCGCCCTGCATGCTGTATCTCTTGTACATCCAAGAATAATGCGCATAGCTTCATTCTGTATCCTTTCCATCCTTTCTATCTGCTTATGGCTGAGAGTCAGGATTGCCATTGCATACTCCAAAACAGACATGACCAGCCCCTCGTACAGAAGACATAGATGGTGCTGCTCAGTTTGCTGCCGCCATCACCCGCATCGCTGCCAATTGCTTCCATTTTTATGTATACTGTGTAAGGGTGGGGGATTTATAGGGAGGAAATTTGAAGAAACAAAGGGGGGGGGGGGGATGACATTCTGAACATATGGTAAAGGGGGGCATGGGCCAAAAAAGGTTGAGAACCACTGTGCTATGATATTGATACTTACAACCAGTTAGATAGGTTTACTCAAAGTACTATGATGTTGATACAACCAGTTATATGGGTTTACCCAAAGTACTTTAGTGCTCTAATAGAACATCACCTCTCTAGTAGAACATCATCAATCTAGTGCTCTTGTAGAACACCACCTTTTTAGTGCTGCAATCCAATGTTTATCCTTACTTGCTGGTCAGCTCCAATCCTCCCTCACCAACAGCCATTTGTCTGCGGTCACATTATCAAGGGAATGATGATGTCAGTCCTAATCAACAATTTGTCTGCGGTCACATTATCAAGGGAATGATGATGTCAGTTCTAATCAACAATTTGTCTGCGGTCACATTATCAAGGGAATGATCATGTCAGTCCTAATCAACAATTTGTCTGCGGTCACATTATCAAGGGAATGATGATGTCAGTCCTAATCAACAATTTGTCTGCGGTCACATTATCAAGGGAATGATGATGTCAGTCCTAATCAACAATTTGTCTGCGGTCACATTATCAAGGGAATGATGATGTCAGTCCTAATCAACAATTTGTCTGTGGTCACATTATCAAGGGAATGATCCTGTCAGTCCTAATCAACAATTTGTCTGCGGTCACATTATCAAGGGAATGATCCTGTCAGTCCTAATCAACAATTTGTCTGCGGTCACATTATCAAGGGAATGATGATGTCAGTTCTAATCAACAATTTGTCTGCGGTCACATTATCAAGGGAATGATGATGTCAGTTCTAATCAACAATTTGTCTGCGGTCACATTATCAAGGGAATGATGATGTCAGTTCTAATCAACAATTTGTCTGCGGTCACATTATCAAGGGAATGATGATGTCAGTTCTAATCAACAATTTGTCTGCGGTCACATTATCAAGGGAATGATGATGTCAGTTCTAATCAACAATTTGTCTGCGGTCACATTATCAAGGGAATGATGATGTCAGTTCTAATCAACAATTTGTCTGCGGTCACATTATCAAGGGAATGATGATGTCAGTTCTAATCAACAATTTGTCTGCGGTCACATTATCAAGGGAATGATGATGTCAGTTCTAATCAACAATTTGTCTGCGGTCACATTATCAAGGGAATGATCATGTCAGTTCTAATCAACAATTTGTCTGCGGTCACATTATCAAGGGAATGATGATGTCAGTTCTAATCAACAATTTGTCTGCGGTCACATTATCAAGGGAATGATCATGTCAGTTCTAATCAACAATTTGTCTGCGGTCACATTATCAAGGGAATGATGATGTCAGTTCTAATCAACAATTTGTCTGCGGTCACATTATCAAGGGAATGATGATGTCAGTTCTAATCAACAATTTGTCTGCGGTCACATTATCAAGGGAATGATGATGTCAGTTCTAATCAACAATTTGTCTGCGGTCACATTATCAAGGGAATGATCATGTCAGTTCTAATCAACAATTTGTCTGCGGTCACATTATCAAGGGAATGATGATGTCAGTTCTAATCAACAATTTGTCTGCGGTCACATTATCAAGGGAATGATGATGTCAGTTCTAATCAACAATTTGTCTGCGGTCACATTATCAAGGGAATGATCATGTCAGTTCTAATCAACAATTTGTCTGCGGTCACATTATCAAGGGAATGATCATGTCAGTTCTAATCAACAATTTGTATGCGGTCACATTATCAAGGGAATGATGATGTCAGTCCTAATCAACAATTTGTCTGTGGTCACATTATCAAGGGAATGATCATGTCAGTTCTAATCAACAATTTGTCTGCGGTCACATTATCAATGGGATGATGATGTCAGTCCTAATCAACAATTTATCTGTTGTCACATTATTAAGGGAATGATCATGTCGGTCCTAATCAATAATAAATACAAATTCTGTGAACCACATTTGTACTGCTTGTCATGACAAACACTTTTCACCATAAACAGGCAACATTTCCTGATACATAGCCTTTTCAGTAATTTCTGCCCAAAAACAAGTTTGGCAGCATTGAACACCCCACGAGCAGTCGTCATTTGTAAATGCACTGCACATGTGACACACTGCGAATCTGTTACCTAAGCTAATCATTGAGCTGGATGGTGGTGGTGCCACTGGAGGTCACCTTTAGAAACTACTATTTTCAATTTACCTTTATCAGTTTATCATTTACTAATATTCTCTTGTATATGCTCTGTTTCTCCCCCCACCTGTATGTGTGTGTGTGAGAGTGAGAGAGAGTGAGAGATGAGAGAGAGAGAGAGAGAGAGAGAGAGAGAGAGAGAGAGAGAGAGAGAGAGAGAGAGAGAGAGAGAGAGAGAGAGAGAGAGAGAGAGAGAGAGAGAGAGAGAGAGAGAGAGAGAGAGAGAGAGAGAGAGGAAACAAGTACTTATTATTATTACTCTACCTTCTTTCGTTTTCTCCCTTTGAGAGAATCTTCAAAGTCGCTGATGTCCGACTGATCATCCACCATGGCTCCATCGTCCGGGGGGTCCCCAAAGTCATCCACATCATCATACCAGCCCTCAGCTGCCTCCAGGTGATCAAATTCATGCTCCTCCACCCGATGGGCTGGGTTCTCCACCGCACTGATCTGATGCATGTCTGGGGGAGACAGAATCATGGGACAGTCAGCCAGCAACATCTGACTACATGTGGATCTAGTGCAGGGGTGGCCAACACGAGGCCCGCGGGCCACATGCGGCCCGCCGGGGGTCATGTTGTGGCCCGCGGAGCTAGGTCAAATGAACATAAATGTTAACTTTATTGTACATATCACCAAAAGAACATTACATCATGAGTCGTTGTGACATATTTCCAATATTTTATGCCTATCAACGACACTTGGATTCCCTATTAAACTGTGTATTCAGAGGTCACAATGTTAATTCGAGGCCAAGCCCAATTTTCTAACCATAACACTTAAGCCGCCGGGACGTTTGACGTTGACAGGAGTTGGAAACTGCGTCCACACGACATAGGAACAGAACACATGTGACCGTCTGGTGGGTGACAAGAATACGGGAGATGGCAACACTACTGCCCCCCCCCCCTCTCTCTCTCTCCAGCCCGGCCCTTTCCGAGACACCATCCCCATCAAGCTGTCATGTTCCGTGCTAAAAGTGCGCCTAGGATAGATACATTAAAAGAAATCGAGTGGGTGGATTGAATTAAGAAGTTTTTAAGGGGTGACATTG
This sequence comes from Cepaea hortensis, assembly GCA_963921405.1. Classification (NCBI taxonomy): domain Eukaryota; kingdom Metazoa; phylum Mollusca; class Gastropoda; order Stylommatophora; family Helicidae; genus Cepaea; species Cepaea hortensis. Next base: position 2,440,031 of record OY992880.1, on the reverse strand, counting down.
AGAACTGTAAGGAGTCTGAAAAATGCTTTTCTAGCTGTATTTTCCATATTGCATATAGTGGGGTTCTTTGGACTCCAGGATGGTGGACTGTGCCTTAGCCGAACATGAAGCATAGTACAAATGCTCTAGCTCTCATGTGGAGTGGCTGATTCATCGGCATATGATGAAATGGATTCGCCTTCATATTGCTGTAAGAGCAGAATTTCCTGAATATTATTTGCTCTGCAAGTTGAAGGCAACCTCAACATTACAGAAGTCCATTGAGTGAATGATCAATGTATATAAGAGGATGGTCTACTACTCAAGTAAATGCACCGGCTGAGTCCTCCCTTCATTGCTAGTTGTTAAATTCAGGAGAAGAGTTATGAACATTGTCGAAACCTGGCAGTTATCCAGATGGACATTTACAAAACATGGATTGTTTCCACCTGGACATTTTTTAAACCTGAACTTTATCTGTGAGGACATTTTGAAAACCTGAACAACATCATCGTGGATATTTTTCACTGCCTGAAACTTATTACTGCCCGTCGTTTATCATGGATGGATAATTTCCACCCTTGACTGGTATCATTATGGATATTTATGACTCTTGAAGTTTATCTGCCCTATGGATGTGTATAACTCCTGAAGTTTATATGCCCTTTGGATATTTATAACTCTTGAAGTTTACCAGCCCTGTGGATATTTATAACGTCTGAACTTTATCTGAACTATGGCCATTTATAACTCCTGAAGTTAATCTGCCCAGTGGATATTCATAACTTCTGAGGAAATTTATTATCAGGTATATTTCACCACTTGAGGAATGTTGCACTGGATACTCCCAAATCCGGAACATTTAGCCGAATGAATATGTGCACCTTGGGAACTTATTAACCTGGCTAGTTCTACTCCAGTGACTTGAACATGAACATTCGTAAAGAGAATATTATGGACCATAGACTGTAGGAACCATGGTGGTTTAGTTTGTGAAAAAATCTTGTGGTATTAGATATAAACTCTCCGTTCCTGATATTTCTCTGAGTGGATGTTGTTGAAGGAAGAAATAATATTGGTTGGATATTGGCTGAGAACATCAGCGAGACAGGTATGATTAATATAGATTATTAATATTTATTATTTTGATGTGGGTTTTTGTTATGTGAATATTCATTATTTGTATTTGAGGTATTACATAACCATGGCGTCAACTAGTAAAGACGTTGGACCAAAGAAGAGAAGAATCACAGAAGAATTAAGAAGTTTTCAAGACAGGTGGACTATATACTATTTTTTCGTGGAAATTCAAACAAAGCTCATATGCTTGATATCCAATGAACCTGTTCCTGTCTTGAAAGAGAATAACATCAAACGGCACTACAAGATTAAACATGCAAATAAGTTTTATAAGTACAAAGGGCAATTTCGACAAGACCAAGTAAATGACTTTTTAAAAACATTTCTGCACAACAAAGGATAATTACTAGAGCGGATTCAGAGTCAACATGCTATGTAAAAGCTAGTTATGCGGTATAGAAAAAAAAAAAAAACGAAGCCATATTCAGACGGTGAAATGGTTAAGGGATGTTTGGAGAGCGTTGTTGAAACCCAGAAAAGAAGAAGGATTTCTCAAAAAATAAGTCTGTCTCGTCAGACTATTACTAGGCGTGTGGACGACATTGGAAAATATATTGAAGATAATTTGAAAAGTCGAGCATCCGAGTTTATATTTTATGCTCTAGCAGTGGATGAAAGCACAGATATGGCAGATACTGCCCAACTGGCAATTATCGTGGGTGTTGATATCCATTTTAAAAAGACAGAAGAATTAGCGGTGCCGTATCCACCTAAGGACACTACTAAGTTACGAGATTTGTTAGAAGCAGTTATATCGACATTGAATTGCTTTTTGTTACAACTTAACAACTTATCGGGCTTAACAACGGATGGTGCCCCAGCAATGGTTGGGAAACCCGAAGGTTTAGTAAAAATGATTGAAAATGAGGCCTCCAAAGTCGGTAACACTTCAATGCTAAATTTTGATTGCATTAATCATCATGAGAATTTATGTTCGAAGGCCCTCAAAATGGACCATGTCATCAAAGTGGTCGTCAAAATAGTGATCTTCATGAAGTCGAACGGGTTGAATCACCGTCAGTTCCAAGAATTTCTAGTCTTTGGACTCAGATTATCATGACGTTACATTTTATGCAGAAGTAAGATGGCTGACCCGGGCCAAATTGTTGAAAAGAGTGTTTGATTTGCAACACGAAATACAATCATTCTTTGCAAGCAAGTCGAAAAGTATCCCAGAGTTTGAAGACAAAGAGTGGGTTTGCGACTTTGCATTTCTGGTCGATATAACTGGCTACCTAAATGACGTTAATACTCATCTATAAGGGAAAGGTAAATTAATTAACAAGATATATATATATATTTTTTTTACATTAAACCAGGCAAGCGTTTGAGCACAATCTCACCTACTGGGAAGCGACGATGTGGTCGAAGTTGTAGCACGCTTGCTTATTTATTTTAATTAATAACAACAATAAACAAAAAATTAGGTGCTTGGCCCGGCAGGAAATATTATTTCTGAAATTTGGCCCGCCTGCTGAAAAGGTTGGCCACCCCTGATCTAGTGCATGTCCTGGGGAAGACAGAATCAAGGGACAGTCAGCCAGCAACATCTGACTACATGTGGATCTCAATCATCATTTGTCAACACCATGTATTCCCATCAGGAATGTCAACACAAAAGCACAATTTGTTGCCTGACGTATTTCGCTGCAGCTGGTCAGCTGCATGCTGGAGTTCCCATTTGCTTATAACCATTCAGTATTTAATTTAATATGTATACTTTCTTAAATAATATATGTATAATATGTATATAGAAAATCACGCAGGCGCGGCTGGCACCTGGGGCACCGTAATGGAAATACGGACTCACTTTCTCTGCTGACTCCAGCGCGACACGACGGGCTATAGCTAGTCTGAGTCCACACTGGGACATTTCCAAATTTTAAAAATAAAAACCTTTTCAGTGTAACCACTGTTGTATAGAGAAAAACCAGATTTTGGAAAGGACGTTGTGAGCTCACCCTGAATCAACATCGACTACTACACGACTAATGTCTACCAAGACTATAAATCAACGTACAATTATAAACCAAGACTATAAATCAACGTACAATTATAAACCAAGACTATAAATCAACGTACGATTATAAACCAAGACTATAAATCAACGTACGATTATAAACCAAGACTATAAATCAACGTACGATTATAAACCAAGACTATAAATCAACGTACGATTATAAACACAAGAAGGTGGCATATAATTTTCATCGTTAGAGCGGCATCATTACTGCCTAGGCATTACAGCACCACACTTGCCAGTACTGCTGATAAAAATCATAACTGACAGTCTAGCAAAGCCACACCAGTCGCTTACTGAATACTTAAGTGAACATTAAATAATAAAGGGCCAAGTGCACAAAGAGACAGAGTGCAGTGAAGTCAACTATCCAGCCATCTTTGAGAGTGATAAGAGGAAGGACTGTGGAGGAGACTACAGGCAATCGTCGCTGGAAATACAGACTGAAGCTGAGTACACTCAAAATGTTCTAGAGCCACCACCACATGGTACTGACTTAAAGACATTCCTGTGATTATAATCTGAACAAATAAAGCATTTACACGCAAAAGTATTGCCACAACAGACGAGTGAGATGGTGAACTTTCATGTCTGATACTTTCTCCTCAGGAGTTTTAGGATAGGGCATAGGAAGGTCAAGAAGGTCACAACTGAGAGGGTTAATTTGTTCACTGCATCCCATGCCTTCTGTCAGCACCCATGTGATCATGGCCAGCTGGTATGTTTGTGGACAGGATTGAATTCTGGCTACCAGATGTGGTACCCGAGTATGTGGAAATGTTTGATAAAAACAGATAATCAGAATGCTGTAACAACAGGAGATCAAACAAAGTTGACTACTGTGTGTGTGTGAACACTGATGTCCTCTTCTTCCTGGCAGAACTAAACATATCTCCAAGACAAAAGTCTTCAACAAGTGAAAGAGTGAGTATTGGCTAAATGAGGGTGATTGTTGGCTGTGGTGACTGCAACACAAACTTTACCTGCTTCACCAGTCTCTATATCCCGATGTAGGCCGACCCGTCGCTCGGAGAATATAAACGATCTTTTCTTCTTCTTCCACCGCTTGGCTGGATAACTGTACAACTGGCCCTCTACTGTCCCTGCCACAAATAGACATAGCTACGTATATTAGCCTGGACAGCTCAACATGTCACTACAATGTTGCCAGTAGAAACTATGACTCCAATCTCATTCTCATAAACACTGGACATGGCATATCCTTGAACTCAAAGAGAGACAATCCAACACCAGGCAAAACAAGGCAAGGGAAGACAAATATAACTTAGCACATGAAACAAGTCATGGACACACAAACACACTGACATATATTGTTGAAGTCATGGACACAGAAACACACATATCACTGAAGTCATGGACACAGAAACACACGTATCACTGAAGTCATGGACACAGAAACACACATATCACTGAAGTCATGGACACAGAAACACACGTATCACTGAAGTCATGGACACAGAAACACACTGACATATATTGTTGAAGTCATGGACACAGAAACACACATATCACTGAAGTCATGGACACAGAAACACACTGACATATATTGTTGAAGTCATGGACACAGAAACACACATATCACTGAAGTCATGGACACAGAAACATACACACTGACACATACTTTTTGTTGTGTTAGCCGCATATCTTTCTCAGGATGTGGCAGTCAACCCCAGCATTTGTTGGCTGTTTGTGATTTCTTGCCAAGTTTAAGTTCAGTAGTTTGCCACTGCTTTCTGAACAACCATTCAAAGACACATAAACATGTACACTAACGTATAATGCTGAAGTCACAGACACAGAAACATACATTGCTGAAGTCATGCAACATCGAGGAACACTGTGGCTGCAGTGGTATCACTATAACAGCTACATTCCTTCTCCCAGATAAGAGAATCTGAGCACACCGCACCAACACCATATAACTGGCGAGGATCTAAATGTGCTGATTATGTGGGCAGGTTGTATAGTTGTCACGTTTGAATAGTTGTCACATTTGCCTGGGCAACGGCTTATTTGCTGTGTAGTTTGTGATATCAACTGCCAAGGCAGTTTTAACTGTGCAACATGCATGCACGTGTGCCCTCAGGATTTGTCAACATGGTCCAAAAAGGCCAGGTGGATATTTCACTAGTCCAGGATCAGGTGGGGGGAGAGGAGAGAGGGGGGGAGCACACCATGTCTTATCTTAAGGACATTCAAACAGCCCAAGCAGTGAATCACACCATGCTTAGAGAGACTCAGGTGGATATTACAGCCGCTCCACTCCCAACAACTAGCAATACATCCATGGCAGCACTAGTGACTCATACATGGCGTTATGTGACAGTAACTGCAGCACTAGTGACTCATACATGGCGTTATGTGACAGTTACTGCAGCACTGACTACCCCTGCAGACCAGCCATGGCAGGGACAGATGCACCAACAATCAGTACTAACCTGGCTGTCGATACCTGTAGGGGTGAAAGAGGTTGGTGTGTTTCTGAGCTACACCTGTTTGTGAATCCAAGAAAGGAAGTCTCATTTTTCTCTCAATCGACAGACGGGTATTGAAACTTGCCGTCTGCTCTAATATATCCATGTACCTCTGTTCAGGAGGGAAACTGAAAGAAACAAAGATGAATGTCAGTTTCTATGTGGACAATACCTGGATGGCTTGGCCACACTGTAAGGTAGAGACAAAGATTAATGTCAGTTTCTATGTGGACAATACCTGGATGGCTTGGCCACACTGTAAGGTAGAGACAAAGATTAATGTCAGTTTCTATGTGGACAATACCTGGATGGCTTGGCCACACTGTAAGGTAGAGACAATGATGAATGTCAGTTTCTATGTGGACAATACCTGGATGGCTTGACCACACTGTAAGGTAGAGACAATGATTAATGTCAGTTTCTATGTGGACAATACCTGGATGGCTTGACCACACTGTAAGGTAGAGACAATGATTAATGTCAGTTTCTATGTGGACAATACCTGGATGGCTAGACCACACTGTAAGGTAGAGACAATGATTAATGTCAGTTTCTATGTGGACAATACCTGGATGGCCTGGCCACGTTGTATGGTAAGACAAGAACATCGAGCTGATCCACGACTCTGGTGATCGAGTGAGATGGCAAAACATGACCTCTCATGCTTACCGGCATGGCACATGATGATGATGTGGACAATTATCAATGTCTTGTACAAATACATCAGTACATTGTAGAAATCAACAGTACAATGGATGACATTCATCTGACTATATCCAACAATGTTGGTTTCTTGTAATGACAGTTTGTGAGATAACCAACATCCAGACGTACAGAAGGTGTGATAAATGCATTCAGTGAGACTGTTGACACCCAATTTTACAGACATTTCTAAAAATAATAATAAAACATCCTAATATTCTAATTATTATGTAATCAGATGACAAGATACTAGCCCAGTTATGTTCACACTTGTACATACAGTGGCCCAGTTGTGTTCACACTTGTACATACAGTGGCCGTCCCATCCGTTCGTCCATTTTCTGGAAAAAAAAGAAACTTTCCACCGAGTGAACCCGCCTCCGATGCATTGGTTATTTCCCGGGTGGTTCATATTGCGGTATGAATTGTTGACTTGTTTTTGCGCATGAGAACGACGTATGCCATCCTGTCAGGTATTCTCCATTCCGTTGTCTTCCATTCTTGTTCTCACCGGCAACATTCTTTTCTCCGTTCCATTGTCCTCCATTCCTTCCTTCGTCGCCGACATCTTCGATGTTTGTTCCATTGCCACTGGACTTGCCTGCCCTACATTGACTTTTTTATTTTCTTATTTATTGGTTCTTTATTTATGTTACTGTTTGATTGATGTGCTGATTATCGTATGCACATGTGTCTATATTCATAAATAGAGATTTTTTTTTTTTTAAATATATGCATATATACATATGTACACATTTGTTAATTTATCTAGTCTATCCATTTTTAGCTGTTATTTCCTACTCCTCTCTCTTCTGTTATCCATTGTTGTTAGTTTGATATTTCTTTACCTAGTGTGTCTCCGGTAACTCGTGATTGTGCTTTGTTATTTTCTTGGTTATCTCCCTCCCTGTTTACATTTTGTGTTTACATGTCTTTTCTTGTTCTTGCTATGAATTGTGTGACCAGTTTTTGTAGTTCCTGGTCTCCTTCAGATTGCAGACATTCTTTCATAGTCATCATTCTGTCTCTTGTTTGGAAGTATTCTGATAGGTACTTACGTTCCTGATCATATATTTTACACGACATTAAGTAATGTTCTATAGTGCTATCTACCCTGCATTCTACGCAGGCTGTGTTATTTATTTTATCTTTCCAATATCCGAGTCTCATTCGCCACAGTTTCTTATATGTTGGTATTTTCATATTGTTTTTAACTTGGCTTTTCAAGCTGGGCTCTTTTAAGTTGAGATATGCATGCCTTCCTCTATGTCTCCATTGTTGTTTCCAGTTTTTGATAATGTGTTGTTTAGTGATACTTTTTGCTTCCGTTATGCTTAGTCCAGTATTTACTACATTTTGGCTGGTTGTGCCGTGTTTTGCAGCTATGTCTGCCGTCTCATTGCCGGTTATGCCTCTATGAGCCGGTATCCATGCTATTGTCACTTGGCATCCCATGTAATTTAGATTTGTTATTGCCGATAACATTTCTTCCTTTAGATCAGGTCTGTTTCCTTCATTATAGCTACCGAGTGCCTGTACTGCAGATAGTGAATCCGTTTGTATTGTTAGTCTTATTGGGGGGTTCTCTGTCCCTATTTCCAGTCCTTTCATAATTCCTACCAGCTCTGCTGTGTAGACCGATGTGTTGTCCGTCACTTTGAAGTTCTTTTTGAGTTTGTAGGAGGGTACCGATACTCCTGCCCCTACTTCCCCCTTTTCATTCTTTGATCCATCCGTGTAAATAACTAGGTTGTCCTCGCTTATTTGCCTTATGTATTCTTCTGCGACGTTTTTTGCTTCCATGTCCTCTGTTGCTTTACCTATTTGGCTAGTTAGGGTAGTATCTGTGATTGGCAGGTTCAATTCCCATCGGGGTATTATTTGTCTGTGGACTTTTTTGTTTGTTTAAGTGTCACATTTAGCTCCTCTTCCGCGTTTATCTCCAGTGGCCCAGTTGTGTTCACACTTGTACATACAGTAGCCCAGTTATGTTCACACTTGTACGTGTTTGGTTACGTAATCAGTTGACAAGACAGTAGCCCAGTTATGCTCACACTTGTACATACAGTAGCCCAGTTATGTTCACACTTGTACATACAGTAGCCCAGTTATGTTCACACTTGTACGTGTTTGGTTACGTAATCAGATGACAAGACAGTAGCCCAGTTATGTTCACACTTGTACGTGTTTGGTTACGTAATCAGATGACAAGACAGTGGATCAGTTGTGTTCACACTTGTACTCATCTCATCATGTTCCTCTTGTACCTTGCAGGATAGTGCCCGCTTATGGGCTTCATGTATCGATATTCCCATGGACTCTGTTATTCAATGCATCCATCATTTACGTGGTCAGCCTCTTCCCCTGCTTCCCTCTGGACTGTACATCATTGCTTGTTGTGGTATACTGTTAGTTGGTAACCTACTTGCACGGCCAAACCACTTGACTTGCTGCTTTCTAATAAAATCTAGTGCAGCTATAACCCCCACTTTAGTCCTGATTTCTTCATTTGTGATCTTATCTCTGCTTGATACATTGAGTATTCTTCTCAGGAACCTCATTTCTGTTGTTGAATTTTCTTTTCTCTTTTTCTGTCATTGTCCAGGTTTGGCATTGGTAGCATAGAGTTGGTAGTAAGATTGTATTGTAAAGTGCTTTCTTAGTAGTTATTGATACATGTTTGTTCTTTAGTATTGGTGCCATTTGTTCAATGAGTTGGTTTGCCTTATAGCATCTATTTTCAATCTTGCCTTGTACACACTTGTACATGGTTGGTTATGTAATCAGATGACAAGACAGTGGCCCAGTTGTGTTCACACGTGTACATGTACTGTGTGTACATTCATGGCAAATACAGCACAAGGGTAGAGCTTGCCCCTGTGAAGGACACACTGTTGGCAGACCTGTGGCTATAAATAGCACCGTGTATCACTGTATGAAGCAAATATCACAGATCTCTCTCTGGGATTCCCCTTCTTAACTTAACCTGGGCTGAAAGATAAAACACGGAGAGATGGAGGGTGAAGCAATTAGGCCGGGGTTGGAACCCAGCACTCCATGGGGAGATGGAGGGTGAAGCAATTAGGCCGGGGTTAGAACCCAGCACTCTAACATGGGGAGATGGAGGATGAAGCAATTAGGCCAGGGTTGGAACCCAGGACTCTAGCATGGGGAGATGGAGGATGAAGCAATTAGGCCGGGGTTGGAACCCAGGACTCTAGCATGGGGAGATGGAGGGTGAAGCAATTAGGCCGGGGTTAGAACCCAGCACTCTAACATGGGGAGATGGAGGATGAAGCAATTAGGCCCGGGTTGGAACCCAGCACTCTGACATGGGGAGATGGAGGATGAAGCAATTAGGTCAGGGTTGGAACCCAGGACTCTAGCATGGGGAGATGGAGGATGAAGCAATTAGGCCAGGGTTGGAACCCAGCACTCTAACACGGGGAGATGGAGGATGAAGCAATTAGGCTGGGGTTGGAACCCAGGACTCTAACATGGGGAGATGGAGGGTGAAGCAATTAGGCCGGGGTTAGAACCCAGCACTCTAACATGGGGAGATGGAGGATGAAGCAATTAGGCCCGGGTTGGAACCCAGCACTCTGACATGGGGAGATGGAGGATGAAGCAATTAGGTCAGGGTTGGAACCCAGGACTCTAGCATGGGGAGATGGAGGATGAAGCAATTAGGCCAGGGTTGGAACCCAGCACTCTAACACGGGGAGATGGAGGATGAAGCAATTAGGCTGGGGTTGGAACCCAGCACTCTGACATGGGGAGATGGAGGATGAAGCAATTAGGCCGGGGTTAGAACCCAGGACTCTAACACGGGGAGATGGAGGATGAAGCAATTAGGCCGGGGTTAGAACCCAGGGCTCTAACATGGGGAGATGGAGGATGAAGCAATTAGGCCGGGGTTGGAACCCAGCACTCTAACATGGGGAGATGGAGGATGAAGCAATTAGGCCGGGGTTAGAACCCAGGACTCTAACACGGGGAGATGGAGGATGAAGCAATTAGGCCGGGGTTAGAACCCAGGGCTCTAACATGGGGAGATGGAGGATGAAGCAATTAGGCCGGGGTTGGAACCCAGCACTCTGACATGGGGAGATGGAGGATGAAGCAATTAGGCCGGGGTTAGAACCCAGGACTAACATGGAGAGATGGAGGATGAAGCAATTAGGCCGGGGTTGGAATCCAGGACTCTAACACGGGGAGATGGAGGATGAAGCAATTAGGCCGGGGTTAGAACCCAGGACTAACATGGAGAGATGGAGGATGAAGCAATTAGGCCGGGGTTGGAATCCAGGACTCTAACACGGACAGATGGAGGATGAAGCAATTAGGCCGGGGTTAGAACCCAGGACTAACATGGAGAGATGGAGGATGAAGCAATTAGGCCGGGGTTGGAATCCAGGACTCTAACATAGGGAGATGGAGGATGAAGCAATTAGGACGGGGTTGGAACCCAGGACTAACAGTGTGAGTACAGCAACCACCTGTCTGTTTGCTACCAAATTAGCAGTCACAGGCTTCAGCAAACTGCAGGATTTTAACTTGAGGTGAATGAGTAGCAACTGTAAACACTGGACATGTTGCCGGGAGAAGCAACCAAAAACAAACAAACGGCGGGAATGTAAAAAATTAAGGGATTATTTAAAAAAAAAAAAAAAAGAAAACATCCACAAGTGACAAATGAATGCACATCAAATGTCTGCGTAACTGAACGATATAAATTCCACTGAAAATAACTGTACACGCCTGCTAGAGTCACCATAATGCAAGTAATAAGACTACAATGTCGCCTCTTCTACAGTCTACTAGTACTACAGAACTAAAACTAAACCTCACGTAACAACAACACAACCAGCGCGTCCCATTTGTTGGGACTGTTTCAGGTCAGGTGTTGCCTCAGAGAAACTAAGAGAAACCATTAGTCTAATGGTTTCACACTGAGTAAATAAACAACGTATTTATATATGCGGTGATCATTTGTAGCCCAGACTTTGGCGCTAGTAAAAACACACACACAATGCTGGTCAGACAGAGCCACGTAGAAACAACAACAAGAATTAGAGCACCCACCACTGGATGTCTGCGCTCTCCGACGCCATCTTGTCTGTGGTAGTCTGCCGGCCGACTGAAAATATCTACCTACTGCCACAGTCAACGAAACAAACAATTACCACGATATGGAGCATACACCCATAATAGATAGAGAAATACTTTCGAAAGAATTACATGAACATATAAAAAGATTTACAAAGAAGAAAATAATATAACAGGAAACGGTTGTATCAGAGGAAAAAATTGAGAAATTATTATTAATAACACTGACATAATAAAAAGATGGACAGAGTACACAGAGGATTTATTCTGAGACAACAGGGTCAATAGACCAACATTGTATAATAATACTCAAGATAGACCAACAATATTAAAGGCTGAAGTAGAAAAGGCTATTAAAAAGATGAAAAAAGGAAAGGCTGCAGGTCCTGACAAGATAACAACAGAGATGATAAAATCCTTATCCAGCTCTGGCATTGAAACTATCACAGAATTATGTAATGATATATGTAATACTGGGTACATCCCCAAGGATTTGAAAACATCCATTTTCATCACACTACCGAAGAAGCCAACAGCTGTTGAGTGTGAGGATTACAGAACTATTAGCTTAATGAGCCATATAACTAAGATACTACTCAAGGTCATACAAGAAAGATTTCAACATAAAATAGATGACGAAGTAGCTGAAGAACAATTTGGGTTCCGCAAAAACAGCGGCACCAGAGAAGCAATTATCTGTTTGAGGATGGTAATTGAAAAACATATAGAAGTTCAAAAAAGTATATATGTTTGTTTTATAGACTACAAGAAAGCTTTTGATAGAGTACAACATGAACGACTAATTACATGCCTTCAAGATATAGGAGTAGACGGAAAGGACATCAGACTTATTAGCAACTTGTACTGGGAACAAGTGGCGTCTATTAGATGTGGTAATAACTATTCGTCGCCTATAGAGATAAAAAGAGGAGTGCGGCAGGGATGTGTACTGTCCCCAAGCCTTTGTTGGGTTGACCATTGCCCCAGATCCCACACACCAAGTACCTGTGCGATTGAGTTCGGTTTGTAGTTCCACAGCCACTCGATCTCTATCCTTACCCTGACGATACACTAAAACATCGTCGGCATACGACAATGTCCTCCCGGGTCCTGTGATCTGCTCTCTGGTGATTCTCACTGTGTTGTTCACAACATCGAACTGCCTTAGGGACTCCATCTCCAGATTTGTCCTGAAGGTTTACTCCCGAAGCCTTTCTCATCTGGGTATACCCGCAAGGCAGCGGAGGTTTGAAATTTAGAGTTTCCTCTCTTAGAGGGGATACCAACCAAGGCTGACGAGCCTCGTCTGCCCGGGAATCATTAAGGAGGGAAGTCTACCATTCTTCCTTCCTGGCAGTGACTATACTGATCAGATGACAGCAACCATTGTTTCCATTGAGAGATCCTCCCCACTGTCGCTGGCTTGAACCATAACCAATAATTATCTGTCGGCTGCTCCCAAGTGCGACCCACCACCTGCTCACGTGGCTTCACGTAACCCTGATAGGGAGGCTAAACGGGTACTCCACCTTGGCCAAGGGTGTCCCGTAGGCTAACGGAGGGAAGGATGCACCTTATCTCTCCTTTGATAGGAAATACCTCTACCCCGCTACCCGTACAGTCCAGTACTTCTTCTACTTATGTTCATCTTTTGGCGCGTGAAGTAATAGGAAGATTGGTGACTAATTCCCCCTACACAGAAATCAACACATCCATTGTACAAGGCTTGGTCGACCACTGAGACAACTGCTGTCAAGTAAAGAAACGTCTCTCTCTCTCTCTCTCTCTCTCTCTCTCTCTCTCTCTCTCTCTCTCTTTCTTTCTCTCTCTCTCTCTTTCTCTCTCTCTCTTTCTCTCTCTCTCTTTCTCTCTCTCTCTCTCTCTTTCTCTCTCTCTATCTCTCTTTCTCTCTCTCTCTCTCTCTCTCTTTCTCTCTCTCTCACTCTCTTTATCTCTATTTCTTTCTTTATTTCTCTCTCTCTCTTTATCTCTATTTCTCTCTCTCTCTTTCTCTCTCTCTCGTTCTCTCTCTCTCTCTCTCTCTCTCTCTGTGTGTGTCTCACTCTCTTTCTCTCTTTTTTTTCTCTCTCTCTTTCTCTCTCTGTCTCACTCTCTTTATCTCTATTTCTTTCTTTATCTCTCTCTTTCTCTCTCACTCTCGCTCGTCTCCTTCCTTTGCATGCCTACTCCTACTTCATCTGTCCCACTCCCATCGCTTTTCCCCATCTGTCCCACTCACCGCTAACACAGTCCGACCTGTCACACTCCCCGTTAACACAGTCCTATCTGTCCCACTCCCCGCTAACACAGTCCAACCTGTCCCACTTCCCGCTAACACTGTCCCACACCCCGCTAACACTGTCCCACACCCCGCTAACACCGTCCCACTTCCCGCTCACACTGTCCCATTTAAGTACAGCTCAGACCCCCGTGATGTCCACACTGCTAGAACCATGGTCAGTGACAAACCGCCCCTGCGATGACGTCATTCAGCTGTCACAAATACAGCCAGGAATGCACCAAGCCCTCCCTGGAATGCTATAAGCTGGTCACACTCTTCAGTCCAAGAAACACGTTTGTAGGAAGTCCGAGCCATAAGGCGATCAGTTGTACTGATGGACATATAATCAATAATCAATGAAAGCAGATGTATTGATTGATTTACCGTGTTCATCGATCAAGCACTCAAATGCAAACAAAATATCAGTTAGTGGTTTTTAACAAGCAGAGACGGTTCTAAATAATGAGATATAGCGGGGACAGGAGCAAATACAGCGAGCAAATCAATCGTTGTCATCAGTTTCAGACTGGAAAACACACGTGCCGTGCAGAGATAAACAACCACACCTCATATAGACATACATAACTGAGTCAATAAAGATATACAGAGCCACACACTAGACAGACATACATAACTGAATCAATAAAGATATACAAAGCCACACAGTAGACAGACATACATAACTGAATCAATAAAGATATACAAAGCCACACACTAGACAGACATACATAACTGAGTCAATAAAGATATACAAAGCCACACACTAGACAAACATACATAACTGAGTCAATAAAGATATACAGAGCCACACACTAGACAGACAAACATAACTGAGTCAATAAAGATATATAGAGCCACACAATAGATAGACATACACAACTGAGACCATAAAGATATACAGAGCCACACAGTAGATAGACATACACAACTGAGACAATAAAGATATACAGAGCCACACACTAGACAGACATACATAACTGAATCAATAAAGATATACAGAGCCACACAATAGATAGACATACATAAATGAGACAGTAAAGATATACACAACCACACACTATGCATACGTAGATAACTGAATAGAAAGATATACTGTGATATACAGAACTACACACTTTACTGACGCACACGGCTGATACAATAAAGATAAACACAACCACACACTATAACAAACCTGATGCAATAAAGATATACACAACCACACATTACAGACACATCTGACACAATACAGATATACACAACCACACATTACACACACATCTGATGCAATACAGATATACACAACCACACATTATAACACACCTGATGCAATAAAAATATGCACAAGCACACATTATAACACATCTGAGACAATACAGATATACACAACCACACCTGAACAATAAATATATACACAACCACACACTATAACACATCTGAGACAATACAGATATACACAACCACACACTATAACACATCTGAGACAATACAGATATACACAACCACACACTATAACACATCTGAGACAATACAGATATACACAACCACACACTATAACACATCTGAGACAACACAGATATACACAACCACACACTATAACACATCTGAGACAATACAGATATACACAACCACACACTATAACACATCTGAGACAATACAGATATACACAACCACACACTATAACACATCTGAGACAACACAGATATACACAACCACACACTATAACACATCTGAGACAACACAGATATACACAACCACACACTATATCACATCTGAGACAATACAGATATACACAACCACACACTATAACACATCTGAGACAATACAGATATACACAACCACACACTGTAACACATCTGAGACAATACATATATACACAACCACACACTATAACACATCTGAGACAACACAGATATACACAACCACACACTATAACACATCTGAGACAATACAGATACACAACCACACACTGTAACACAGCTGAGACAATAAAGATATACACAACCACACACTATAACACATCTGAGACAATACAGATATACACAACCACACACTGTAACACATCTGAGACAATACAGATATACACAACCAAACACTATAACACATCTGAGATAATAAAGATATACACAACCACACACTATAACACATCTGAGACAATACAGATATACACAACCACACACTATAACACATCTGAAAAAATACAGATATACACAACCACACACTATAACACACCTGAGACAATACAGATATACACAACCACACACTATAACACATCTGAGACAATACAGATATACACAACAACACACTATAACACATCTGAGACAATAAAGATATACACAACCACACACTATAACACATCTGAGATAATAAAGATATACACAACCACACACTATAACACATCTGAGACAATACAGATATACACAACCACACACTGTAACACAGCTGAGACAACACAGATATACACAACCACACACTGTAACACATCTGAGACAATAAAGATATACACAACCACACACTATAACACATCTGAGATAATAAAGATATACACAACCACACACTATAACACATCTGAGACAATACAGATATACACAACCACACACTATAACACATCTGAGACAACACAGATATACACAACCACACACTGTAACACAACTGAGACAATACAGATATACACAACCACACACTATAACACATCTGAGATAATAAAGATATACACAACCACACACTATAACACATCTGAGACAACACAGATATACACAACCACACACTATAACACATCTGAGACAATACAGATATACACAACCACACACTATAACACATCTGAGACAATACAGATATACTCAACCACACACAATAACACATCTGAGACAACACAGATATACACAACCACACACTATAACACATCTGAGACAATACAGATATACACAACCACACACTATAACACATCTGAGACAACACAGATATACACAACCACACACTATAAAACATCTGAGATAATAAAGATAAACACAACCACACACAATAACACATCTAAGACAACACAGATATACACAACCACACACTGTAACACATCTGAGACAAAACAGATATACACAACCACACACTATAACACATCTGAGACAACACAGATATACACAACCACACACTATAACACATCTGAGACAATACAGATATACACAACCACACACTATAACACATCTGAGATAATAAAGATATACACAACCACACACTATAACACATCTGAGACAACACAGATATACACAACCACAAACTACAACACATCTGAGACAATACAGATATACACAACCACACACTGTAACACATCTGAGACAATACAGATATACACAACCACACACTATAACACATCTGAGACAATACAGATATACACAACCACACACTATAACACATCTGAGACAACACAGATATACACAACCACACACTATAACACATCTGAGATAATAAAGATAAACACAACCACACACTATAACACATCTGAGACAACACAGATATACACAACCACACACTGTAACACATCTGAGACAATACAGATATACACAACCACACACTATAACACATCTGAGACAATAAAGATATACACAACCACACAATATAACACATCTGAGACAACACAGATATACACAACCACACACTATAACACATCTGAGATAATAAAGATATACACAACCACACACTATAACACATCTGAGACAACACAGATATACACAACCACACACTATAACACATCTGAGACAATACAGATATATACAACCACACACTATAACACATCTGAGACAATACAGATATACACAACCACACACTATAACACATCTGAGATAATAAAGATATACACAACCACACACTATAACACATCTGAGACAACACAGATATACACAACCACACACTATAACACATCTGAGACAATACAGATATACACAACCACACACTATAACACATCTGAGATAATAAAGATAAACACAACCACACACTATAACACATCTGAGACAACACAGATATACACAACCACACACTATAACACATCTGAGACAACACAGATATACACAACCACACACTGTAACACAGCTGAGACAATACAGATATACACAACCACACACTATAACACATCTGAGACAATACAGATATACACAACCACACACTATAACACATCTGAGACAACACAGATATACACAACCACACACTATAACACATCTGAGACAACACAGATATACACAACCACACACTATAACACATCTGAGACAACACAGATATACACAACCACACACTATAACACATCTGAGACAACACAGATATACACAACCACACACTATAACACATCTGAAACAACACAGATATACACAACCACACACTATAACACATCTGAGACAACACAGATATACACAACCACACACTATAACACATCTGAGACAATACAGATATACACAACCACACACTGTAACACATCTGAGACAATACAGATATACACAACCACATAATATAACACATCTGAGACAATAAAGATATACACAACCACACACTGTAACACATCTGAGACAATACAGATATACACAACCACACACTATAACACATCTGAGACAATACAGATATACACAACCACACACTATAACACATCTGAGACAATACAGATATACACAACCACACACTATAACACATCTGAGACAATACAGATATACACAACCACACACTATAACACATCTGAGATAATATAGATATACACAACCATACACTATAACACATCTGAGACAACACAGATATACACAACCACACACTATAACACATCTGAGACAACACAGATATACACAACCACACACTATAACACATCTGAGACAACACAGATATATACAACCACACACTATAACACATCTGAGACAATACAGATATACACAACCACACACTATAACACATCTGAGATAATAAAGATATACACAACCACACACTATAACACATCTGAGACAACACAGATATACACAACCACACACTATAACACATCTGAGACAATACAGATATTCACAACCACACACTATAACACATCTGAGATAATAAAGATAAACACAACCACACACTATAACACATCTGAGACAACACAGATATACACAACCACACACTATAACACATCTGAGACAACACAGATATACACAACCACACACTGTAACACAGCTGAGACAATACAGATATACACAACCACACACTATAACACATCTGAGACAATACAGATATACACAACCACACACTATAACACATCTGAGACAACACAGATATACACAACCACACACTATAACACATCTGAGACAACACAGATATACACAACCACACACTATAACACATCTGAGACAACACAGATATACACAACCACACACTATAACACATCTGAGACAACACAGATATACACAACCACACACTATAACACATCTGAAACAACACAGATATACACAACCACACACTATAACACATCTGAGACAACACAGATATACACAACCACACACTATAACACATCTGAGACAATACAGATATACACAACCACACACTGTTACACATCTGAGACAATACAGATATACACAACCACACACTATAACACATCTGAGACAATACAGATATACACAACCACACACTATAACACATCTGAGACAATACAGATATACACAACCACACACTATAACACATCTGAGACAATACAGATATACACAACCACACACTATAACACATCTGAGATAATATAGATATACACAACCATACACTATAACACATCTGAGACAACACAGATATACACAACCACACACTATAACACATCTGAGACAACACAGATATACACAACCACACACTATAACACATCTGAGACAACACAGATATACACAACCACACACTATAACACATCTGAGATAATAAAGATATACACAACCACACACTATAACACATCTGAGACAACACAGATATACACAACCACACACTATAACACATCTGAGACAATACAGATATACACAACCACACACTATAACACATCTGAGACAATACAGATATACACAACCACCCACTATAACACATCTGAGATAATAAAGATATACACAACCACACACTATAACACATCTGAGACAACACAGATATACACAACCACACACTATAACACATCTGAGACAATACAGATATACACAACCACACACTATAACACATATGAGATAATAAAGATAAACACAACCACACACTATAACACATCTGAGACAATACAGATATACACAACCACACACCATAACACATCTGAGACAACACAGATATACACAACCACACACTGTAACACAGCTGAGACAATAAAGATATACACAACCACACACTATAACACATCTGAGACAATACAGATATACACAACCACACACTATAACACATCTGAGACAATACAGATATACACAACCACACACCATAACACATCTGAGACAACACAGATATACACAACCACACACTGTAACACAGCTGAGACAATAAAGATATACACAACCACACACTATAACACATCTGAGACAATACAGATATACACAACCACACACTATAACACATCTGAGACAACACAGATATACACAACCACACACTATAACACATCTGAGACAACACAGATATACACAACCACACACTGTAACACATCTGAGACAATACAGATATACACAACCACACACTATAACACAGCTGAGACAACACAGATATACACAACCACACACTATAACACATCTGAGATAATAAAGATATACACAACCACACACTGTAACACATCAGAGACAACACAGATATACACAACCACATAATATAACACATCTGAGTCAACACAGATATACACAACCACACACTGTAACACATCTGAGACAATACAGATATACACAACCACACACTATAACACATCTGAGACAATACAGATATACACAACCACACACTGTAACACATCTGAGACAATACAGATATACACTGTCAGTTTGGTGGGACTATCACACTATCAGGGTTGTAGCCTGTATGTCTGCTATAGTTTGGTGGGACTATCACACGATCAGGGTTGTATCCTGTATGTCTACTATAGTTTGGTGGGACTATCACACTATCAGGGTTGTATCCTGTATGTCTGCTATAGTTTGGTGGGACTATCACACGATCAGGGTTGTATCCTGTATGTCTACTATAGTTTGGTGGGACTATCACACTATCAGGGTTGTATCCTGTATGTCTACTATAGTTTGGTGGGACTATCACACTATCAGGGTTGTAGCCAGTATGTCTTCCATAGTTTGGTGGGACTGCCAAACGACCAGGGTTGTAGCCAGTATGTCTGCTATAGTTTGGTGGGACTGCCAAACGACCAGGGTTGTAGCCACACTTGAAGTCCTGCTGGTAACCATTGATGTTTCTTGTAACGGCTGGAAGGTTTGATTGGAAATTTAACTAAAGTTTAAAATATTTAAAAAAACCAAAAACGATTCAAATCAAGAGTGCGTCAATTTAAAAACCACACGGTTTTTAAAGAAAGGAGAACTAAGAAAGGAAATGGATCGTTGTTTATAAACCGTGCAATGAAAGAAATAGGCGGGAGAGAACCTAATCGGGTGGGGGGGGGGGAGGGCTAGAACAAAGGCGGTTATTGATGGACAGGTCAAACATGAACTGAACATTTGAAAAACATCAATGGAATAGGGATATTGGGAATCGATTCTCTGTCGATATCAGATGCACGGAAATGCTTCTGTGCCATAACAACGTTAGTTTGTGGTATCGAGCCAACACAGAGGACAATGTGAATTCGAGTTAACCCAGGACACAAAGGCTTTATTCCTATTTCAAAAATAGGTTTTACAATTGGCTATGATAAAACTTGGTACACGAGGAGTTGGACAGAGTTAGACTAGGCGGCCTAGGTGGTCGAGCATCGTAGCGCAGTTGTTTCTCTCATCAAAAAAGCGTCGAAACAAACAATGATTTCATAGCAGCGCTTGTCGTGTTTTGTGCCACCAATCAATACCATAATGTTTACAGATTGAGCCTGCAACACGCAGCCAGGATTCTCTGCTTCTTCTTATGTCATGAAAGTAAAGTCAATAAACCTGGGCATCAACAAAGAACTAACACAGACATGGACATCAACAAAGAACTAACACAGACATGGACATCAACAGGGAACTAGCACAGGCATGGACATCAACATGGAACTAGCACAGACATGGACATCAACAGGGAACTAGCACAGACATGGACATCAACATGGAACTAACACAGACATGGACATCAACATGGAACTAACATAGACATGGACATCAACAAGGAACAAGCACAGGCATGGACATCAACAGGGAACTAGCACAGACATGGACGTCAACAAGGAAATATGGACATCAACAAGGAACTAACACAGACATAGACATCAACAAGTAACTAACACATACATGGACATCAACAAGGAACTAACACAGACATGGACATCAACATGGAAACATGGACATCAACAGGGAACTAGCATAGGCATGGACATCAACAGGGAACTAACACAGACATGGAACTAACACAAACATGGGCATCAACAGGGAACTAGCATAGGCATGGACATCAACAGGGAACTAACACATACATGGACATCAACATGGAAACATGGACATCAACAGGGAACTAGCATAGGCATGGACATCAACAGGGAACTAACACAGACATGGACATAAACATGGAACTAACACAGACATGGACATCAACAAGGAACTAGCATAGGCATGGACATCAACAGGGAACTAGCACAGACATGGACGTCAACAAGGAAATATGGACATCAACAAGGAACTAACACAGGCATAGACATCAACAAGTAACTAACACATACATGGACATCAACATGGAACTAACACAGGCATGGACATCAATATGGAAACATGGACATCAACAGGGAACTAGCATAGGCATGGACATCAACAGGGAACTAACACAGACATGGACATCAACATGGAACTAACACAGACATGGGCATCAACAGGGAACTAGTACAGACATGGACATCAACAAGGAACTATCACAGACATGGACATCAACAAGGAACTAACACAGACATGAGCATCAACAGGGAACTAGCATAGGCATGGACATTAACAAGGAACTAGCACAGACATGGGCATCAACATGGAACTAACACAGACATGGACATCAACAGGGAACTAGCATAGGCATGGACATCAACAGGGAACTAGCATAGGCATGGACATCAACAGGGAACTAGCACAGGTATGGACATCAACAGGGAACTAGCACATGCATGGACATCAACAGGGAACTAAGACAGACATTGACATCAACAGGGAACTAACACAGACATGGGCATCAACAGGGAACTAACACAGACATGGGCATCAACAGGGAACTAGCACAGACATGGGCATCAACAGGGAACTAACACAGACATGGACATCAACAAGGAAACATGGACATCAACAAGGAACTAACACAGACATGTGCATCAACGGGGAACTAGCACAGACATGGGCATCAACAGGGAACTAACACAGACATGGACATCAACAGGGAACTAACACAGGCATGGACATCAACAGGGAACTAACACAGACATAGACATCAACAGGGAAACATGAACATCAACAAGGAACTTACACAGACATGGACATCAACAGGGAACTAGCACAGGCATGGACATCAACAGGGAAATAACACAGACATGGACATCAACAGGGAACTAACACAGAGATAGACATCAACAGGGAAACATGAACATCAACAGGGAACTAACACATACATGGACATGAACAGGGAACTAGCACATACATGGACATTAACAGGGAACTAGCACAATCAGGGACATCAACAAGGAACTAGTACAGACATGGAAGCCAACAGGGAACTAACAAATACATGGACATCAATAAGGAAATAACACAGACATGGACATCAACAAGGAACTAACACATACATGGACATCCACAGGGAACTAACACAGACATGGACATCATCAGGGAACTAACACATACATGGATATCCACAGGGAAACATGGACATCAACAGAGAAAGATGAACATCAACAGGGAACTAACATAGACATGGACATCAACCAACAGGGAACTAACACAGACATGGACATCAACAGGGAACTAGCACAGACATGGAAATCAACAGGGAACTAGCACAAACATGGACATAAACAAGGAACTAGTACAGACATGGAAGCCAACATGGAACTAACACAGACATGAACATCAACAGGGAACTAACACAGACATGGACATCAACAGGGAACTAACACAGACATGGTCATCAACAAGGAACTAACACAGACATGAACATCAACAGGGAACTAACAAAGACATGGACATCAACAAGGAAATAACACAGACATGGACATCAACAAGGAACTAACACATACATGTACATGCACAGGGAACTAACACAGACATGGGCATTATCAGGGAACTAACACATGCATGGATAGATAGACAGACAGACAGACAGACAGACAGAACGAACGAACGAACACACTTTATTTTCAAAGGGTTAAGAATTGGGCACACAGGCCCTTCTTCTCTATTCTTTCTCATACATTCTTTCATTCAACATCACTTACGAAACTAATCTTAGACAACAAAAGAACAATAAGCATTGAAACACATGAAAAATAATCAATAATACATGACACAGACAGACAGACAGACAGACAGACAGACAGACAGACAGACAGACAGACAGACAGACAGACAAGCGGGCGGGCGGGCGGGCGGGCAGACGGACAAAGAGATGGATGGATGGATGGATGGATGGATGGATGGATAGATAGATAGATAGATTGATAGATAGATAGATAGATAGATAGATACATAGATAGATAGATAGATAGATAGATAGATAGATAGATAGTCCCAAAACTCAGTCCTTGCCAAAAGAACCTGGGCATTAAGCTGATCACGTGTGAACGGCCAGCAAATCAAAACTGTTCCCCACACGCGTGCACCTGAACAGGTAGTCGTTTAAAGACGAGCGCTCAACACCGCGCCACCAGAAGACTGCCCCGGCCGCAGTCTAGCATACATCGAACTGTGTGAGCGGTTCAGTCGACGACTTCTGTTGGTTCACATCCGACACAACAACCATCTACCTTCCCGTGGCCCGGGCATGGTACCAGAGACTATGGCCACCAGAAATATGATCATTTACCTTCTGGTGAGTACACAAACACCCATACACGTTTTATACTTGGTTATGTTTATCAGCTCTCCAAGGAAGATCCTCGGTAGCGCAGTGGCTAGCACACCGGCCCGCAAGCCAGGTTGTCGTGGGTTCCAACCCGCATGGAGGTGGGAGTTTGTGAACCATTAAAGCGCGTTTACTGCTCGACCCCGTCCACACTGGCGACCAGAAACAGGCGGGGAAGTGAAGGCGGTCAGAGGGTGTTGACCCCGTCGCTCGCTGAGAGGAGAGTTTGGCCGATACAAGCGTGGGGCAAGCACCATATACCCGACATGTCTGGAGGCTCGGGGGAGGATCCTATACTTTGAGTGGCCTATGTTATGAGAACGTGGTATATCTTCATGTTTGTGGCTCGGGGCAGGGTCCTATACTTTGAGTGGCCTATGGTATGAGAACGTGGTATATCTTCATGTTTGTGGCTCGGGGGTAGGTCCTATACTTTGAGTGGCCTATGTTATGAGAACGTGGTATAACTTCATGTTTGTGGCTCGGGGGCAGGGTCCTATACTTTGAGTGGCCTATGTTATGAGAACGTGGTATAACTTCATGTTTGTGGCTCGGGGGCAGGGTCCTATACTTTGAGTGGCCTATGTTATAAGAACGTGGTATATCTTCATGTTTGTGGCTCGGGGCAGGGTCCTATACTTTGAGTGGCCTATGGTATGAGAACGTGGTATAACTTCATGTTTGTGGCTCGGGGGGATGGTCCTATACTTTGAGTGGCCTATGGTATGAGAACGTGGCATATCTTCATGTTTGTGGCAGGATGTATCTGCCTCCTGGAGTGTTCACATCATCATCATCATTAATACTGTCATCAAGTGCCTTGCCGACGGCGTGTGCGATCGTACATATCCATCACTCACCACTAACCTCTGCTTGCGGTGGTCAGGCGTAGTTCCAGGGTTAACTTTCTCATGGCCACCGTTGTCCTTGTCAATGCTATACAGACCTAGTGCCTTGATGGTGGTTATGGAAACTGTAAAACCATCACCAGGGCCACAACGAAACAAAGAGTTGATGACAGTTGCTAGCTCAGATTTCTAACTTCTCATTCCGACCACAGTCTTGGCTCTCCGTCCTTGAACCATGAACTCGTTCTGTCACTCATTACCTGCTGGTGGGGTAAATGCTGTCTGGATAGTTGGAGTTACAATAGTAACTGTCTGAATAGATAGAGTTACAATAGTAACTGTCTGGATTACAAAGAGTTACAATAGTAACTGTCTTTATATAACAGAGTTACAGTAGTAATGTTCTGGATAAGATAGTCACAATATTAACTGTCTGGATATGATAGAGTAAAAATAATAATTGTCTGGATAAGGTAGAGTTACTGTCATAATTGTCTGGATAAGGTAAAGTTAAAGTAATAATTGTCTGGATAAGGTAAAGTTAAAGTAATAATTATCTGGAAACGGTAGAGTTAAAGTAATAATTGTGTGGATAAGGTAGAGTTAAAGTAATAATTATCTGGATAAGGTAGAGTTAAAGTAATAATTGTCTGGATAAGGTAGAGTTAAAGTAATAATTGTGTGGATAGGTAGAGGTAAAGTAATAATTGTGTGGATAGGTAGAGGTAAAGTAATAATTGTGTGGATAGGTAGAGGTAAAGTAATAATTGTGTGGATAGGTAGAGTTAAAGTAATAATTGTGTGGATAGGTAGAGGTAAAGTAATAATTGTGTGGATAGGTAGAGGTAAAGTAATAATTGTGTGGATAGGTAGAGGTAAAGTAATAATTGTGTGGATAGGTAGAGGTAAAGTAATAATTGTGTGGATAGGTAGAGTTAAAGTAATAATTGTGTGGATAGGTAGAGGTAAAGTAATAATTGTGTGGATAGGTAGAGGTACAGTGATAACTGTTTGGTTCATACAGTGCTACAGTAATCATACACGCAAGTGTACATCCTGGCTACCAAGGCCAGGTGACGTGTGAGACACGCAAGCGTACATCTGTAATCATGGCAAGTGTGTGGATTGTCTTGCCAACAGAAGACCATACATTGTCTGTCCTAGCACTATGTCTGTGCTATGACGTTCTGGTTTTCTAGTAACTGGAGAGCAACTGCCCAGGGATTATCCAGGTCTGCTCCCGTAAATCCGTCGTGGGCTGTGCTTAGCCTAGGGGCTGACAGCCCCAGGGGCCTGGACCTCATTGGGAAGATTGTGAATCGCCACTAGACTCAGCTGTTGTAGAATGTCAGAGATGAGGCTACACCGACGTGCTACACGTGATGAGCGTGGAAGAGAACTGGCTCATACACACCAACATGTCCAGGGAACTGGAACACTGTGACCATGTAACCCGTCACCGTGGCTGGGAGAGAACAGTGACGGACGGCCTGGTCCCTGGGACCAGAGCCAGGTGTCGACCAGCCCATCATCAGCACAGAACATTGATGACACCTGGGGCAATGGCATACAACATTTACTGGTGATGATTTCCGGTCAGTGTGGCGACTTAAACATCAATCAATCAATCAATCATGTGCCATGCCGGAAAGCGTGGGCGGTCATGACTCGCCATTTCACTCGATCACCAGAGTCGTGTATCAGCTTAGTGTTCCTGTCTCGTCCATGCCATGTGGCCAAGCCATCCAGGTATTTTCCTCTCGGTCTTTCTCTTGGTCTGTTCCCTTCGATCTTGCCAGTTGTCACCAAGTTCTCCAATCCATTTCTTCTCATAACATGTCCAAAACATTGTGACTGTCTACGTCAAATTTCTTTAATCAATTTACGATGTTTATTTGTCTCCTGTAGTACTTGGTCATTGGTTTTTCTGTCTGTCCATGGTATTCTTTGCATTTTCCTCAGAAACCACATTTCTGCAGCCATCAGATGTTTTTCGGCTTGACTGCACATTGTCCAAGTTTCACATCCATACAAAAGAACAGGCTCTATGTATCCCCTCAACACTCTTTTTCTCGTTTCAATTTACATCTTTTTATTGGTCAGAATGTTTTTCATCTTGCTAAAGGCTACTTTCGCCATGGCAATTCTTGTTCTAATCTCTTCAAGGCATCTCCCATCAGATGTTATGACTATTCAGAGATAATTCACTTGTTGAAGAATATTCCTATTTACTTGTAAATTACATTGTGGTACTTCGTTCTTCCTAGTATCGACCATCACCTGTGTCTTCTTACAATTTAATTCCAACCCCAACTGCTCACTGTGTACAACAACTGCGTCTACTAATTGTTGTAGATCTTATGCATTGTCTGCAATCAATACTGTATCATCTGCATATCTAATGTTATTGATGTTTCGTCCTCCAATGCTGATTCCATTTATATCTTCTACATTCCTGAAACTATTTTCACTGTTTAGGGAAAAAAAGATCTGGAGACATTACACATCCCTGCCTAACAACCCTCTTAATAGGTTAATATTGTCCCACTTCATTATCAATCCTTATGGCAGCTTGTTGTTTCCAATATATGTTTTTTATAAGTCTAATGTCTTTCCCATCAATTTGTAGATCTGCAAGCATATCCACCATGCTGACATGTCTAACTCTATCAAAAGCCTTTGTATAGTCAATAAAGCAAAGATGTATATCCTTGTTTACTTCTATAGCACGTTCAATAACATAGCATATACACATCATTTACTGTATCCTTTCCTTCTACAAACCCACATTGTTCTTCCCCTATTTCAGGTTGTATTTTCTTCCTCACTCTTTGCATGATAATTCGTAGCAAAATCTTTGTGATGTGGCTCATTATACTAATTGTTCTATGTTGATCACATTCCAAGGTTCCTGATTTCTTTGGGATTGCAATAAATACAGAATTACATAATCCAGAAGGCATATCTCCAGTATCATATAATATGTTCAGCAGTCTGGTGACTTGATCTAGTCCAAATTCTTCTAAAGCTTTAATCATTTCTGTTGTGATGTTATCTGCACCGGGGGTCTTGCCAGCTTTCATATGCTTAAGAACATTTCGAACCTCCATCTTCAAAATTGGCGGCCCTTCATTATCAAATCTAATATCATACTGTTCCTCTCTGTTATCATTATAAAGGTTTTTCACATAATCTGTCCATACATGTAGAATCTGATCTTTTTCTATTATGATTTTGCCATCTTTAGTTTTTAGACAGCCTGTTGATGTACTTGTTCTTGTATTAGTAAGTTCCTGAATTCTTTTGTGCACTAATTTGGTATTTTGACTGTTGTGTTGTTTTTCAATGTCTAAGCACTTTTACTCAAGCTATGCTTCTTTTGCCTCCTTACATAATGTTCTGACTTGTCTGTGGATTTCTTCATATTTGGCAGGATTATTTTTGTTGAGTCTTCTTGTTTCCATGAGGTGTAAAATTTCTTCAGTCATTCAATTCTTACGACCCAACTTCTTTAATTTTGGAATAGTTGATTCTGCAGCAAAACTGATTGAATTCTTCAACATTTCCCATTGATCATCCACATCCTGGAATAATGTCTCTAGTTCAGACAATATATCAAATCTGTTCTGTACTTCTATGTACTTAAACATCACTTCCCGTGTGTCACATCACCTCCCGTGTGTTGCCGGGGCCCATAAGGGAAGCAAAGAATAGCAACACTGTAGCCTACCACGCATGTCGTAAGAGGCGACTAAGGAGGCTTGATGGTTCCGTCGCCCTGCTACACTGTGAGCTGTGAGTTTCGTGTGAAGTGCTTTTGAATCTGCCCACGTTTTTATTTTTGGAAGGTGACTGCATGTTCGGAGCGATGGCAGGTGGCTATGTCCCAGAGTTGACCAGTTTTTGCCTTATGCAGAAATGCGTGGCTGCTGGGCTTCTGGTTGACTGCCACTGCCGTCGGTGATGAACTGTATGTTCGTGGACTGTGTAGGTGAACATCTAGGAAACATCCAGATAGGAACATTACTGCTGATTCCATCAGAGATGGATTGGGTGTTTCGTGGGGGGACTGGTGTGTTGACATTCTGGCGGCGGCATTATGCACAGTGTATCCGTGCGGGCTGTTGTTTGTCGAGACTCCTGTATTTTCCACTTGTCACATTGGGCAGTGGGGAGCGTTTTGTCTGATATTCACTGGCACAGGAACGGAGCATAATGGGGACGACCCGTTGCTGTGAAGTTGGAACTGCGACTAACTAACTAACTAAACATCACTATGTACTTAAACATCACCGACAGCAATTCGTGAAATAATTATGGATTTAATGTGACGAACATGTGTTAAAATGTGTTTTAGTGTTTTTAAATGTTTGAAAATGTGCTAAATACCTTAAATAACTATTCGTGAAGAGAAGTGTACAGTTAAATATAAATCTACGACTGGCTCGGCAACCGGTAGACGATTGAACTGTCTACATGGAGATGACCGAGGCGAAACTAGATGTTTTATGTCGTGTGAAATACTAGATGTGTAATGTCATGCCGAATACTAGATGTGTAATGTCATGTCAAATACTAGTTCTGAAGTCAGTCAAGCAATTCATTCAAGACTAACAAATTAAATGGTTTAGCCACTCCACAACAGTGCTCTGGCACTATTTACCACAAAGAACCACATTGAAGAAATATGATGCATTCAGAGCAAGGCGAACACCACGTAAACAATGGAGTAACGGTATCAAGAACAATTTTAGAGACATGAATACCAACTTAGAAAGCGGGAAAGGGCGCGCAAATTATCCTTACACCTCCCCCTAACACTTCTCTGAGGTAAATGGGGATAAGAGGAGGAGGAGTAGAAAAAGAAGAGAAAGAAGGTGTGGATTACTCGAACAAAGAAATTAAAGATTAATGAAGATTACTCCAATAAAGAAATGAAATATTAATGAAGATTACTCCAATAAACAAATGAAATATTAGTGAAGATTACTCCAATAAAGAAATGGAATATTAGTGAAGATTACTCCAATAAAGAAATGAAATATTAATGAAGATTATTTGAACAAAGAAATGAAATAGTGAAGATTACTCAAATAAAGAAATGAAATATTAGTGAAGATTGCTCCAATAAAGAAATGGAATATTAGTGAAGATTACTCCAATAAGCGGGACATGATTAATACAGGTATTGATAATGCACATTGGGAGCAAGTCGCCGCTGAACGTGTTGCATGGAGGGCAAACATCAGAAATGGAATAAAGACAAAGGAGAAAATTATTGCAGATAAGTCACACACCGAGCGTTTGAGACGTAAGATGGTGCATGATGGTGGAAATGACCACGTGTTCACACGCACCCACTGTGAACGGACATTTACAGCGCAAATTGGCCTTATCAGTCACATTCGCTACCGCCATGGGTAAAAGTTATTATGTCTTTTTGAAGAACAAACTATCCTCTGTCAAAACGGCAAGGTGCCAATGATGACTTCAATAAAGAAATGAAATATTAGTGAAGATTACTTGAATAAAGAAATGGAATATTAGTGAAGATTACTCCAATAAAGAAATGGAATATTAGTGACGATTACTCCAAGAAAGAAATATAATTCAAGAACAGCGGGTTTGGTGAAGAACAGAAATGCCGATACAGCCCTTTGAGTGAGCAGACACGTGATCGCCAATGTCGCTCATGAAACAATGACGAAGGTTGTGTGTATGTGTGTGTGTACGTGTGTGTGCGTGCGTGCGTGCGTGTGTGTGTGTGTGTGTGTGTGTGTGTGTACACGGCCAGGGGTAACTGGGCCAGGAAGATGTCGGGACAAAATTCATGAACACTGTCTTGTCTATTTGCTGAAGCTAAGAAGAATATTGACCACAATCTTGTCCACTTGAAGAAGCAAGGAACAATAGAATATTTACCACAGTCATGTCCACTTTCTGAAGCTAGGAAGAATAGAATTTTGACCACGGTCATCTCCACTTGTTGAAGCTAGGAAGAATAGAATTTTGACCACGGTCATGTCCACTTGTTGAAGCTAGGAAGAATAGAATTTTGACCACGGTCATGTCCACTTGTTGAAGCTAGGAAGAATAGAATTTTGACCACGGTCATCTCCACTTGTTGAAGCTTGGAAGAATATTGACAACAGTCATGTCTCCTTGCTAATATTGCTCGGATAGCAAATCCATTACGTGGAAAGTCCGAATCGAAAGCTCACTGTGTGGATGTCATCTGCAGACTGCATTCTTCTGGTTTCCGGAAGAACAGCCTATGGTGAACGGAAGGCCCAATATACGGAAGTGAGGTTAAGCAGCCATGTGCAGGACGTGACGATTCCTTGGGTGAGCCCAGTACCAGAGCGCTATGTATCGGCTCTGCAAGTATGGAAGCCTCCTTGGATGGCGGGGAATGCGCATGGTCTGCCCCTGCCTTCCCTTGAGGGTTGACCAGGATGTCTTTGGCTGTTCTATATGGGCCAGCTAGGATGGGGGATAACACCACAACAGTGAGAGTCAAACGTCCTAAGAAACCCCCGGGAAGGTTAACCCTGTCAACAAATGCCCGCAGCAGTCGGATGTGTCGGCCTAACGGCGCAAGAACGCAGCTTTGCTGTAAACAGGCACAACGCAATCACATCCTGAAAAAAAAAACTCTGGATGAACGCAGAAGAAGAAGAAGTCTCCTTGCTGAAGGTATGAAGAATTGAGTATTGACCACTGTCGTGTCCACTCGCTGAAGCTAGGAAGAATACTGACCTCGGTGTTTTGTTTTGTCATCCACAGACATGTCTAGCCATCACAGCAGAAGGTGAGTACACACAGTTTCGTGTTGTCTCCCCCTGGTTACTAGAGTTGAGGAAGGGTACCCTACATGTGGGGGTCGCCGTGGCCGAGAGGTTACTGCAGTGTTCAGGATGAGTACCCTACATCTGGGGGGGGGGGGGGGTCGCCGTGGCCGAGTGGTTACTGCAGATTTCAGGAAGGGTACCCTACATCTGGGGGTCGCCATGGCCGAGTGGTTACCTCAGAGTTCAGGAAGGGTACCCTACATCTGGGGGTCGCCGTGGCCGAGTGGTCTAGCCGCTCTGCCAAGGTCCTGGGTTCTGTGTAGCACTCCGTCATTCGGTTCAGGAGGCAGCTTTTTCTAAGAATCCTGGAGGTCGTCGCTGGAGCCATGGAGTTCGTGCGCTGTACGAAACTTTCGACTGGCCGTCCTGCGGGAAGACACTGAGCTTTATGGGCGTAAACATGGTGCAATGAAGTTCATCGTTTTGCTTTTAAACTGCATATCTGTAGATTAGATTAGATTAGATTATTTTAGATTATATTAGATTGTATTAGATTATATCCAGCGGTTTTTAGTCATGTTAGAGACGTGGCCGTGGCGTGAATGCTTGTGTCCACAGGTGGACATCTCTTAAACCGGGTTGTGATGTCATTACCGTTTGTTAAATATCGAATGTAGCAGGCCGCATGTATGCGAACACATCACATCTCCCATACCCACAGTAGCAGCTACTGCAATAATAGCTACTGCAATAATAACTACTGCAATAACAGCTACTGCAATAATAACTACTGCAATAATAACTACTGCAATAACAGCTACTGCAATAACAGCTACTGCAATAATAACTACTGCAATAATAACTACTGCAATAACAGCTACTGCAATAATAACTACTGCAATAACAGCTACTGCAATAATAACTACTGCAATAACAGCTACTGCAATAATAACTACTGCAATAACAGCTACTGCAATAACAGCTACTGCAATAATAGCTACTGCAATAACAGCTACTGCAATAATAACTACTGCAATAATAACTACTGCAATAACAACTACTGCAATAATAACTACTGCAATAATAGCTACTGCAATAACAACTACTGCAATAACAGCTACTGCAATAACAGCTACTGCAATAATAACTACTGCAATAACAGCTACTGCAATAACAGCTACTGTAATAACAACTACTGCAATAACAGCTACTGCAATAACAACTACTGTAATAACAGCTACTGCAATAACAACTACTGTAATAACAGCTACTGCAATAACAACTACTGTAATAATAACTACTGCAATAACAGCTACTGCAATAATAACTACTGCAATAACAGCTACTGCAATAACAGCTACTGTAATAACAACTACTGCAATAACAGCTACTGCAATAACAACTAATGTAATAACAGCTACTGCAATAATAGCTACTGTAATAATAACTACTGCAATAACAACTACTGCAATAACAGCTACTGCAATAATAGCTACTGCAATAACAACTACTGTAATAACAGCTACTGCAATAATAGCTACTGCAATAACAACTACTGTAATAACAGCTACTGCAATAATAGCTACTGCAATAACAGCTACTGCAATAACAGCTACTGCAATAATAGCTACTGCAATAACAACTACTGCAATAACAGCTACTGCAATAACAGCTACTGCAATAACAGCTACTGCAATAACAGCTACTGCAATAACAGCTACTGCAATAACAACTACTGCAATAACAGCTACTGCAATAACAGCTACTGCAATAACAGCTACTGCAATAACAGCTACTGTAATAACAACTACTGCAATAACAACTACTGCAATAACAGCTACTGCAATAATAGCTACTGCAATAACAGCTACTGCAATAACAGCTACTGCAATAACAGCTACTGTAATAACAGCTACTGCAATAACAGCTACTGCAATAACAGCTACTGTAATAACAGCTACTGCAATAACAGCTACTGCAATAACAGCTAATGTAATAACAGCTACTGCAATAACAACTACTGTAATAAAAACTACTGTAATAAAAACTACTGCAATAACAACTACTGCAATAACAACTACTGTAATAACAGCTACTGTAATAACAACTACTGTAATAACAACTACTGTAATAACAACTACTGTAATAACAACTACTGTAATAACAACTACTGTAATAACAATTACTGTAATAACAACTACTGCAATAACAACTACTGTAATAACAACTACTGTAATAACAACTACTGCAATAACAACTACTGCAATAACAACTACTGTAATAACAGCTACTGCAATAACAACTACTGCAATAACAACTACTGTAATAACAGCTACTGCAATAACAACTACTGCAATAACAACTACTGTAATAACAGCTACTGCAATAACAACTACTGTAATAACAACTACTGCAATAACAGCTACTGCAATAACAACTACTGCAATAACAACTACTGCAATAACAACTACTGCAATAACAGCTACTGCAATAACAGCTACTGCAATAACAACTACTGCAATAACAACTACTGCAATAACAGCTACTGCAATAACAGCTACTGCAATAACAACTACTGCAATAACAACTACTGCAATAACAACTACTGCAATAACAACTACTGCAATAACAACTACTGCAATAACAGCTACTGCAATAACAACTACTGCAATAACAACTACTGCAATAACAACTACTGCAATAACAGCTACTGCAATAACAGCTACTGCAATAACAGCTACTGCAATAACAGCTACTGCAATAACAACTACTGCAATAACAGCTACTGCAATAACAGCTACTGCAATAACACTTACTGTAATAACAACTACTGCAATAACAACTACTGCAATAACAGCTACTGCAATAACAACTACTGCAATAACAGCTACTGCAATAACAACTACTGCAATAACAGCTACTGCAATAACAACTACTGTAATAACAACTATATACATTCACTCACGCTCAGATGGCGGCCTCTACAATGCTCAGAGATTGAAGGCTAAGACCAAAATTAGGAGGGTACTGATCAGAGAGTTGCTTTTTGCAGATGATGCTGCAGTTACGACCCACTCTGAGGAATAATTGCAATGTCTACTATCTACATTCTCCAATGCTTGTTCTGAATTTGGTTTAACAATTAGCAAAAAGAAGACACAGATTATGTCACAAGGTGCACACGGGGTACCATCAATCTTTATTGACGATGCCGAACTAGAGATAGTAGACCATTTTACATATCTAGGATCAGTGGTAAATAGCAAATTATCCCTAGATCAGGAAATCAACATCCGGATTGGTAAGGCAGCAACAACAATGAACAGGTTAAGAAAAAGAGTCTGGGAGAACAGGAAGCTTACTGCCAAAACAAAAGTCCTTGTCTATCAAGCCTGTGTCCTTAGTACTCTTCTCTATGGCAGTGAAACCTGGACAACTTACTCACACCAAGAGAACAACTTAAACAGCTTTCATATGCGGTGTCTGCGAAGAATTCTTGGTATTAAGTGGCAAGACAAAATCACAAATACTGAAGTATTGGAAAGATCAGGTTGTGTGACAGTTTATTCCATGCTCAGTCTTCGTAGACTTAGATGGATAGGACATCTTAGGAGGATGGATGATGGTAGAATACCAAAGGATATCTTTTTTGGTGAATTACAGATGGGTAAGAGATCTCAGGGTCGGCCTCTACTACGATACAAAGATGTGTGTAAGCGGGACATGATTGATACAGGCATTGATAATGCACATTGGGAGCAAGTCGCCGCTGAACGTGTTGCATGGAGGGCAAATATCAGAAATGGAATAAAGTCAAAGGAGTTTTTTTGTTGCAGAAAAGTCACACACCAAGCGTTTGAGACGTAAGATGGTGCATGATGGTGGAAATGACCACGTGTTCACATGCACCCACTGTGGACGGACATTTACAGCGCAAATTGGCCTTATCAGTCACACTCGCTACCGCCATAGTTAAAAGTTATGCCTTTTTAAAGCACAAACTATCGTCTGTCAAGACGGCAAGGTGCCAATGTAATAACAACTACTGCAATAACAGCTACTGCAATAACAACTACTGCAATAACGGATCAGTTACCAACCTCATACAGAGACAGCAGCGGAGGCCAGGACAGGGGAGCCCCAGTCCGGATGGGAATGAGAACAGAGGTGTGTCTACAGTGTCTACTGTTGTCACCGCTGTCTACAGTTGACTCCACTCTCTACTGTTGTCTCCACTGTCTACTGTTGTCCCCACTGTCTACTGTTGTCCCCGCTGTCTACTGTTGTCACCGCTGTCTATTGTTGTCCCCGCTGTCTACTGTTGTCCCCGCTGTCTACCGTTGTCCCCGCTGTCTACTGTTGCCTCCGCTGTCTACCTGTCTGCCAAGGTCCTGGGTTCTGTGTAGCACTCCGTCATTCGGTTCAGGAGGCAGCTTTTTCTAAGACTCCTGGAGGTCGTCGCTGGAGCCATGGAGTTCGTGCGCTGTACGAAACTTTCGACTGGCCGTCCTGCGGGAAGACACTGAGCTTTATGGGCGTAAACATGGTGCAATGAAGTTCATCGTTTTGCTTTTAAACTGCATATCTGTAGATTAGATTAGATTAGATTAGATTATTTTAGATTAGATTAGATTATATTAGATTGTATTAGATTATATCCAGCGGTTTTTAGTCATGTTAGAGACGTGGCCGTGGCGTGAATGCTTGTGTCCACAGGTGGACATCTCTTAAACCGGGTTGTGATGTCATTACCGTTTGTTAAATATCGAATGTAGCAGGCCGCATGTATGCGAACACATCACATCTCCCATACCCACAGTAGCAGCTACTGCAATAATAGCTACTGCAATAATAGCTACTGCAATAACAGCTACTGCAATAATAACTACTGCAATAACAGCTACTGCAATAACAACTACTGCAATAACAACTACTGCAATAACAACAACTGCAATAACAGCTACTGCAATAACAGCTACTGCAATAACAGCTACTGCAATAACAACTACTGCAATAACAGCTACTGCAATAATAACTACTGCAATAACAGCTACTGCAATAACAGCTACTGTAATAACAACTACTGCAATAACAACTACTGCAATAACAGCTACTGCAATAACAGCTACTGCAATAACAACTACT
Source organism: Cepaea hortensis (assembly GCA_963921405.1). Taxonomy (NCBI): domain Eukaryota; kingdom Metazoa; phylum Mollusca; class Gastropoda; order Stylommatophora; family Helicidae; genus Cepaea; species Cepaea hortensis. The sequence continues at coordinate 2,402,328 of OY992880.1, read as the reverse complement.
GCAATAACAGCTACTGCAATAACAGCTACTGTAATAACAGCTACTGCAATAACAGCTACTGCAATAATAGCTACTGCAATAACAACTACTGCAATAACAGCTACTGCAATAACAGCTACTGTAATAAGAGCTACTGCAATAACAACTACTGCAATAACAACTACTGCAATAACAACTACTGCAATAACAATTACTGCAATAACAACTACTGCAATAACAACTACTGTAATAGCAACTACTGTAATAACAACTACTGCAATACCAACTACTGTAATAACAACTACTGCAATAACAACTACTGCAATAACAACTACTGCAATAACAACTACTGTAATAACAACTACTGTAATACCAACTACTGTAATAACAACTACTGCAATAACAACTACTGTAATAACAACTACTGCAATAACAACTACTGTAATAACAACTAATGTAATAACAACTACTGCATTAACAACTACTGCAATAACAACTACTGTAATAACAGCTACTGCAATAACAGCTACTGCAATAACAACTACTGCAATAACAGCTACTGCAATAACAACTACTGCAATAACAGCTACTGCAATAACAGCTACTGCAATAACAACTACTGCAATAACAACTACTGCAATAACAGCTACTGCAATAACAGCTACTGCAATAACAACTACTGCAATAACAACTACTGCAATAACAGCTACTGCAATAACAGCTACTGCAATAACAACTACTGCAATAACAACTACTGAAATAACAGCTACTGCAATAACAACTACTGCAATAACAACTACTGCAATAACAACTACTGCAATAACAACTACTGCAATAACAACTACTGCAATAACAACTACTGCAATAACAACTACTGTAATACCAACTACTGTAATAACAACTACTGCAATAACAACTACTGTAATAACAACTACTGCAATAACAACTACTGTAATAACAACTACTGTAATAACAACTAATGTAATAACAACTACTGCATTAACAACTACTGCAATAACAACTACTGTAATAACAGCTACTGCAATAACAGCTACTGCAATAACAACTACTGCAATAACAGCTACTGCAATAACAACTACTGCAATAACAGCTACTGCAATAACAGCTACTGCAATAACAACTACTGCAATAACAACTACTGCAATAACAGCTACTGCAATAACAGCTACTGCAATAACAACTACTGCAATAACAACTACTGCAATAACAGCTACTGCAATAACAGCTACTGCAATAACAACTACTGCAATAACAACTACTGAAATAACAGCTACTGCAATAACAACTACTGCAATAACAACTACTGCAATAACAACTACTGCAATAACAGCTACTGCAATAACAACTACTGCAATAACGGATCAGTTACCAACCTCATACAGAGACAGCAGCGGAGGCCAGGACAGGGGAGCCCCATTCCGGATGGGAATGAGAACAGAGGTGTGTCTACAGTGTCTACTGTTGTCACCGCTGTCTACAGTTGACTCCACTCTCTACTGTTGTCTCCACTGTCTACTGTTGTCCCCACTGTCTACTGTTGTCCCCGCTGTCTACTGTTGTCACCGCTGTCTATTGTTGTCCCCGCTGTCTACTGTTGTCCCCGCTGTCTACTGTTGTCCCTGCTGTCTACTGTTGCCTCCGCTGTCTACCGTTGTCTCCACTGTCTAACATTTGTACCAGTGCTATCAACATTTGTACCAGTGCTATTAAACATTTGTACCAGTGCTATCAAACATTTGTACCAGTGCTATCAAATATTTGTACCAGTGCTATCAAAACATTTGTACCAGTGCTATCAAACATTTGTACCAGTGCTATCAAAACATTTGTACCAGTGCTATCAAACATTTGTACCAGTGCTATCAAACATTTGTACCAGTGCTATCAAATATTTGTACCAGTGCTATCAAACATTTGTACCAGTGCTATCAAACATTTGTACCAGTGCTATCAAACATGCCACTAAAACTAATTTAACAAAAACTTCTAGTCCACCAAAAAACCTCTAGTCTACTAAAAAAACCTAGTCTACTGAAAACCCAGGAAAATCTAAAATCTAAAGCTAGAATTCTGGCTTTTCCTGTAGATCAAATAAAAACCAACAAAAATATTAGGCAAAGACAAGTCAAACATCTCAACATGATGGCCCAACAAGACAACAACAACACCCAGTCTCTCTACGTAAGACAGACAACACTCTTGTACTTGTGACGAATAGACACAAGACGCAACATCCTGACACATTCATTAGATTCACTTACATCACGAGCAAACACAACATCTCAACACTGACCTGGCCAACATACATCAGACATTGTAGGCAAACACAACATCTAATTATTAATCATCAAAGACTCATTATTTGCATCAACACATGGACTTCATAGGACAACCACTACAACACTAGTGTATGTAAACAATGTCTTTGTGGCACAAACATAGACATGGACTGTGTAAATTCACACCAACCACACGATGCTTCAACTGGACAACAATGATATGAATAGGTTATAGGATATGCTCCACATAAAATATAAATGACAGGGAGCACCTATTCAACAGCCTCCAATGTTTTCTACACATTCACCTGACACCCTCAATCCCACACCATAACCCTGATTGTGGTTAAGATTACAATAGTCTACATACACCCGCCTCGATTACTACCAGCCACTTCAATCCCTGGCAGATATAATAATCATCATCCTCATCATGGCTATCATCATCATCCCATGACCACCACCATCACAAGCATAGTCATCATCATGTGATACTTATAACACAATGTCCGTCCAAGTAGCACTCAATCCGGTACCTACATCACTACACCCAGTCATTGATAATAATTACCATAACCTCATTTATAACAGTAATTGCTCTGTCCATGCATGTCATACCTGATGGGTTTTACTTTCTAGTTAACTTTTGCTTTCCCACCAACACCGGTTTCACAAACCCCCAATACTATATTCCTTAATGTTCCCTCAATGAAGCCAGCATTGAAATCCACCAGTCTATCATCATGTCATCTCAGTTGCACCCTGATGCACCATATGTCAGGAATCAACCCTAACTCACCATCATGACATTTAAATACCTAGACCCATAAGGGATGCCATATGACACAGGGCACACCTCTCCTGCAATGCCCATGTTATGATAAAGGATATCAACAACATGACACCACACACATTACCGCATGATATTACACATTACTAGCCGACAAGCGAAACATGTTCAACCGTGGAAAGCAATGGACACATATACCCAGTGGAATTACCATATCTGTAGAATATGGCAATGTAACATTTGCACATAAAAGAATCACTACATTCACAGAAAGTTGAGGATAAACATGTACTACACAGGAACTCAACCGAAGAACTCTGAGGCTACCAAGATAGCTCATAAAATAACCACACAATAGTATCAAGTGAAAGTACACAACAAAAATGTCCATGGCTGGATGCAGAACATCAGTACTAATATAATAAACAGTGTACTATATATATTATGTCATTATTACACACCAATGACCAATAAGTGTTATTCAAGGCCCAACACAATCAGTGTAATATTATTTGTGAGTGGACAGCAAATGTAATTTAGTTATAGGAAACACCTACACCGGTCATATTCCACTGAACCTCACCAAACCTGATTGCTAACATCTCTCTGTACTAGCCTGTTAAATGTTATTCTCCTAAAGCTTCAGGGACACCAAATCACTCATCTACATTATCTGTATCATATATCATGATCAAGCTGACCTCATTAAATCAGTTGTACCTAATATAATAATGCCTAAAACAATTATAATATATATTGTTGCCATTAATATTATTCCTAATATTATTGTAACCAGCAAGCACTGATTGAGGCCAACACCATTAGTGTACTATTCCTTGTGACTAGACACATAGCAAGTGCATATAAATATATTTGCGAAAGGTGGTACGTAGCATTAAATCACATTCTCTCCCCCGTGCGACAACCACCATGCTTAACTTAAGGCAGAATCTCAGTCGCTGATTCCACCGATAACTTGATACACCTACAAATATTACTGCCTCCTGTTGACAGAGGTGATGCCAGACTTCACTTACTGCTGAACAACAAATTCCTCTACTAAATTGAATACTTAACTATATTGTAATGTGCCTTGTCTTTCATTGACTGCAGTCCAAGTGTGTTTACTTTATTCACTCATAGCCACTCCACTAATATTCTGTATATTATTTCCTTCAATGATTCATACAACCAATATTTGCCCAGCTATTACCACAACAAGCTTCTTGAACTCAATAATTTACACCGCTGTAAAATAAACCATTAGTTCTGAATAATTATAAAGTATTACTAAGCCCCTGTGTGCCCAATTATCTCCTAACCTGTTAACATTGTCTGCTCCTTTATCACTAGCCAATATTCCAAATTTACCTTTTAAGTTGCTTCGAGAACAAAGGCTAGATGTTATTTGCTGAGCTGGCCTCCCACGTGTCAATTCTCCAAATGCTGTTCCTCAATCTCCCACTTTTCAGTCTCATAAAACTTAACACAAGTAGCTTCTAAATTGTTCCTTACTATATTTCTTATAAATAACTCGTCGAAGTCCAGATCGATCTGCGCCATTTTCTCCAAGAACCGATAACTCTCATTTGCCATTACCTGTGCATGGTTCCGCACTCAGTTATCTGTAACCGGGCTTACAGATTTCTTTTGTTAATTTTAGTTACTGCTAGAGAAATTATTAACTTAAAGATTAAAGCTAGGAATCAGTATAAGATTAGCTATATTTTAAATCTAATTAGTTTGATAATCACTTCATTATTATTATACTTTCATAGCTTTACTGAAGTATACATTTAAATAACCAAAATACTATGTCACACATGGTTTATAAAATTAAAATTAATACATATAAAAGAAATATAATATAAAACAAATTAATTATGGTTACATACCACTGCAAAACTTCAGGGTCTAACTACTAAACACACAATAGAAATAGGCATTGGCGCCTTGTCACTCTGTGCGGTGGACTACGGAAAAAGGGCCAGTTCTACCTGTGCAGGGCCTTATATACTGGGGTCGTTCGGACCCCAGAGTTCCAGACCAATCAGACGCCCTCTTGCAGAATTCCACCGTCATCGCGAGCCGAGTACATTATTCCCCATCTTTAACTGTTATCGTCCCGATAACTGAACATTACACCCCTAGTGCCTTGGGTAAAGGAGGGATAATATCTGACCCCTACTTTATAGTCCTCCACTATTGATGGAGCTCAAAAAAATTTTTTTTTCCTATCCTCACCAGACATCACCCATCAAGTAAAACACCCCAAAAATGTACATCAGGTACCAACAAGAATAATGGTCACATGCAAATACAAGGTACATTTACATTAATACCAGTCATTATTCATGACTAAACTAATATCAGCAGTAAAAATAAATAATGCAATCAACAGGGAGACAGTCTCCCGCCACCTTAGTGTTCACAATATTATACAAACAATTACAAACACAATGAATAATTCCCCCTCTTTAACTGTTGTCGTTTCGACAACCGGACCATACGTCCCTGGTACACTTATCAAACAGGTAGTTATCTTCATACCTCTATGCTCTAACACCTGAACTGCTGGTTACATCCCTAAACAGTACCATTATAAAAGAATTTACTCATTATATCCAGATTTATAATGTGAAGCAGTATACATGTACATCACCAGTCATCAATAAGTCCAAAATAACAGTAATAACATATAAGCATAAGCCATCCTTATACTAGTACAAGTTAATACTCAGTGACCGAATTAACATCAGTGAGGAGAAATAGCCCCTCTGCTACACGAGCAATCATAACAAAATGAATACAACCCTCACTTTTTACATACAAATAATTAAACAATCATAAAAGTTACACAAACAATAAATCAGCAACCTTTATACAGTTTACCACTTGCCTCAACACTGAACATTTGAAACAAAATGTATTCAAAAATAACATCATCTATCTTTTCTAAGACGGATTCTATCTGATCGCCTCACATTCAAGTCTCCTGGCTCAAACATGTACCAGTCACTTCTTGGTGGTCTATCCCGTGGTTCCTCAACCTCTGCCACGACAGGCAATTCTGGTAGTCTTATCGTCGCCTCCGGTACCTCAATTACCGCATCTTTCTCACACCGCTTTAACTCGTGTCCTGCTGCTCTAATGTCAGGTCCATTCTCTCCCACTCTTCTAATAACATATGGGCCTCCTGACGCTTTTGGGACCTGCACCACTGTATATTTATCTACAGACCACTGGTCTTTAATCTTGCACCTCTCTGTATAGTGGACTCTCTTCCTAACTACTTCTCCTATGGTTAGCAATTTAGAGGATGATGTCTTGTCACATCTCTCTTTCCTTACAGCAGCTAACTTTCTTAACTGTTCGCCTGCCCTAACATGCGCATTACGCAGACGGGAAAGATGTCCAGTCACCCAGTTCTCAACATTTGGTTCCCCATCATTACAATCACTATCATCACTAGCATCTAGCATGAAATCTACTGGCAATCTGGGTTCTATTCCAAACACCAAGTAGTACGGGGAGTAACCTGTGGACGAGTGGGGCGTAGAGTTATAAACTAACAAAACCTCAGCTATATGTTCAGACCATTTCCTTTTCTGGCTGGCCTCTAGTGGCCTCAGAAGATCATGTAGGGTCCTATTAAACCTCTCGCACTGACCGTTCCCTTTTGGATTGTAACTCGTGGTACGGCTCTTTTGAATCCCGTACACTCTACAGAGTTCTGCAATCACAGCCGATTCAAAGTTCCTGCCTTGATCTGAATGGAGCCTATGGGGTACACCTAAATACAGAAACCATTTCTCCACCAGAACTTTTGCAACTGTCGAGGCCTTCTGATCCCTTGTGGGAACAGCAACTGTAAATTTGGTGAAAACATCTGTAATGACCAACACATTTTCATACCCCCGACCATCCTTCTCTAACATAGTAAAATCCATGGTCACCAACTCAAAAGGCCTAGATGCTAATAAATTACCTGAAGGACCCTGCAGTTTAATATGGGGTGGTTTAGCAATATTACACCTCTGACATCTTTTACAAAACAGTTCAACATCTTTCGTGATGCCAACCCAATAACATCTACTTCTAAGGATTTGTATCATCCTATCTCTGCCCTGATGGCCGGTGCTGTGCACCGATTCTAACACTCTCTGCTTCAATGCATCAGGTACCACTAATTGAGAAATCCACCCTCTACCTGGCCTCTTTAATTTCCTGTACAACAACCCATTAATCACACTCAACCTCTTTCGCTGCTTCAACAAGCTTTTGGTTTCAGGGGGTAAACCCCTCATCTCTATCTTACTCAGTCTCACTCTCTCACTCACACAAGTTAACACTTTATACACATGGACATCTTCTGCTTGTAGTTTTGTCAACTCTTCAGCTGAATATGATGGTAATGATAACAGTGGCACATTACCTACCGGGTTATTCTGACTATCTACATCTACAATCTCTCCTATCCTAGCAGTTCTTAAGTTTGGACTAACTGGTGTAGCAGCTATGTGACTGATTGGAATGTCACCTTCTTCATCTGATCTTCCTGGGGCTTCAAAAGGGTAGCGGGACAAATAATCAGCATTTCCATTAGCACGACCTGGTTTGTGCTTAATGGTGTAGTCAAACATTGACATCTGTGCTATCCATCTCTGCTCAATGGCACCCAATTTTGCCTTTTGCCACAAAGCTAAATTCCTACTATCTGTAAAAACTTCTACTTTAGTACCTAAAAGATAACTTCTAAACTTCTCAGTCATAGCCCACTTCAATGCAAGTAACTCAAGCTTAGAACTGCTTTTAGCGTTTCGTTCTGAGGGGCGTAGCGTGCGGCTAGCGTAAGCTAAGACTCTTTTCTTACCATCTTGAATTTGTGAGAGGACAGCACCTAAACCCTGGTATGAGGCATCTACCTCCAATATGAACTGTAATGAGAAGTCTGGGAAGCCTAAAAGGGGTGTTGATGTCAGAGCCTCTTTTAATCGATTAAACGCCTCGTCACACTCTGGAGTCCACAACCGTCCTATGGGTCCTTTCTTCTTCTTAGTATCACCGGTTTGCTGCTGGTTGAGTTGGCCCACCAGCTCATGTAGTGGTCTTGCAATATTAGCAAACTTTGAGACAAACCTTCTATAATAACTGGCTAACCCTAGAAATGACCTAAGTTCTGTCTGAGTTCTGGGCACAGGTGCTTCTTTTATGGCTGCAACTTTATCATCCATGGTTCCAATGCCTTCTTCTGAAATGGTGTGCCCTAAAAACTCAACCTTTTTCTGACAAAAGTTACACTTTTCAGGATTTAGTTTTAGCCCAATGGACTGCAGTCTCTCAAACACTTTCTCAAGCCTACTCAAATGCTCTGAAAAATCCCCAGAAAACACCAAAATGTCATCAAGGTATACCAACAAAATCTGAAAAAAATAGTCATTCAGAGAGCATTGCATTAACCTCTGGAAGCTGCTCGCTGAGTTTGCAAGTCCCATTGGCATACGCGTATACTCATACAAACCAAACGGGGTGGTAAAAGCAGTCTTCTCTTGATCATCTGGCTTCATGGCCACCTGGTAATACCCACTGGCAAGATCTAGAGTTGAAAATAATTTGGCACCACCCAGGGCATCTAGATATTCATCTACTCTAGGGAGAGGGTATGCATCTTTCTTTGTCCTAACGTTTACAGCCCGATAATCGACACATAGCCTAAGTCTACCATCCTTTTTTCTCACGAGGACCACAGGAGAAGCCCAAGGACTGGAACTTTCCTTAATTATCTGACTATCTAATAAACCCTGGAGATGATCTTGTACTTCTCTATAAAATGCTGGGGGAATTCTCCTATAAATGTGTACCAGTGCTATCAAACATTTGTACCAGTGCTATCAAACATTTGTACCAGTGCTATCAAACATTTGTACCAGTGCTATCAAACATTTGTACCAGTGCTATCAAACATTTGTACCAGTGCTATCAAAACATTTGTACCAGTGCTATCAAACATTTGTACTAGTGCTATCAAACATTTGTACCAGTGCTATCGAACATTTGTACCAGTGCTATCAAACATTTGTACCAGTGCTATCAAACATTTGTACCAGTGCTATCAAACATTTGTACCAGTGCTATCAAACATTTGTACCAGTGCTATCAAACATTTGTACCAGTGCTATCAAACATTTGTACCAGTGCTATCAAACATTTGTACCAGTGCTATCAAGCCCTACACCAGTCAGTTGCATTTCAACGCTGACTTTTCGTTCAGACCTCAATGACAAAGTACTAAACATAAATGTGCCTTGAGGATCAACCTGGAGTTTGGGTGACCTCCCTTCCCTGCACAGATCATGCAGCATTTTGAGACCTGACGTGTCTGCTTCTCTCTTCTCCCCCACCCCTCCCCCACCCTAGACAGATCATGCAGCATTTTGAGACCTGACGTGTCTGCTTCTCTCTCTCCCTCCACCCCTCCCCCACCCTGCACAGATCATGCAGCATTTTGAGACCTGACGTGTCTGGATCTCTCTCTCCCTCCACCCCTCCCCCACCCTACACAGATCATGCAGCATTTTGAGACCTGACGTGTCTGCTTCTCTCTTCTCCCCCACCCCTCCCCCACCCTAGACAGACCAGGCATCATGTAGAGACCTGTCGTGTCTGGATCTCATTGAAGTGGATAGTGTGTGTAAAGCTTTCATTTGAGGGTCGGGTTTTGACGGACATAAGGTGCTGATGTAAACCTTCAGAGCTGTGTTTTGTCTGAGCTGTTCCACAGACTTGAGTATGCTCATTTCAGAGAACTGGCTTGTTGATGTGGTGTGTGCGTGTTTGATCACGTGCCGCCACCGCACATTAGCTTGTGTTTGCAGCTGTCAGATTTCCAGATATCCGTCCCTCTCTAAGCCCTCCCCCCCCCCACCCCAGCAGTCACCGGTACCTCCGTGATCTCAGTTTGATCCATCGATTTGCCCCGGGCAGGTAATTTCAAACTGCTGTCGCTTGTCAAACAGCTGAAACACTCAGTTGTTTATTTCTTGACGCGCGCGCACATGTATATGCGCGTGTCTGTGCGAGTGCGTGTGTCCTTTACAAGCTGGACTTGAAGATACCTGGTTCCATCCTACCCTCGTTGCATCCTACCTTGGTGGTTTATATTCCGGTTCGAGCCCGCCCTGATTGGATCCATTCTCTGTTTCCATTCCACTGTCTAGAAGAGTGCTCCTGGTTATGCACCTCGCAGGTCTCTATCCTATCCTGTTCTATCCTATCCTGGTTCTATCCTATCCTGCTTCCGTCCTACCCTGGTTTCTTCCCATCCTGGTTTTATCCTGTCCTGGTTCTATCCTGTCCTGTTTATATTCTATCCTGGTTCGATCATATCCTGGTTCTATTCTATCCTGGTTCTATCCTGTCCTCAGTTAGTCGCGGTCCCAACTTCACGGCAACGGGTCGTCCCATACTGCTTCGTTGCTAGCAAATACCACACAAAAAGTACAGGGTGTACTTGCACGCAGTTAGGTCCTCTCAGAGGAGTTAGGTCTTCTCTCAAAGACGTTAGGTCCTCTCCCAGAGACGTTTGGTCTTCTCTCAAAGACGCTAGGTCCGCATCCCAGTGTGCTTGTAACTGTAGATCTTGCTGTAGTCTAGTGTGTCTCGTGATGTCTGCACCAGTTGTCTAGTGTGTCTCCGGATGTCTGCATTTGTAGTCTAGTGTGTCTCGTGATGTCTGCACCAGTTGTCTAGTGTGTCTCCGGATGTCTGCATCTGTAGTCTAGTGTGTCTCGTGATGTCTGCACCAGTTGTCTAGTGTGTCTCCGGATGTCTGCATCTGTAGTCTAGTGTGTCTCGTGATGTCTGCACCAGTTGTCTAGTGTGTCTCCGGATGTCTGCATCTGTAGTCTAGTGTGTCTCGTGATGTCTGCACCAGTTGTCTAGTGTGTCTCCGGATGTCTGCATCTGTAGTCTAGTGTGTCTCGTGATGTCTGCACCAGTTGTCTAGTGTGTCTCCGGATGTCTGCATTTGTAGTCTAGTGTGTCTCGTGATGTCTGCACCAGTTGTCTAGTGTGTAACCTGATGTCCGCACCTGGCAATTCCTGACACGAGTTGCAACCAGTACGTGTGAATGCATGTGTCACGTGTGTATATCACGTGCAATGTTGACATTCACATCCTGACACGCCTGCTGGGAGAAATGGAGCTTTTATCCGCTTGTCCCTAGGGCAATTATTTATCATAGTCACAGTCTGAGACTAGGCTATCGCATGAACTAGACCATCAACTGAACTCGACTATAAATTGAACTAGACTATCAACTAAATTAGACTATCGAATACAGTTAGTTAGTTAGTTAGTTAGTTAGTTAGTTAGTCGACAGATCATCCTCATTTTATATCAAAACATTCAGTCCATAAGTGCTCGGATCCCGTCCTCAGCAAATCCCGCAGCGTGTAGCGAATGACGACACCAGTTCTGTCTTGGTTTATTAATCTTCTTTGGCTTCCTGTATAGTATTCTTGTTTGGCCACATCTCTTTTAACTTGCTATTCTCGCAGTCTGACCATCGTTGAAGATTCGCAGTCATCACTTGGTTCTCACGAAAGTCTTACTTCTCGTAGAGCATTCAGAATGTCAGCCTGGTCCATGGCGCGTCCGCCCTTCACCGTAACCTTACCTGCAAGCTTGTCAGCCCGCTCATTTCCTTGTACTCCCGCATGCCCTGGCACGAAGATGAAACTAATCTTTGCCAGCCGAGACCGCCCCAGAGACAGTAACCACTGTTTTCGGATCTACCCCATCTCTACCTTCTTGATCATGTTCATTGAGTCGCTAAGGAAACATGCCCTAGTGAAGGTCTGTGTCTCGAGCCATGTTATTGCTTTTATAGACTATAAACTAGACTATTGAATGAGCTAGACTATTAACTAAACTAGACTTTCGAATACTATGGACTATAAACTAGACTATCAACCGGGATAAACCATAAACAGAAAACAAAGAACTACGAAGTCTCCAGAAAGTTCCCCAAATATCAATATATCGACCCTGCCTTCGTGACGTCGCGTTGGCACCGGGGGGACAAGGCCAGTAACTATGTCCAAGGAAAGATAACATCAGACGAGCTGTACGCACGCCAAGCCAGTCCACGAACCACAGCAACACCCAGCCAGGTTGTACACCCTGTCAATCAAGAGTTTGTCTATAACCTGTTCCTAATGCCCGCCAAGACACGCTATTATTATTTCCCTTATCTTCTGCTTTTCATCTTTCCAAAAGCAGCACATATTTTCAAGCACCACGCCCTTCTCCACTTGCACGTTTCTTGTACTGCCTTCTCTCGTCGTCCCCTGATGTTTCTTCCATGCATTGTCATCTTTGACTCGTGTGGTTCCTTCCAAGCGTTTTCATTTGTTATCTTTGTCTCTTGTAGCTTCTTCAAAGTATCTCCATCTTTCATCACTATCTCTTGTAGTTTCTTCAACGTAATCACTTCTTTAATCACAATCTCTTCAAGTCCGTTTAATGTCACCTGTCCTTTAATCACCATCTCTCGTAGTTCCTTCAACATAATCTATTCTTCCATCCCCGTCTCTGGCAGTCCCTTCAATGTAGTCTCTTCTGTAATTACCATCTCTTGTAGTTCTTTCATCACCATCTCTTGTAGTTCCTTCAACGTAATCTCTTCTTCAATCACCGTTTCTTGTAGTTCATTTCAAGCATCGTATGTTGTAACTCCTTCAATGTTCCCTATTCCTTCATATATTTCTTATCTTATAAGTGCTTTGTTCGCTTTTTCTTGTAATTCCTTTCTTGTTTTTATTTTTTATTCGCTGACTATTGAAATTCCTCCCAAGTGTCTCCTTCTTCCATCACTGTCCCTCCAGCGTCTGTCTGGTGTTCCAACCCCCCACGCCTTCCATGACCAGTCTTCCATCACTGTCTAGTTAGTTAGTTAGTCGACAGATCATCCTCATTGCACATCGAACCATTCAGTCCATAAGTGCTCGGATCCCCTCCTCAGCAAATCCCGCAACGTGTAGCGGCTAACGACGCCAGTTCTGTGTTGGTTTATAAATCTTCTTTGGCTTCCTGCGTAGTGTTCTTGTTTGGCCACCCCTCTTTTAATTTGCTGCTCTCGCAGTCTGGCCATTGTTGTAGATTCACAGTCATCACTTGGTTCTCGCAAAAGTCTTACTTCTCGTAGAGCATTCAGAATGTCGGCCTGGTCCATGGCGCGTCCGCCCTCCACAGTAGCCTCACCTGCGAGCTTGTCAGCCCGCTCATTTCCTTGTACTCCCGCATGCCCTGGCACGAAGATGAAACTAATCTTTGCCAGTCGAGACCGCTCCAAAGGCAGCAACCATTCTCTTCGGATCGACCCCTCCTCTATCCTCTTGATCATGTTCATTGAGTCGCTAAGGAAACAAGCCCTAGTGAATGTCTGTGTCTCGAGCCATGTTATTGCTTTACTTACTGCCATGACCTCCATGGTCAGGCTACTTGTGGTTTCAGTGAAAGCACCAGAGTCCTCCTTCACAATTCTCCCTCCGGCCCGAGCTGTAAAGGCCCATGAGCTTCTCACATGTCGGACGACCGACCCATCTGTGTAGATGACCGCGTCACCGTCTAGCGAATTCTCGAAAATCAACGCTTGTACTTCAGCCTCAACAGCAGCCGGATTTTCATGTCTGCATTTTCTATCTAGTTGGATGCAAACTGAAAAGGATGTGCAGAAGTCTGTTGGCACTTGCACCCACTCCTCGCCAGGTTCTAAGTCCTCAAGTGAACACACCTGTTGAAGAATGTCTTCGGCTTGACCCATCCACGACCGTCCTCTTTTTAACCTGCTGCCCTTCACCTTCCTAATTTCACTATGCAGTGGATGTTGTGTGTTTGCGTTAATTCTGAGGTAGGCGCGTGCCCTGCAACCTTGTATTCTCTCTTCAATGGTTGGAACACCAAGAAGGTAGCGCATCGCCCTGCATGATGTATCTCTTGTACATCCAAGAATAATGCGCATAGCTTCATTCTGTATCCTTTCCATCCTTTCTATCTGCTTATGGCTGAGAGTCAGGATTGCCATTGCATACTCCAAAACGGACATGACCAACCCCTCGTACAGAAGACATAGATGGCGCTGCTCACAGTTTGCTGCCGCCATCACCCGCATCGCTGCCAAACCCCGCTTGGCCTTTGTTATCACCTGGTCTATGTGCACATTATAAGCAAGGCTTCGATCAAACCGTATCCCCAGGTAATTCATTGCCTGCGTTCTTTCCACCGTCTCTGAACACAGCATTACAGTTGGTGTTGGAGTGTTGACAATATGATTATTCAACAAGAACCAAGTCACTGTTGCCTTTGTTGGGTTGACCATTGCCCCAGCTTCATCACACCAAGTACTTATGCGATTGAGTTCGGTTTGTAGTTCCACAGCAACCTCCTCTCTATCCTTCCCCTGACGATACACTAAAACATCATCGGCATATGACAATGTCCTGCCAGGTCCAGTGATCTGCTCACTGGTGATTCTCACTGTGTAGGCGTTGAACAGTACCGGAGATAATGGTGATCCCTGTGGTAGGCCAGGATATATTGTTGTTGGTTCCGAAGTCCAACTGCCACATCTAAAAACTACTTTCCGTTGGAAGAGGGCTACAGCGATCCAACTAAGGAGGAATGGACTTACGTTTAGTTCGAGAAGCTGAAACATTAAAAAATCCAGTGGTACTCTGTTGTATGCGTCCTCAAGATCAATCGCTGCAGCAACGGTTTCAGTGCCTGAGTGGAAACCTTCATAGACATCCTGGGCAAAGACTGCTGCATTGGTCCAGGTTTCTCTCTTTGGACGGTACCCACCCAGGGTGGGTGGGAAAACACCTTGCCTCTCTAGTTGGCTTGATATTTTCCTGGCAATTACCTTCTCCAGCAGCTTGCCTATTGTATTCTGCATGGTTATAATTCGATATCCCTGAATTTTTTTGTGGTCTTTGTCAGGCTTCGGCAAGGGAATCAGATAGCTGTGTAACCATTCCTCCTTGATGCTAGCACTCCCTATACTGTTGTTGTACATGTCTGCTAGTTTCTCTAGCTCACTGTCGGTACACCTATTTATGTCGTCGTATCTTATGCCATCAGGACCTGGAGCACTGTTTTTTGATCGTCGAAGCACAGCCTTGATTTCTTTCACTGTCACTGTGTCTTCATCCGAAGTGTTCTGGGCCTTGCATCTGTCTGAAGTGACCTCCTTGGCCAGATTTCGGCCTCCCATGTCTGTCTGGTTGCTTTGCTCAAGGTAGCGTTCAAAGAGGGCTTTGCCCTTGTCCTCGTCAGTCCTCTGCCAGATGAGGTCAGCACCTTGGAAGTCAGAAATGCTCTTATTCTTGACTACACCACTCATGCTTTTATGTAGTCGCCAGAACAATTTCAGTGACTTGTCTGTGCTTACTCTTTGACACACCTCTGCCCATTTTTCGCTTTTAACAACCTTGACCAGTTTTTTGAAGTAGCTTACTTTTGTGTGCATCTCTCTTTCTAAGTGCCAGCAGGGACTAGGATGACCAGCTCTGTTCTTCTTGGCATTTTGCCATCTCCTTACAGCACTACGCTTATCCACCCAAGCCTTCTCCACCTCGAAACTCCACCACGGTGGCTGCTCCCAGCTTTTTTTCCTGCCCTGAAACGTTCTGCGCTTGTCACGTCTTATTTTACTCACCACATCTTGCCGTCTGGTGTTCCAACCCCCCACGTCTTCCATGACCAGTCTTCCATCACTGTCTCTCCAGCGTCTGTCTGGTGTTCCAACCCCCCACGCCTTCCATGACCAGTCTTCCATCACTGTCCCTCCAGCGCTGTCTGGTGTTCCAACCTCCCACGCCTTCCATGACCAGTCTTCCATCACTGTCCCTCCAGCGCTGTCTGGTGTTCCAACCTCCCACGCCTTCCATGACCAGTCTTCCATCACTGTCTCTCCAGCGTCTATCTGGTGTTCCAACCTCCCACGCCTTCCATGACCAGTCTTCCATCACTGTCTCTCCAGCGTCTATCTGGTGTTCCAACCTCCCACGCCTTCCATGACCAGTCTTCCATCACTGTCTCTCCAGCGTCTATCTGGTGTTCCAACCTCCCACGCCTTCCATGACCAGTCTCCATCCCTCTAACGTCCGCCTCTGCTGCTGAGGGGTAGTGACCCACTTTGACAAAACCGACATACTGGATTCGAAATGAGCTGCACGTGATTTGGGAGTAGGTCGCATTGCGATGATTTTTGCAATGGTGTGAGCATCGGCCGTCCAGACAGCAATGGCAAACTACTGAACGTAAACTTTCCTAGAAGATCACGAACAGCCAGTATATGTTGTGGTTTATTACAGTATCCTACAAAAGACACGCACCTAACCCAACTATTCGGTTATAGAAAGTTCCCCGAGAGCTACCATTTTCTTCTGCATTATTTAGGAAATTGTCAATGATTCACACTGATGCAATAACATGACATGACCTTGTAAACATGTCTGGTTGACGGTGCCAGTACTACAGTTTGTGTGAGAGAACCAGCGCAGACAGAAATCTGCGGATTGTCCCGTTGTCACAGCAGGAGATTCTAGTTTTGGATTGTCCCGTTGTGACAGCAGGAGATTCTAGTTTTGGATTGTCCCGTTGTGACAGCAGGAGATTCTAGTTGTGGATTGTCCCGTTGTCACAACAGGAGATTCTAGTTTTGAAATGCCATTGTCCCCAGGAAATCGAATATTGAACTATGAGATATCGACAGGGGAACCCACTCTGGGATATTGGCAAGGGAACTAATCACAGCCGGTCGATGTCCAATCACCGAGCAAAGAAATGATTTCTGTGTGTGGATAGTGCCGCGGCCGCCGTTAATTACTAACGTCAGCCCAGAAACATGGACACAACATTCACCAATCGAAGGCAATCAAACACAAACACAGCTTATGTTCTCTCTACCTTGCCCGCCCCAACACCTGGCTGTCTTCGGTGCCAGCTAATTTATGCTCCCCCCCCCCCACCCCCAGGCACAAGGCGTCGATCTGGCGATGCTCGTTTCCTGCCGGAGATGGGGCATCAGTATATTAGGCCTGGCACCAGTTGTTTCCTACTGAAGATGGGGGGGGGGGGGGTGGGGGAAGAGGAGGCTCCACCTAACGGTCGTCAATATACCAGGCCTGGCACCAGTTTTTCCTGTCTTCAGGTCATTCTACAGGCCTGCACATACAGACATTTTCTGTTTCTCAGAGATCCCCATAAAGTAATAAAAGGAGTTACAGATAGTATATCTAAAGTTAACACACAATATAAAGTTAAAACCAGAGGTTACATATGTTATATATAAGTTAACACACAATATAAAGTTAAAACCAGGGGTTACATATATTATATTTCAGTAAACACAATGTAAAGTTAATATCAGGAGTTACACATATTATATCTCAGTAAACACACAATGTAAAGTTAATATCAGGAGTTCATCATTATCAAGTGCCATAGGTGTTCATGGCTCTCCACAGATCTCGGTCTTTGGTGTTCTGGATCAACTCTGCTGATGATATTCCTCCATGCCACCGTCTCAATCCGTCCAGCATCATTTCTCTTGGTCTCCTCTGCCGTTTTCCCTCTTGATCTTTCCAGTTTTCACGATGTTCTCCAAAGCCTCTCTTCTCATCACATGGTCAAAGACAGCGGTTTGTCTCTTTACTATTGTTGGATATAATGTTCTAGTTTTATTAGCTTAAATAGAGAAGATTAAATAGAGAAGAAGGGCAGAATGTCAGACGGGCCTGCATGCCCAATTCTTAACCCTTTGAAAATGAAGTTTGTTCGTTCGTTCGTTCGTTCGTTCGTTCCTTAGCTTCTTTCAGACAGTCGTTGTTAGTTACTTTGGCAGTCCAAGGAATTGGCAATATTCGTCTTAGGAACTATACAAGTCTCTGTTGCGTCCTAGTTCTTCCTTATTTGTTCATTTACATTCCAAGATTCACTGCCATACAGCAAAACTGGTTCTATATAACACTTCAGCACTCTCTTTCTTACATCCAATGATAGGGACTTATTGCATAAGATACTTCTCATTTTCTGAAATGTAGGTCAGCATGGCCGAATAGATAAGAACGCGTGTTCTTAAACATCCGTTGTGCTGATGCCGAGGCAAGAGGTTCATCCCCTACACCTGACAGTTAGACTACAATGTTGACCTGTCGTCCTTGACTTGGAGACGTAAATTACAAGTACCACTAAAGTCGGAGCCGGTTCGCCGGATGGCGAGGGACATTGTTAATAGGGAAAGCTAATCTTCCTCGAAAACACAGTTCATCGTCGATGGAAACGGCAGTCACTAGCAAAACCAGAAGACACACATTTCTGCATAAGGCAAGAAAACCGGTCGCTTCCGCTACACACCCTCCGCCATACATGCAGAAATTTCTAGACGCTGTTGTTCCGTTTCTAGATGTTATCTAGCCAGCTACGCCATTTTGGGCATGCCGATAAAACCACAACACCTAGGACAGATGTTAAAAACATTTCACTATACATAATGCCATCTCCAGAATGCCAAAACAGCAGTCCTCCACGAAAGCACGGTTCAACGTCAAAAGAAGCGGCAGTCAACCAGAAGACCAGCCGCCACACATTTCTGCACAAAAACCGGTCAATTCTGAGACATAGCCATCCGCCATTGCTCTGAACATGCAGATCACGCTACACAACCTCGGGCAGAGTTAAAAGCATTTCACACGAAATTCACAGCTCACAGCGTCGCGCCACGCACTCAAGTCAGTAGCAGGGCGACGGAACCGTAAACTACCAGTCCAACATGAGGAAAATGGGAATTCAACGGTAGCCACGAGCATAAACACCCAGAGGCCTTAACCGTTTCACTGCCTATCTGCCATGCTGGGTTCAAAGTTTACTGTTGATGTTTTATTGCTATTCAAGGAGAGTCTTTCTTTGCAACCTCTGTTACTACAATATCCAACAATTGTTGTATACTTTTTCGCATTAATCTGCATAGCATATATTGTTTATATTGTAACCTCCGATTAGTATTCCTGGCCTATCTTTGATCTCTTTCATTATTACTTCGCTATAGAGGGAGAAGAAATCCTGTAGCAAAACATATCCTTGTCGAACTCCTAGCTTTATTTGTTCATAATTATCCTTTTTATTTCTCATTTTAATTACTGCTACTTGGTTCCAGTAAATAGTCTTTATTATTCTGAGATCTTTCCCATCAATGTTGATATCTTCCAATTAATCATTTCATCTTGTTGTACTTGATCATGCCTTGGCATAATCTATAAAGCACGTCTTTCTGTGTTACTATTAATCTTTCTATTAGTATTCGTGGTGTGTTACATATTTTATTTTCAAAGTTAACACACAAAGTAAAGTGTAAAATAGGAATTGTATATATTATATAGAATTTAACACACACGCGCGCGTGCAGGCGCGCACGCACACAATGCAACGTGAACACTAGAATGTTGTATATATTATATCAAAAGTTAACACACAATGCACTGTGTACAGCAGGAGTCAGTGGATATCGTATACTGAAAGTTATCACACAATGCCCGCTTAACAAGCGTCAGAAGGAAGTAATGTTTTGAAAGTTAAAAATAATGTAACGTTTGTGAGGTAATTTTAACAACAGGGGTCTGTTTGAGAGGTAACTTTAACAACACGAGTCAGTTTCAGGGATTTCATGGAAATAAATGTATCTCGATTAGCTAGCCACATACACTCATCTCAGCACGGGTCTCATCACATTAACACAGGCTGTTATAAGATAATTGTCTACAGTAGCATACCCAGATTGTTGTAGTTTCTATGTCTACAGTAGCCTACCCAGGTTGTTGTAGTTTCTATGTCTACTGAAGCATACCAAGGTTTTTACAAGATAGTTTCTATGTCTACAGTAGCCTACCCAGATTGTTGTAGTTTCTATGTCTACAGTAGCCTACCCAGATTGTTGTAGTTTCTATGTCTACAGTAGCCTACCCAGATTGTTGTAGTTTCTATGTCTACAGTAGCCTACCCAGATTGTTGTAGTTTCTATGTCTACAGTAGCCTACCCAGATTGTTATAGTTTCTATCTCTACTGCAGCATACCAAGGTTTTTACAAGATAGTTTCTATGTCTACAGCGGCCTACCAAGGTTGCTACACGGAATCAGTCAGACGCCGGCACTTCTCCGTAAACCCAGGCGGCTACAACCCGGAGCTCATGACGGTCCTGATGTGTGCCACCAGCTGTGGCATGTTCTCCTTTCAGTATGCGGGCATTACGTCAGGTGAGCCGGGTAGTTAGAGGGGTACACAGAGAGGTGGGTCAGTTAGAGGGGTACATGGACAGATAGGTAAGTTAGAGGGGTACATGGACAGGTAGGTAAGTTAGAGGGGTACATGGACAGGTAGGTAAGTTAGAGGGGTACATGGACAGGTAGGTAAGTTAGAGGGGTACATGGACAGGTAGGTAAGTTAGAGGGGTACATGGACAGGTAGGTAAGTTAGAGGGGTACATGGACAGGTAGGTAAGTTAGAGGGGTACATGGACAGGTAGGTAAGTTAGAGGGGTACATGGACAGGTAGGTAAGTTAGAGGGGTACATGGACAGGTAGGTAAGTTAGAGGATACATGGACAGATAGGTAAGTTAGAGGGTACATGGACAGGTAGGTAAGTTAGAGGATACATGGACAGATAGGTAAGTTAGAGGGTACATGGACAGGTAGGTAAGTTAGAGGATACATGGACAGATAGGTAAGTTAGAGGATACATGGACAGGTAGGTAAGTTAGAGGATACATGGACAGGTAGGTAAGTTAGAGGATACATGGACAGGTAGGTAAGTTAGAGGATACATGGACAGGTAGGTAAGTTAGAGGATACATGGACAGATAGGTAAGTTAGAGGGTACATGGACAGATAGGTAAGTTAGAGGGGTACATGGACAGATAGGTAAGTTAGAGGATACATGGACAGGTAGGTAAGTTAGAGGGGTACATGGACAGATAGGTAAGTTAGAGGATACATGGACAGGTAGGTAAGTTAGAGGGGTACATGGACAGGTAGGTAAGTTAGAGGGTACATGGACAGATAGGTAAGTTAGAGGATACATGGACAGATAGGTAAGTTAGAGGATACATGGACAGGTAGGTAAGTTAGAGGGGTACATGGACAGGTAGGTAAGTTAGAGGGTACATGGACAGATAGGTAAGTTAGAGGATACATGGACAGATAGGTAAGTTAGAGGATACATGGACAGATAGGTAAGTTAGAGGATACATGGACAGGTAGGTAAGTTAGAGGGTACATGGACAGATAGGTAAGTTAGAGGGTACATGGACAGGTAGGTAAGTTAGAGGATACATGGACAGATAGGTAAGTTAGAGGGTACATGGACAGGTAGGTAAGTTAGAGGATACATGGACAGATAGGTAAGTTAGAGGATACATGGACAGATAGGTAAGTTAGAGGATACATGGACAGGTAGGTAAGTTAGAGGATACATGGACAGATAGGTAAGTTAGAGGATACATGGACAGGTAGGTAAGTTAGAGGATACATGGACAGGTAGGTAAGTTAGAGGATACATGGACAGGTAGGTAAGTTAGAGGATACATGGACAGGTAGGTAAGTTAGAGGATACATGGACAGATAGGTAAGTTAGAGGATACATGGACAGGTAGGTAAGTTAGAGGATACATGGACAGGTAGGTAAGTTAGAGGATACATGGACAGGTAGGTAAGTTAGAGGATACATGGACAGGTAGGTAAGTTAGAGGATACATGGACAGGTAGGTAAGTTAGAGGATACATGGACAGGTAGGTAAGTTAGAGGATACATGGACAGGTAGGTAAGTTAGAGGATACATGGACAGGTAGGTAAGTTAGAGGATACATGGACAGATAGGTAAGTTAGAGGATACATGGACAGGTAGGTAAGTTAGAGGATACATGGACAGGTAGGTAAGTTAGAGGATACATGGACAGGTAGGTAAGTTAGAGGATACATGGACAGATAGGTAAGTTAGAGGGTACATGGACAGGTAGGTAAGTTAGAGGATACATGGACAGGTAGGTAAGTTAGAGGATACATGGACAGGTAGGTAAGTTAGAGGGGTACATGGACAGGTAGGTAAGTTAGAGGATACATGGACAGGTAGGTAAGTTAGAGGGTACATGGACAGATAGGTAAGTTAGAGGATACATGGACAGGTAGGTAAGTTAGAGGGTACATGGACAGGTAGGTAAGTTAGAGGATACATGGACAGATAGGTAAGTTAGAGGGTACATGGACAGGTAGGTAAGTTAGAGGGTACATGGACAGATAGGTAAGTTAGAGGATACATGGACAGGTAGGTAAGTTAGAGGATACATGGACAGATAGGTAAGTTAGAGGGTACATGGACAGGTAGGTAAGTTAGAGGGTACATGGACAGATAGGTAAGTTAGAGGGTACATGAACAGGTAGGTAAGTTAGAGGATACATGGACAGATAGGTAAGTTAGAGGGTACATGGACAGGTAGGTAAGTTAGAGGGTACATGGACAGGTAGGTAAGTTAGAGGATACATGGACAGATAGGTAAGTTAGAGGGTACATGGACAGGTAGGTAAGTTAGAGGATACATGGACAGATAGGTAAGTTAGAGGGTACATGGACAGGTAGGTAAGTTAGAGGGTACATGGACAGATAGGTAAGTTAGAGGGTACATGGACAGGTAGGTAAGTTAGAGGATACATGGACAGATAGGTAAGTTAGAGGGGTACATGGACAGATAGGTAAGTTAGAGGGTACATGGACAGATAGGTAAGTTAGAGGGTACATGGACAGATAGGTAAGTTAGAGGATACATGGACAGGTAGGTAAGTTAGAGGATACATGGACAGATAGGTAAGTTAGAGGATACATGGACAGGTAGGTAAGTTAGAGGGTACATGGACAGGTAGGTAAGTTAGAGGATACATGGACAGGTAGGTAAGTTAGAGGATACATGGACAGATAGGTAAGTTAGAGGATACATGGACAGGTAGGTAAGTTAGAGGATACATGGACAGGTAGGTAAGTTAGAGGATACATGGACAGATAGGTAAGTTAGAGGATACATGGACAGATAGGTAAGTTAGAGGGTACATGGACAGATAGGTAAGTTAGAGGGTACATGGACAGATAGGTAAGTTAGAGGATACATGGACAGATAGGTAAGTTAGAGGGGTACATGGACAGATAGGTAAGTTAGAGGGTACATGGACAGATAGGTAAGTTAGAGGGGTACATGGACAGATAGGTAAGTTAGAGGGTACATGGACAGACAGGTAAGTTAGAGGGTACATGGACAGATAGGTAAGTTAGAGGGTACATGGACAGGTAGGTAAGTTAGAGGGTACATGGACAGATAGGTAAGTTAGAGGGTACATGGACAGGTAGGTAAGTTAGAGGATACATGGACAGATAGGTAAGTTAGAGGGTACATGGACAGGTAGGTAAGTTAGAGGGTACATGGACAGATAGGTAAGTTAGAGGATACATGGACAGATAGGTAAGTTAGAGGGTACATGGACAGATAGGTAAGTTAGAGGGTACATGGACAGGTAGGTAAGTTAGAGGATACATGGACAGATAGGTAAGTTAGAGGGTACATGGACAGATAGGTAAGTTAGAGGGTACATGGACAGGTAGGTAAGTTAGAGGATACATGGACAGATAGGTAAGTTAGAGGGTACATGGACAGATAGGTAAGTTAGAGGGGTACATGGACAGATAGGTAAGTTAGAGGATACATGGACAGATAGGTAAGTTAGAGGATACATGGACAGATAGGTAAGTTAGAGGGTACATGGACAGATAGTTAAGTTAGAGGATACATGGACAGATAGGTAAGTTAGAGGGGTACATGGACAGATAGGTAAGTTAGAGGATACATGGACAGATAGGTAAGTTAGAGGGTACATGGACAGGTAGGTAAGTTAGAGGATACATGGACAGGTAGGTAAGTTAGAGGGGTACATGGACAGGTAGGTAAGGTAGAGGATACATGGACAGGTAGGTAAGGTCGAGGATACATGGACAGGTAGGTAAGTTAGAGGATACATGGACAGATAGGTAAGTTAGAGGGTATATGGACAGGTAGGTAAGTTAGAGGGTATATGGACAGGTAGGTAAGTTAGAGGGGTACAAGGACAGGTAGGTAAGTTAGAGGGTATATGGACAGGTAGGTAAGTTAGAGGGGTACAAGTACAGGTAGGTAAGTTAGAGGGTATATGGACAGGTAGGTAAGTTAGAGGGTACATGGACAGGTAGGTAAGGTCGAGGATACATGGACAGGTAGGTAAGTTAGAGGATACATGGACAGATAGGTAAGTTAGAGGGTACATGGACAGATAGGTAAGTTAGAGGGGTACATGGACAGATAGGTAAGTTAGAGGATACATGGACAGGTAGGTAAGTTAGAGGGGTACATGGACAGATAGGTAAGTTAGAGGATACATGGACAGGTAGGTAAGTTAGAGGGGTACATGGACAGGTAGGTAAGTTAGAGGGTACATGGACAGATAGGTAAGTTAGAGGATACATGGACAGATAGGTAAGTTAGAGGATACATGGACAGGTAGGTAAGTTAGAGGGGTACATGGACAGGTAGGTAAGTTAGAGGGTACATGGACAGATAGGTAAGTTAGAGGATACATGGACAGATAGGTAAGTTAGAGGATACATGGACAGATAGGTAAGTTAGAGGATACATGGACAGGTAGGTAAGTTAGAGGGTACATGGACAGATAGGTAAGTTAGAGGGTACATGGACAGGTAGGTAAGTTAGAGGATACATGGACAGATAGGTAAGTTAGAGGGTACATGGACAGGTAGGTAAGTTAGAGGATACATGGACAGATAGGTAAGTTAGAGGATACATGGACAGATAGGTAAGTTAGAGGATACATGGACAGGTAGGTAAGTTAGAGGATACATGGACAGATAGGTAAGTTAGAGGATACATGGACAGGTAGGTAAGTTAGAGGATACATGGACAGGTAGGTAAGTTAGAGGATACATGGACAGGTAGGTAAGTTAGAGGATACATGGACAGGTAGGTAAGTTAGAGGATACATGGACAGATAGGTAAGTTAGAGGATACATGGACAGGTAGGTAAGTTAGAGGATACATGGACAGGTAGGTAAGTTAGAGGATACATGGACAGGTAGGTAAGTTAGAGGATACATGGACAGGTAGGTAAGTTAGAGGATACATGGACAGGTAGGTAAGTTAGAGGATACATGGACAGGTAGGTAAGTTAGAGGATACATGGACAGGTAGGTAAGTTAGAGGATACATGGACAGGTAGGTAAGTTAGAGGATACATGGACAGATAGGTAAGTTAGAGGATACATGGACAGGTAGGTAAGTTAGAGGATACATGGACAGGTAGGTAAGTTAGAGGATACATGGACAGGTAGGTAAGTTAGAGGATACATGGACAGATAGGTAAGTTAGAGGGTACATGGACAGGTAGGTAAGTTAGAGGATACATGGACAGGTAGGTAAGTTAGAGGATACATGGACAGGTAGGTAAGTTAGAGGGGTACATGGACAGGTAGGTAAGTTAGAGGATACATGGACAGGTAGGTAAGTTAGAGGGTACATGGACAGATAGGTAAGTTAGAGGATACATGGACAGGTAGGTAAGTTAGAGGGTACATGGACAGGTAGGTAAGTTAGAGGATACATGGACAGATAGGTAAGTTAGAGGGTACATGGACAGGTAGGTAAGTTAGAGGGTACATGGACAGATAGGTAAGTTAGAGGATACATGGACAGGTAGGTAAGTTAGAGGATACATGGACAGATAGGTAAGTTAGAGGGTACATGGACAGGTAGGTAAGTTAGAGGGTACATGGACAGATAGGTAAGTTAGAGGGTACATGAACAGGTAGGTAAGTTAGAGGATACATGGACAGATAGGTAAGTTAGAGGGTACATGGACAGGTAGGTAAGTTAGAGGGTACATGGACAGGTAGGTAAGTTAGAGGATACATGGACAGATAGGTAAGTTAGAGGGTACATGGACAGGTAGGTAAGTTAGAGGATACATGGACAGATAGGTAAGTTAGAGGGTACATGGACAGGTAGGTAAGTTAGAGGGTACATGGACAGATAGGTAAGTTAGAGGGTACATGGACAGGTAGGTAAGTTAGAGGATACATGGACAGATAGGTAAGTTAGAGGGGTACATGGACAGATAGGTAAGTTAGAGGGTACATGGACAGATAGGTAAGTTAGAGGGTACATGGACAGATAGGTAAGTTAGAGGATACATGGACAGGTAGGTAAGTTAGAGGATACATGGACAGATAGGTAAGTTAGAGGATACATGGACAGGTAGGTAAGTTAGAGGGTACATGGACAGGTAGGTAAGTTAGAGGATACATGGACAGGTAGGTAAGTTAGAGGATACATGGACAGATAGGTAAGTTAGAGGATACATGGACAGGTAGGTAAGTTAGAGGATACATGGACAGGTAGGTAAGTTAGAGGATACATGGACAGATAGGTAAGTTAGAGGATACATGGACAGATAGGTAAGTTAGAGGGTACATGGACAGATAGGTAAGTTAGAGGGTACATGGACAGATAGGTAAGTTAGAGGATACATGGACAGATAGGTAAGTTAGAGGGGTACATGGACAGATAGGTAAGTTAGAGGGTACATGGACAGATAGGTAAGTTAGAGGGGTACATGGACAGATAGGTAAGTTAGAGGGTACATGGACAGACAGGTAAGTTAGAGGGTACATGGACAGATAGGTAAGTTAGAGGGTACATGGACAGGTAGGTAAGTTAGAGGGTACATGGACAGATAGGTAAGTTAGAGGGTACATGGACAGGTAGGTAAGTTAGAGGATACATGGACAGATAGGTAAGTTAGAGGGTACATGGACAGGTAGGTAAGTTAGAGGGTACATGGACAGATAGGTAAGTTAGAGGATACATGGACAGATAGGTAAGTTAGAGGGTACATGGACAGATAGGTAAGTTAGAGGGTACATGGACAGGTAGGTAAGTTAGAGGATA
Source organism: Cepaea hortensis (assembly GCA_963921405.1). Classification (NCBI taxonomy): domain Eukaryota; kingdom Metazoa; phylum Mollusca; class Gastropoda; order Stylommatophora; family Helicidae; genus Cepaea; species Cepaea hortensis. The sequence goes on along the minus strand of OY992880.1, from coordinate 2,375,169 downwards.
CATGGACAGATAGGTAAGTTAGAGGGTACATGGACAGATAGGTAAGTTAGAGGGTACATGGACAGGTAGGTAAGTTAGAGGATACATGGACAGATAGGTAAGTTAGAGGGTACATGGACAGATAGGTAAGTTAGAGGGGTACATGGACAGATAGGTAAGTTAGAGGATACATGGACAGATAGGTAAGTTAGAGGATACATGGACAGATAGGTAAGTTAGAGGGTACATGGACAGATAGTTAAGTTAGAGGATACATGGACAGATAGGTAAGTTAGAGGGGTACATGGACAGATAGGTAAGTTAGAGGATACATGGACAGATAGGTAAGTTAGAGGGTACATGGACAGGTAGGTAAGTTAGAGGGTACATGGACAGGTAGGTAAGTTAGAGGGGTACATGGACAGGTAGGTAAGGTAGAGGATACATGGACAGGTAGGTAAGGTCGAGGATACATGGACAGGTAGGTAAGTTAGAGGATACATGGACAGATAGGTAAGTTAGAGGGTATATGGACAGGTAGGTAAGTTAGAGGGTATATGGACAGGTAGGTAAGTTAGAGGGGTACAAGGACAGGTAGGTAAGTTAGAGGGTATATGGACAGGTAGGTAAGTTAGAGGGGTACAAGTACAGGTAGGTAAGTTAGAGGGTATATGGACAGGTAGGTAAGTTAGAGGGTACATGGACAGGTAGGTAAGTTAGAGGGTACATGGACAGGTAGGTAAGTTAGAGGGGTACAAGTACAGGTAGGTAAGTTAGAGTGTATATGGACAGGTAGGTAAGTTAGAGGGGTACATGGACAGGTAGGTAAGTTAGAGGATACATGGACAGATAGGTAAGTTAGAGGGGTACATGGACAGGTAGGTAAGTTAGAGGGTATATGGACAGGTAGATAAGTTAGAGGGGTACATGGACAGGTAGGTAAGTTAGAGGGTACATGGAAAGGTAGGTAAGTTAGAGGGGTACAAGTACAGGTAGGTAAGTTAGAGGGTATATGGACAGGTAGGTAAGTTAGAGGATACATGGACAGATAGGTAAGTTAGAGGGGTACATGGACAGGTAGGTAAGTTAGAGGATACATGGACAGGTAGGTAAGTTAGAGGATACATGGACAGGTAGGTAAGTTAGAGGATACATGGACAGATAGGTAAGTTAGAGGGTACATGGACAGATAGGTAAGTTAGAGGGTACATGGACAGGTAGGTAAGTTAGAGGATACATTGACAGATAGGTAAGTTAGAGGATACATGGACAGGTAGGTAAGTTAGAGGGTACATGGACAGGTAGATAAGTTAGAGGGGTACATGGACAGGTAGGTAAGTTAGAGGGTACATGGACAGGTAGGTAAGTTAGAGGGGTACAAGTACAGGTAGGTAAGTTAGAGGGTATATGGACAGGTAGGTAAGTTAGAGGGGTACATGGACAGGTAGGTAAGTTAGAGGATACATGGACAGATAGGTAAGTTAGAGGGTATATGGACAGGTAGGTAAGTTAGAGGGTATATGGACAGGTAGGTAAGTTAGAGGGGTACATGGACAGGTAGGTAAGTTAGAGGGTATATGGACAGGTAGGTAAGTTAGAGGGGTACAAGTACAGATAGGTAAGTTAGAGGGTATATGGACAGGTAGGTAAGTTAGAGGGTACATGAACAGGTAGGTAAGTTAGAGGGTACATGGACAGGTAGGTAAGTTAGAGGGGTACAAGTACAGGTAGGTAAGTTAGAGTGTATATGGACAGGTAGGTAAGTTAGAGGGGTACATGGACAGGTAGGTAAGTTAGAGGATACATGGACAGGTAGGTAAGTTAGAGCATACATGGACAGATAGGTAAGTTAGAGAGGTACATGGACAGGTAGGTAAGTTAGAGGGTATATGGACAGGTAGATAAGTTAGAGGGGTACATGGAAAGGTAGGTAAGTTAGAGGGTACATGGACAGGTAGGTAAGTTAGAGGGGTACAAGTACAGGTAGGTAAGTTAGAGGGTATATGGACAGGTAGGTAAGTTAGAGGATACATGGACAGATAGGTAAGTTAGAGGGGTACATGGACAGGTAGGTAAGTTAGAGGATACATGGACAGGTAGGTAAGTTAGAGGATACATGGACAGATAGGTAAGTTAGAGGATACATGGACAGATAGGTAAGTTAGAGGATACATGGACAGGTAGGTAAGTTAGAGGATACATGGACAGATAGGTAAGTTAGAGGGTACATGGACAGGTAGGTAAGTTAGAGGATACATGGACAGGTAGGTAAGTTAGAGGATACATGGACAGATAGGTAAGTTAGAGGATACATGGACAGATAGGTAAGTTAGAGGATACATGGACAGATAGGTAAGTTAGAGGATACATGGACAGGTACGTAAGTTAAAGGGGTACATGGACAGGTAGGTAAGTTAGAGGGTATATGGACAGGTAGATAAGTTAGAGGGGTACATGGACAGGTAGGTAAGTTAGAGGATACATGGACAGGTAGGTAAGTTAGAGGATACATGGACAGATAGGTAAGTTAGAGGATACATGGACAGGTAGGTAAGTTAGAGGATACATGGACAGATAGGTAAGTTAGAGGGTACATGGACAGATAGGTAAGTTAGAGGATACATGGACAGGTAGGTAAGTTAGAGGGGTACATGGACAGGTAGGTAAGTTAGAGGATACATGGACAGGTAGGTAAGTTAGAGGATACATGGACAGGTAGGTAAGTTAGAGGATACATGGACAGGTAGGTAAGTTAGAGGGGTACATGGACAGGTAGGTAAGTTAGAGGATACATGGACAGGTAGGTAAGTTAGAGGATACATGGACAGGTAGGTAAGTTAGAGGATACATGGACAGGTAGGTAAGTTAGAGGATACATGGACAGGTAGGTAAGTTAGAGGATACATGGACAGGTAGGTAAGTTAGAGGGGTACATGGACAGGTAGGTAAGTTAGAGGATACATGGACAGGTAGGTAAGTTAGAGGATACATGGACAGATAGGTAAGTTAGAGGATACATGGACAGATAGGTAAGTTAGAGGATACATGGACAGGTAGGTAAGTTAGAGGATACATGGACAGGTAGGTAAGTTAGAGGGGTACATGGACAGGTAGGTAAGTTAGAGGATACATGGACAGGTAGGTAAGTTAGAGGGGTACATGGACAGGTAGGTAAGTTAGAGGGTACATGGACAGGTAGGTAAGTTAGAGGATACATGGACAGGTAGGTAAGTTAGAGGGGTACATGGACAGGTAGGTAAGTTAGAGGATACATGGACAGGAAGGTAAGTTAGAGGGGTACATGGACAGGTAGGTAAGTTAGAGGGTACATGGACAGGTAGGTAAGTTAGAGGGGTACAAGTACAGGTAGGTAAGTTAGAGGGTATATGGACAGGTAGGTAAGTTAGAGGGGTACATGGACAGGTAGGTAAGTTAGAGGATACATGGACAGATAGGTAAGTTAGAGGGTATATGGACAGGTAGGTAAGTTAGAGGGTATATGGACAGGTAGGTAAGTTAGAGGGGTACATGGACAAGTAGGTAAGTTAGAGGGTATATGGACAGGTAGGTAAGTTAGAGGGGTACAAGTACAGGTAGGTAAGTTAGAGGGTATATGGACAGGTAGGTAAGTTAGAGGGTACATGGACAGGTAGGTAAGTTAGAGGATACATGGACAGATATGTAAGTTAGAGGATACATGGACAGATAGGTAAGTTAGAGGGGTACATGGACAGGTAGGTAAGTTAGAGGGTACATGGACAGATAGGTAAGTTAGAGGGTACATGGACAGATAGGTAAGTTAGAGGATACATGGACAGGTAGGTAAGTTAGAGGATACATGGACAGATAGGTAAGTTAGAGGATACATGGACAGATAGGTAAGTTAGAGGGGTACATGGACAGGTAGGTAAGTTAGAGGGTACATGGACAGGTAGGTAAGTTAGAGAGTACATGGACAGATAGGTAAGTTAGAGGATACATGGACAGGTAGGTAAGTTAGAGGATACATGGACAGATAGGTAAGTTAGAGGGGTACATGGACAGGTAGGTAAGTTAGAGGGTACATGGACAGGTAGGTAAGTTAGAGGATACATGGACAGGTAGGTAAGTTAGAGGATACATGGACAGGTAGGTAAGTTAGAGGATACATGGACAGGTAGGTAAGTTAGAGGGTACATGGACAGGTAGGTAAGTTAGAGGATACATGGACAGGTAGGTAAGTTAGAGGATACATGGACAGATAGGTAAGTTAGAGGATACATGGACAGATAGGTAAGTTAGAGGGTACATGGACAGGTAGGTAAGTTAGAGGGTACATGGACAGATAGGTAAGTTAGAGGATACATGGACAGATAGGTAAGTTAGAGGGTACATGGACAGATAGGTAAGTTAGAGGGTACATGGACAGATAGGTAAGTTAGAGGATACATGGACAGATAGGTAAGTTAGAGGATACATGGACAGGTAGGTAAGTTAGAGGGTACATGGACAGGTAGGTAAGTTAGAGGATACATGGACAGGTAGGTAAGTTAGAGGATACATGGACAGGTAGGTAAGTTAGAGGGGTACATGGACAGGTAGGTAAGTTAGAGGGGTACATGGACAGATAGGTAAGTTAGAGGGATACATGGACAGATAGGTAAGTTAGAGGATACATGGACAGATAGGTAAGTTAGAGGGTACATGGACAGATAGGTAAGTTAGAGGATACATGGACAGGTAGGTAAGTTAGAGGGTACATGGACAGGTAGGTAAGTTAGAGGATACATGGACAGGTAGGTAAGTTAGAGGATACATGGACAGGTAGGTAAGTTAGAGGGGTACATGGACAGGTAGGTAAGTTAGAGGGTATATGGACAGGTAGATAAGTTAGAGGGGTACATGGACAGGTAGGTAAGTTAGAGGGTACATGGACAGGTAGGTAAGTTAGAGGGGTACAAGTACAGGTAGGTAAGTTAGAGGGTATATGGACAGGTAGGTAAGTTAGAGGGGTACATGGACAGGTAGGTAAGTTAGAGGATACATGGACAGATAGGTAAGTTAGAGGGTATATGGACAGGTAGGTAAGTTAGAGGGTATATGGACAGGTAGGTAAGTTAGAGGGGTACATGGACAGGTAGGTAAGTTAGAGGATACATGGACAGGTAGGTAAGTTAGAGGGTACATGGACAGGTAGGTAAGTTAGAGGGGTACAAGTACAGGTAGGTAAGTTAGAGTGTATATGGACAGGTAGGTAAGTTAGAGCGGTACATGGACAGGTAGGTAAGTTAGAGGGTATATGGACAGGTAGGTAAGTTAGAGGGTACATGGACAGGTAGGTAAGTTAGAGGGTACATGGACAGGTAGGTAAGTTAGAGGGGTACAAGTACAGGTAGGTAAGTTAGAGTGTATATGGACAGGTAGGTAAGTTAGAGGGGTACATGGACAGGTAGGTAAGTTAGAGGATACATGGACAGGTAGGTAAGTTAGAGGATACATGGACAGATAGGTAAGTTAGAGGGGTACATGGACAGGTAGGTAAGTTAGAGGGTATATGGACAGGTAGATAAGTTAGAGGGGTACATGGACAGGTAGGTAAGTTAGAGGGTACATGGACAGGTAGGTAAGTTAGAGGGGTACAAGTACAGGTAGGTAAGTTAGAGGGTATATGGACAGGTAGGTAAGTTAGAGGATACATGGACAGATAGGTAAGTTAGAGGGGTACATGGACAGGTAGGTAAGTTAGAGGATACATGGACAGATAGGTAAGTTAGAGGGTACATGGACAGGTAGGTAAGTTAGAGGATACATGGACAGGTAGGTAAGTTAGAGGGGTACATGGATAGGTAGGTAAGTTAGAGGGGTACATGGACAGATAGGTAAGTTAGAGGATACATGGACAGATAGGTAAGTTAGAGGATACATGGACAGGTAGGTAAGTTAGAGGATACATGGACAGATAGGTAAGTTAGAGGATACATGGACAGGTAGGTAAGTTAGAGGGGTACATGGACAGGTAGGTAAGTTAGAGGGTATATGGACAGGTAGATAAGTTAGAGGGGTACATGGACCGGTAGGTAAGTTAGAGGGTACATGGACAGGTAGGTAAGTTAGAGGGGTACAAGTACAGGTAGGTAAGTTAGAGGGTATATGGACAGGTAGGTAAGTTAGAGGGGTACATGGACAGGTAGGTAAGTTAGAGGGTATATGGACAGATAGGTAAGTTAGAGGGTATATGGACAGGTAGGTAAGTTAGAGGGTATATGGACAGGTAGGTAAGTTAGAGGGGTACATGGACAAGTAGGTAAGTTAGAGGGTATATGGACAGGTAGGTAAGTTAGAGGGTATATGGACAGGTAGGTAAGTTAGAGGGTACATCGACAGGTAGGTAAGTTAGAGGGGTACAAGTACAGGTAGGTAAGTTAGAGGATACATGGACAGGTAGGTAAGTTAGAGGGGTACATGAACAGGTAGGTAAGTTAGAGGATACATGGACAGGTAGGTAAGTTAGAGGATACATGGACAGATAGGTAAGTTAGAGGGTATATGGACAGGTAGGTAAGTTAGAGGGGTACATGGACAGGTAGGTAAGTTAGAGGGTATATGGACAGGTAGATAAGTTAGAGGGGTACACAGAGAGGTGGGTCAGTTACAGGGTACATGGACAGATAGGTAAGTTAGAGGGGTACATGGACAGATAGGTAAGTTAGAGGGGTACATGGACAGGTAGGTAAGTTAGAGGGGTACATGGACAGGTAGGTAAGTTAGAGGGGTACATGGACAGGTAGGTAAGTTAGAGGGTACATGGACAGGTAGGTAAGGTAGAGGGTACATGGACAGGTAGGTAAGTTAGAGGATACATGGACAGGTAGGTAAGTTAGAGGGTACATGGACAGGTAGGTAAGTTAGAGGATACCTGGACAGGTAGGTAAGTTAGAGGATACATGGACAGGTAGGTAAGTTAGAGGCTACATGGACAGGTAGGTAAGTTAGAGGGGTACATGGACAGGTAGGTAAGTTAGAGGGTACATGGACAGGTAGGTAAGTTAGAGGGTACATGGACAGGTAGGTAAGTTAGAGGGGTACATGGACAGGTAGGTAAGTTAGAGGATACATGGACAGGTAGGTAAGTTAGAGGGGTACATGGACAGGTAGGTAAGTTACAGGGTACATGGACAGGTAGGTAAGTTAGAGGGTACATGGACAGGTAGGTAAGTTAGAGGGTACATGGACAGGTAGGTAAGTTAGAGGATACATGGACAGGTAGGTAAGTTAGAGGGGTACAAGTACAGGTAGGTAAGTTAGAGGGTACATGGACAGGTAGGTAAGTTAGAGGATACATGGACAGGTAGGTAAGTTAGAGGATACATGGACAGGTAGGTAAGTTAGAGGGGTACATGGACAGGTAGGTAAGTTAGAGGATACATGGACAGGTAGGTAAGTTAGAGGGGTACATGGACAGGTAGGTAAGTTAGAGGGTATATGGACAGGTAGATAAGTTAGAAGGGTACATGGACAGGTAGGTAAGTTAGAGGGTACATGGACAGGTAGGTAAGTTAGAGGGGTACAAGTACAGGTAGGTAAGTTAGAGGGTACATGGACAGGTAGGTAAGTTAGAGGATACATGGACAGATAGGTAAGTTAGAGGGTATATGGACAGGTAGGTAAGTTAGAGGGGTACATGGACAGGTAGGTAAGTTAGAGGATACATGGACAGGTAGGTAAGTTAGAGGATACATGGACAGATAGGTAAGTTAGAGGGTACATGGACAGGTAGGTAAGTTAGAGGATACATGGACAGGTAGGTAAGTTAGAGGGTACATGGACAGGTAGGTAAGTTAGAGGTGTACATGGACAGATAGGTAAGTTAGAGGATACATGGACAGGTAGGTAAGTTAGAGGATACATGGACAGATAGGTAAGTTAGAGGATACATGGACAGATAGGTAAGTTAGAGGATACATGGACAGATAGGTAAGTTAGAGGTTACATGGACAGGTAGGTAAGTTAGAGGATACATGGACAGATAGGTAAGTTAGAGGATACATGGACAGATAGGTAAGTTAGAGGATACATGGACAGATAGGTAAGTTAGAGGTTACATGGACAGGTAGGTAAGTTAGAGGATACATGGACAGATAGGTAAGTTAGAGGATACATGGACAGGTAGGTAAGTTAGAGGGGTACATGGATAGGTAGGTAAGTTAGAGGGGTACATGGACAGATAGGTAAGTTAGAGGATACATGGACAGATAGGTAAGTTAGAGGATACATGGACAGGTAGGTAAGTTAGAGGATACATGGACAGATAGGTAAGTTAGAGGATACATGGACAGGTAGGTAAGTTAGAGGGGTACATGGACAGGTAGGTAAGTTAGAGGGTATATGGACAGGTAGATAAGTTAGAGGGGTACATGGACAGGTAGGTAAGTTAGAGGGTACATGGACAGGTAGGTAAGTTAGAGGGGTACAAGTACAGGTAGGTAAGTTAGAGGGTATATGGACAGGTAGGTAAGTTAGAGGGGTACATGGACAGGTAGGTAAGTTAGAGGATACATGGACAGATAGGTAAGTTAGAGGGTATATGGACAGGTAGGTAAGTTAGAGGGTATATGGACAGGTAAGTAAGTTAGAGGGGTACATGGACAAGTAGGTAAGTTAGAGGGTATATGGACAGGTAGGTAAGTTAGAGGGGTACAAGTACAGGTAGGTAAGTTAGAGGGTATATGGACAGGTAGGTAAGTTAGAGGGTACATGGACAGGTAGGTAAGTTAGAGGGTACATGGACAGGTAGGTAAGTTAGAGGGGTACAAGTACAGGTAGGTAAGTTAGAGGGTATATGGACAGGTAGGTAAGTTAGAGGGTATATGGACAGGTAGGTAAGTTAGAGGGTACATCGACAGGTAGGTAAGTTAGAGGGGTACAAGTACAGGTAGGTAAGTTAGAGGATACATGGACAGGTAGGTAAGTTAGAGGGGTACATGAACAGGTAGGTAAGTTAGAGGATACATGGACAGGTAGGTAAGTTAGAGGATACATGGACAGATAGGTAAGTTAGAGGGTATATGGACAGGTAGGTAAGTTAGAGGGGTACATGGACAGGTAGGTAAGTTAGAGGGTATATGGACAGGTAGATAAGTTAGAGGGGTACACAGAGAGGTGGGTCAGTTACAGGGTACATGGACAGATAGGTAAGTTAGAGGGGTACATGGACAGATAGGTAAGTTAGAGGGGTACATGGACAGGTAGGTAAGTTAGAGGGGTACATGGACAGGTAGGTAAGTTAGAGGGGTACATGGACAGGTAGGTAAGTTAGAGGGTACATGGACAGGTAGGTAAGGTAGAGGGTACATGGACAGGTAGGTAAGTTAGAGGATACATGGACAGGTAGGTAAGTTAGAGGGTACATGGACAGGTAGGTAAGTTAGAGGATACCTGGACAGGTAGGTAAGTTAGAGGATACATGGACAGGTAGGTAAGTTAGAGGCTACATGGACAGGTAGGTAAGTTAGAGGGGTACATGGACAGGTAGGTAAGTTAGAGGGTACATGGACAGGTAGGTAAGTTAGAGGGTACATGGACAGGTAGGTAAGTTAGAGGGTACATGGACAGGTAGGTAAGTTAGAGGGGTACATGGACAGGTAGGTAAGTTAGAGGGTACATGGACAGGTAGGTAAGTTAGAGGGTACATGGACAGGTAGGTAAGTTAGAGGGTACATGGACAGGTAGGTAAGTTAGAGGATACATGGACAGGTAGGTAAGTTAGAGGGGTACAAGTACAGGTAGGTAAGTTAGAGGGTACATGGACAGGTAGGTAAGTTAGAGGATACATGGACAGGTAGGTAAGTTAGAGGATACATGGACAGGTAGGTAAGTTAGAGGGGTACATGGACAGGTAGGTAAGTTAGAGGATACATGGACAGGTAGGTAAGTTAGAGGGGTACATGGACAGGTAGGTAAGTTAGAGGGTATATGGACAGGTAGATAAGTTAGAGGGGTACATGGACAGGTAGGTAAGTTAGAGGGTACATGGACAGGTAGGTAAGTTAGAGGGGTACAAGTACAGGTAGGTAAGTTAGAGGGTACATGGACAGGTAGGTAAGTTAGAGGATACATGGACAGATAGGTAAGTTAGAGGGTATATGGACAGGTAGGTAAGTTAGAGGGGTACATGGACAGGTAGGTAAGTTAGAGGATACATGGACAGGTAGGTAAGTTAGAGGATACATGGACAGATAGGTAAGTTAGAGGGTACATGGACAGGTAGGTAAGTTAGAGGATACATGGACAGGTAGGTAAGTTAGAGGGTACATGGACAGGTAGGTAAGTTAGAGGTGTACATGGACAGATAGGTAAGTTAGAGGATACATGGACAGGTAGGTAAGTTAGAGGATACATGGACAGATAGGTAAGTTAGAGGATACATGGACAGATAGGTAAGTTAGAGGATACATGGACAGATAGGTAAGTTAGAGGTTACATGGACAGGTAGGTAAGTTAGAGGATACATGGACAGATAGGTAAGTTAGAGGATACATGGACAGATAGGTAAGTTAGAGGATACATGGACAGATAGGTAAGTTAGAGGATACATGGACAGATAGGTAAGTTAGAGGTTACATGGACAGGTAGGTAAGTTAGAGGATACATGGACAGATAGGTAATTTAGAGGATACATGGACAGATAGGTAAGTTAGAGGATACATGGACAGGTAGGTAAGTTAGAGGGGTACATGGACAGATAGGTAAGTTAGAGGATACATGGACAGGTAGGTAAGTTAGAGGGGTACATGGACAGATAGGTAAGTTAGAGGATACATGGACAGGTAGGTAAGTTAGAGGGTACATGGACAGATAGGTAAGTTAGAGGATACATGGACAGATAGGTAAGTTAGAGGATACATGGACAGATAGGTAAGTTAGAGGATACATGGACAGGTAGGTAAGTTAGAGGGGTACATGGACAGGTAGGTAAGTTAGAGGGGTACATGGACAGATAGGTAAGTTAGAGGATACATGGACAGGTAGGTAAGTTAGAGGGGTACATGGACAGATAGGTAAGTTAGAGGATACATGGACAGGTAGGTAAGTTAGAGGGTACATGGACAGGTAGGTAAGTTAGAGGGGTACATGGACAGGTAGGTAAGTTAGAGGGGTACATGGACAGATAGGTAAGTTAGAGGATACATGGACAGGTAGGTAAGTTAGAGGGGTACATGGACAGATAGGTAAGTTAGAGGATACATGGACAGGTAGGTAAGTTAGAGGGGTACATGGACAGATAGGTAAGTTAGAGGATACATGGACAGGTAGGTAAGTTAGAGGGGTACATGGACAGGTAGGTAAGTTAGAGGGGTACATGGACAGATAGGTAAGTTAGAGGATACATGGACAGGTAGGTAAGTTAGAGGGGTACATGGACAGATAGGTAAGTTAGAGGATACATGGACAGGTAGGTAAGTTAGAGGGGTACATGGACAGATAGGTAAGTTAGAGGATACATGGACAGGTAGGTAAGTTAGAGGGGTACATGGACAGATAGGTAAGTTAGAGGATACATGGACAGGTAGGTAAGTTAGAGGGTACATGGACAGATAGGTAAGTTAGAGGATACATGGACAGATAGGTAAGTTATAGGGGTACATGGACAGATAGGTAAGTTAGAGGATACATGGACAGGTAGGTAAGTTAGAGGGGTACATGGACAGGTAGGTAAGTTAGAGGGGTACATGGACAGGTAGGTAAGTTAGAGGGTACATGGACAGGTAGGTAAGTTAGAGGTGTACATGGACAGATAGGTAAGTTAGAGGATACATGGACAGGTAGGTAAGTTAGAGGATACATGGACAGATAGGTAAGTTAGAGGATACATGGACAGATAGGTAAGTTAGAGGATACATGGACAGATAGGTAAGTTAGAGGTTACATGGACAGGTAGGTAAGTTAGAGGATACATGGACAGATAGGTAAGTTAGAGGATACATGGACAGATAGGTAAGTTAGAGGGTACATGGACAGGTAGGTAAGTTAGAGGATACATGGACAGGTAGGTAAGTTAGAGGGGTACATGGATAGGTAGGTAAGTTAGAGGGGTACATGGACAGATAGGTAAGTTAGAGGATACATGGACAGATAGGTAAGTTAGAGGATACATGGACAGGTAGGTAAGTTAGAGGATACATGGACAGATAGGTAAGTTAGAGGATACATGGACAGGTAGGTAAGTTAGAGGGGTACATGGACAGGTAGGTAAGTTAGAGGGTATATGGACAGGTAGATAAGTTAGAGGGGTACATGGACAGGTAGGTAAGTTAGAGGGTACATGGACAGGTAGGTAAGTTAGAGGGGTACAAGTACAGGTAGGTAAGTTAGAGGGTATATGGACAGGTAGGTAAGTTAGAGGGGTACATGGACAGGTAGGTAAGTTAGAGGATACATGGACAGATAGGTAAGTTAGAGGGTATATGGACAGGTAGGTAAGTTAGAGGGTATATGGACAGGTAGGTAAGTTAGAGGGGTACATGGACAAGTAGGTAAGTTAGAGGGTATATGGACAGGTAGGTAAGTTAGAGGGGTACAAGTACAGGTAGGTAAGTTAGAGGGTATATGGACAGGTAGGTAAGTTAGAGGGTACATGGACAGGTAGGTAAGTTAGAGGGTACATGGACAGGTAGGTAAGTTAGAGGGGTACAAGTACAGGTAGGTAAGTTAGAGGGTATATGGACAGGTAGGTAAGTTAGAGGGTATATGGACAGGTAGGTAAGTTAGAGGGTACATCGACAGGTAGGTAAGTTAGAGGGGTACAAGTACAGGTAGGTAAGTTAGAGGATACATGGACAGGTAGGTAAGTTAGAGGGGTACATGAACAGGTAGGTAAGTTAGAGGATACATGGACAGGTAGGTAAGTTAGAGGATACATGGACAGATAGGTAAGTTAGAGAGTATATGGACAGGTAGGTAAGTTAGAGGGGTACATGGACAGGTAGGTAAGTTAGAGGGTATATGGACAGGTAGATAAGTTAGAGGGGTACACAGAGAGGTGGGTCAGTTACAGGGTACATGGACAGATAGGTAAGTTAGAGGGGTACATGGACAGATAGGTAAGTTAGAGGGGTACATGGACAGGTAGGTAAGTTAGAGGGGTACATGGACAGGTAGGTAAGTTGGAGGGGTACATGGACAGGTAGGTAAGTTAGAGGGTACATGGACAGGTAGGTAAGGTAGAGGGTACATGGACAGGTAGGTAAGTTAGAGGATACATGGACAGGTAGGTAAGTTAGAGGGTACATGGACAGGTAGGTAAGTTAGAGGATACCTGGACAGGTAGGTAAGTTAGAGGATACATGGACAGGTAGGTAAGTTAGAGGCTACATGGACAGGTAGGTAAGTTAGAGGGGTACATGGACAGGTAGGTAAGTTAGAGGGTACATGGACAGGTAGGTAAGTTAGAGGGTACATGGACAGGTAGGTAAGTTAGAGGGTACATGGACAGGTAGGTAAGTTAGAGGGGTACATGGACAGGTAGGTAAGTTAGAGGGTACATGGACAGGTAGGTAAGTTAGAGGGTACATGGACAGGTAGGTAAGTTAGAGGGTACATGGACAGGTAGGTAAGTTAGAGGATACATGGACAGGTAGGTAAGTTAGAGGGGTACAAGTACAGGTAGGTAAGTTAGAGGGTACATGGACAGGTAGGTAAGTTAGAGGATACATGGACAGGTAGGTAAGTTAGAGGATACATGGACAGGTAGGTAAGTTAGAGGGGTACATGGACAGGTAGGTATGTTAGAGGATACATGGACAGGTAGGTAAGTTAGAGGGGTACATGGACAGGTAGGTAAGTTAGAGGGTATATGGACAGGTAGATAAGTTAGAGGGGTACATGGACAGGTAGGTAAGTTAGAGGGTACATGGACAGGTAGGTAAGTTAGAGGGGTACAAGTACAGGTAGGTAAGTTAGAGGGTACATGGACAGGTAGGTAAGTTAGAGGATACATGGACAGATAGGTAAGTTAGAGGGTATATGGACAGGTAGGTAAGTTAGAGGGGTACATGGACAGGTAGGTAAGTTAGAGGGTACATGGACAGGTAGGTAAGTTAGAGGATACATGGACAGGTAGGTAAGTTAGAGGGTACATGGACAGGTAGGTAAGTTAGAGGTGTACATGGACAGATAGGTAAGTTAGAGGATACATGGACAGGTAGGTAAGTTAGAGGATACATGGACAGATAGGTAAGTTAGAGGATACATGGACAGATAGGTAAGTTAGAGGATACATGGACAGATAGGTAAGTTAGAGGTTACATGGACAGGTAGGTAAGTTAGAGGATACATGGACAGATAGGTAAGTTAGAGGATACATGGACAGATAGGTAAGTTAGAGGATACATGGACAGATAGGTAAGTTAGAGGATACATGGACAGATAGGTAAGTTAGAGGTTACATGGACAGGTAGGTAAGTTAGAGGATACATGGACAGATAGGTAATTTAGAGGATACATGGACAGATAGGTAAGTTAGAGGATACATGGACAGGTAGGTAAGTTAGAGGGGTACATGGACAGATAGGTAAGTTAGAGGATACATGGACAGGTAGGTAAGTTAGAGGGGTACATGGACAGATAGGTAAGTTAGAGGATACATGGACAGGTAGGTAAGTTAGAGGGTACATGGACAGATAGGTAAGTTAGAGGATACATGGACAGATAGGTAAGTTAGAGGATACATGGACAGATAGGTAAGTTAGAGGATACATGGACAGGTAGGTAAGTTAGAGGGGTACATGGACAGGTAGGTAAGTTAGAGGGGTACATGGACAGATAGGTAAGTTAGAGGATACATGGACAGGTAGGTAAGTTAGAGGGGTACATGGACAGATAGGTAAGTTAGAGGATACATGGACAGGTAGGTAAGTTAGAGGGTACATGGACAGGTAGGTAAGTTAGAGGGGTACATGGACAGGTAGGTAAGTTAGAGGGGTACATGGACAGATAGGTAAGTTAGAGGATACATGGACAGGTAGGTAAGTTAGAGGGGTACATGGACAGATAGGTAAGTTAGAGGATACATGGACAGGTAGGTAAGTTAGAGGGGTACATGGACAGATAGGTAAGTTAGAGGATACATGGACAGGTAGGTAAGTTAGAGGGGTACATGGACAGGTAGGTAAGTTAGAGGGGTACATGGACAGATAGGTAAGTTAGAGGATACATGGACAGGTAGGTAAGTTAGAGGGGTACATGGACAGATAGGTAAGTTAGAGGATACATGGACAGGTAGGTAAGTTAGAGGGGTACATGGACAGATAGGTAAGTTAGAGGATACATGGACAGGTAGGTAAGTTAGAGGGGTACATGGACAGATAGGTAAGTTAGAGGATACATGGACAGGTAGGTAAGTTAGAGGGTACATGGACAGATAGGTAAGTTAGAGGATACATGGACAGATAGGTAAGTTATAGGGGTACATGGACAGATAGGTAAGTTAGAGGATACATGGACAGGTAGGTAAGTTAGAGGGGTACATGGACAGGTAGGTAAGTTAGAGGGGTACATGGACAGGTAGGTAAGTTAGAGGGTACATGGACAGGTAGGTAAGTTAGAGGTGTACATGGACAGATAGGTAAGTTAGAGGATACATGGACAGGTAGGTAAGTTAGAGGATACATGGACAGATAGGTAAGTTAGAGGATACATGGACAGATAGGTAAGTTAGAGGATACATGGACAGATAGGTAAGTTAGAGGTTACATGGACAGGTAGGTAAGTTAGAGGATACATGGACAGATAGGTAAGTTAGAGGATACATGGACAGATAGGTAAGTTAGAGGGTACATGGACAGGTAGGTAAGTTAGAGGATACATGGACAGGTAGGTAAGTTAGAGGGGTACATGGATAGGTAGGTAAGTTAGAGGGGTACATGGACAGATAGGTAAGTTAGAGGATACATGGACAGATAGGTAAGTTAGAGGATACATGGACAGGTAGGTAAGTTAGAGGATACATGGACAGATAGGTAAGTTAGAGGATACATGGACAGGTAGGTAAGTTAGAGGGGTACATGGACAGGTAGGTAAGTTAGAGGGTATATGGACAGGTAGATAAGTTAGAGGGGTACATGGACAGGTAGGTAAGTTAGAGGGTACATGGACAGGTAGGTAAGTTAGAGGGGTACAAGTACAGGTAGGTAAGTTAGAGGGTATATGGACAGGTAGGTAAGTTAGAGGGGTACATGGACAGGTAGGTAAGTTAGAGGATACATGGACAGATAGGTAAGTTAGAGGGTATATGGACAGGTAGGTAAGTTAGAGGGTATATGGACAGGTAGGTAAGTTAGAGGGGTACATGGACAAGTAGGTAAGTTAGAGGGTATATGGACAGGTAGGTAAGTTAGAGGGGTACAAGTACAGGTAGGTAAGTTAGAGGGTATATGGACAGGTAGGTAAGTTAGAGGGTACATGGACAGGTAGGTAAGTTAGAGGGTACATGGACAGGTAGGTAAGTTAGAGGGGTACAAGTACAGGTAGGTAAGTTAGAGGGTATATGGACAGGTAGGTAAGTTAGAGGGTATATGGACAGGTAGGTAAGTTAGAGGGTACATCGACAGGTAGGTAAGTTAGAGGGGTACAAGTACAGGTAGGTAAGTTAGAGGATACATGGACAGGTAGGTAAGTTAGAGGGGTACATGAACAGGTAGGTAAGTTAGAGGATACATGGACAGGTAGGTAAGTTAGAGGATACATGGACAGATAGGTAAGTTAGAGAGTATATGGACAGGTAGGTAAGTTAGAGGGGTACATGGACAGGTAGGTAAGTTAGAGGGTATATGGACAGGTAGATAAGTTAGAGGGGTACACAGAGAGGTGGGTCAGTTACAGGGTACATGGACAGATAGGTAAGTTAGAGGGGTACATGGACAGATAGGTAAGTTAGAGGGGTACATGGACAGGTAGGTAAGTTAGAGGGGTACATGGACAGGTAGGTAAGTTAGAGGGGTACATGGACAGGTAGGTAAGTTAGAGGGTACATGGACAGGTAGGTAAGGTAGAGGGTACATGGACAGGTAGGTAAGTTAGAGGATACATGGACAGGTAGGTAAGTTAGAGGGTACATGGACAGGTAGGTAAGTTAGAGGATACCTGGACAGGTAGGTAAGTTAGAGGATACATGGACAGGTAGGTAAGTTAGAGGCTACATGGACAGGTAGGTAAGTTAGAGGGGTACATGGACAGGTAGGTAAGTTAGAGGGTACATGGACAGGTAGGTAAGTTAGAGGGTACATGGACAGGTAGGTAAGTTAGAGGGTACATGGACAGGTAGGTAAGTTAGAGGGGTACATGGACAGGTAGGTAAGTTAGAGGGTACATGGACAGGTAGGTAAGTTAGAGGGTACATGGACAGGTAGGTAAGTTAGAGGGTACATGGACAGGTAGGTAAGTTAGAGGATACATGGACAGGTAGGTAAGTTAGAGGGGTACAAGTACAGGTAGGTAAGTTAGAGGGTACATGGACAGGTAGGTAAGTTAGAGGATACATGGACAGGTAGGTAAGTTAGAGGATACATGGACAGGTAGGTAAGTTAGAGGGGTACATGGACAGGTAGGTATGTTAGAGGATACATGGACAGGTAGGTAAGTTAGAGGGGTACATGGACAGGTAGGTAAGTTAGAGGGTATATGGACAGGTAGATAAGTTAGAGGGGTACATGGACAGGTAGGTAAGTTAGAGGGTACATGGACAGGTAGGTAAGTTAGAGGGGTACAAGTACAGGTAGGTAAGTTAGAGGGTACATGGACAGGTAGGTAAGTTAGAGGATACATGGACAGATAGGTAAGTTAGAGGGTATATGGACAGGTAGGTAAGTTAGAGGGGTACATGGACAGGTAGGTAAGTTAGAGGATACATGGACAGGTAGGTAAGTTAGAGGATACATGGACAGATAGGTAAGTTAGAGGGTACATGGACAGGTAGGTAAGTTAGAGGATACATGGACAGGTAGGTAAGTTAGAGGGTACATGGACAGGTAGGTAAGTTAGAGGTGTACATGGACAGATAGGTAAGTTAGAGGATACATGGACAGGTAGGTAAGTTAGGGGATACATGGACAGATAGGTAAGTTAGAGGATACATGGACAGATAGGTAAGTTAGAGGATACATGGACAGATAGGTAAGTTAGAGGTTACATGGACAGGTAGGTAAGTTAGAGGATACATGGACAGATAGGTAAGTTAGAGGATACATGGACAGATAGGTAAGTTAGAGGATACATGGACAGATAGGTAAGTTAGAGGATACATGGACAGATAGGTAAGTTAGAGGTTACATGGACAGGTAGGTAAGTTAGAGGATACATGGACAGATAGGTAATTTAGAGGATACATGGACAGATAGGTAAGTTAGAGGATACATGGACAGGTAGGTAAGTTAGAGGGGTACATGGACAGATAGGTAAGTTAGAGGATACATGGACAGGTAGGTAAGTTAGAGGGGTACATGGACAGATAGGTAAGTTAGAGGATACATGGACAGGTAGGTAAGTTAGAGGGTACATGGACAGATAGGTAAGTTAGAGGATACATGGACAGATAGGTAAGTTAGAGGATACATGGACAGATAGGTAAGTTAGAGGATACATGGACAGGTAGGTAAGTTAGAGGGGTACATGGACAGGTAGGTAAGTTAGAGGGGTACATGGACAGATAGGTAAGTTAGAGGATACATGGACAGGTAGGTAAGTTAGAGGGGTACATGGACAGATAGGTAAGTTAGAGGATACATGGACAGGTAGGTAAGTTAGAGGGTACATGGACAGGTAGGTAAGTTAGAGGGGTACATGGACAGGTAGGTAAGTTAGAGGGGTACATGGACAGATAGGTAAGTTAGAGGATACATGGACAGGTAGGTAAGTTAGAGGGGTACATGGACAGATAGGTAAGTTAGAGGATACATGGACAGGTAGGTAAGTTAGAGGGGTACATGGACAGATAGGTAAGTTAGAGGATACATGGACAGGTAGGTAAGTTAGAGGGGTACATGGACAGGTAGGTAAGTTAGAGGGGTACATGGACAGATAGGTAAGTTAGAGGATACATGGACAGGTAGGTAAGTTAGAGGGGTACATGGACAGATAGGTAAGTTAGAGGATACATGGACAGGTAGGTAAGTTAGAGGGGTACATGGACAGATAGGTAAGTTAGAGGATACATGGACAGGTAGGTAAGTTAGAGGGGTACATGGACAGATAGGTAAGTTAGAGGATACATGGACAGGTAGGTAAGTTAGAGGGTACATGGACAGATAGGTAAGTTAGAGGATACATGGACAGATAGGTAAGTTATAGGGGTACATGGACAGATAGGTAAGTTAGAGGATACATGGACAGGTAGGTAAGTTAGAGGGGTACATGGACAGGTAGGTAAGTTAGAGGGGTACATGGACAGGTAGGTAAGTTAGAGGGGTACATGGACAGGTAGGTAAGTTAGAGGATACATGGACAGGTAGGTAAGTTAGAGGGGTACATGGACAGGTAGGTAAGTTAGAGGGGTACATGGACAGGTAGGTAAGTTAGAGGGGTACATGGACAGGTAGGTAACTTAGAGGGGTACATGGACAGATGGGTAAGTTAGAGGATACATGGAC
Organism: Cepaea hortensis; assembly: GCA_963921405.1. Taxonomy (NCBI): domain Eukaryota; kingdom Metazoa; phylum Mollusca; class Gastropoda; order Stylommatophora; family Helicidae; genus Cepaea; species Cepaea hortensis. The sequence continues at coordinate 2,355,571 of OY992880.1, read as the reverse complement.
AGGTGGGTAAGTTAGAGGGGTACATGGACAGATAGGTAAGTTAGAGGATACATGGACAGGTAGGTAAGTTAGAGGGTACATGGACAGGTAGGTAAGTTAGAGGGGTACATGGACAGGTAGGTAAATTAGAGGGTACATGGACAGGTAGGTAAGTTAGAGGGGTACATGGACAGGTAGGTAAGTTAGATGGGTACATGGACATGTAGGGAAGTTAGAGGGGTACATGGACAGGTAGGTAAGTTAGAGGATACATGGACAGGTAGGTAAGTTAGAGGATACATGGACAGGTAGGTAAGTTAGAGGATACATGGACAGGTAGGTAAGTTAGATGATACATGGACAGGTAGGTAAGTTAGAGGATACATGGACAGGTAGGTAAGTTAGAGGATACATGGACAGGTAGGTAAGTTAGAGGATACATGGACAGGTAGGTAAGTTAGAGGGGTACAAGTACAGGTAGGTAAGTTAGAGGGTACATGGACAGGTAGGTAAGTTAGAGGATACATGGACAGGTAGGTAAGTTAGAGGGTACATTTACAGGTAGGTAAGTTAGAGGGGTACATGGACAGGTAGGTAAGTTAGAGGATACATGGACAGGTAGGTAAGTTAGAGGGTACATGGACAGGTAGGTAAGTTAGAGGATACATGGACAGGTAGGTAAGTTAGAGGGGTACATGGACAGGTAGGTAAGTTAGAGGGGTACATGGACAGGTAGGTAAGTTAGAGGATACATGGACAGGTAGGTAAGTTAGAGGATACATGGACAGGTAGGTAAGTTAGAGGATACATGGACAGATAGGTAAGTTAGAGGATACATGGACAGATAGGTAAGTTAGAGGATACATGGACAGATAGGTAAGTTAGAGGGGTACATGGACAGGTAGGTAAGTTAGAGGATACATGGACAGGTAGGTAAGTTAGAGGGGTACATGGACAGGTAGGTAAGTTAGAGGATACATGGACAGGTAGGTAAGTTAGAGGATACATGGACAGGTAGGTAAGTTAGAGGATACATGGACAGGTAGGTAAGTTAGAGGATACATGGACAGGTAGGTAAGTTAGAGGATACATGGACAGGTAGGTAAGTTAGAGGATACATGGACAGGTAGGTAAGTTAGAGGATACATGGACAGGTAGGTAAGTTAGAGGATACATGGACAGGTAGGTAAGTTAGAGGGGTACATGGACAGATAGGTAAGTTAGAGGGTATATGGACAGGTAGGTAAGTTAGAGAATACATGGACAGGTAGGTAAGGTAGAGGGTACATGGACAGGTAGGTAAGTTAGAGGATACATGGACAGGTAGGTAAGTTAGAGGGGTACATGGACAGGTAGGTAAGTTAGAGGGTACATAGACAGGTAGGTAAGTTAGAGGATACATGGACAGGTAGGTAAGTTAGAGGGGTACATGGACAGGTAGGTAAGGTAGAGGATACATGGACAGGTAGGTAAGGTCGAGGATACATGGACAGGTAGGTAAGGTAGAGGATACATGGACAGGTAGGTAAGGTAGAGGATACATGGACAGGTAGGTAAGGTAGAGGATACATGGACAGGTAGGTAAGGTAGAGGATACATGGACAGGTAGGTAAGTTAGAGGATACATGGACAGGTAGGTAAGGTAGAGGATACATGGACAGGTAGGTAAGTTAGAGGATACATGGACAGGTAGGTAAGGTAGAGGATACATGGACAGGTAGGTAAGTTAGAGGATACATGGACAGGTAGGTAAGTTAGAGGGGTACATGGACAGGTAGGTAAGTTAGAGGATACATGGACAGGTAGGTAAGTTAGAGGGGTACAAGTACAGGTAGGTAAGTTAGAGGGTACATGGACAGGTAGGTAAGTTAGAGGGGTACATGGACAGGTAGGTAAGTTAGAGGGGTACATGGACAGGTAGGTAAGTTAGAGGATACATGGACAGGTAGGTAAGTTAGAGGATACATGGACAGGTAGGTAAGTTAGAGCATACATGGACAGGTAGGTAAGGTAGAGGATACATGGACAGGTAGGTAAGTTAGAGGATACATGGACAGGTAGGTAAGTTAGAGGGGTACAAGTACAGGTAGGTAAGTTAGAGGGTACATGGACAGGTAGGTAAATTAGAGGGTACATGGACAGGTAGGTAAGTTAGAGGGGTACATGGACAGGTAGGTAAGTTAGAGGGGTACATGGACAGGTAGGTAAATTAGAGGGTACATGGACAGGTAGGTAAGTTAGAGGGTACATGGACAGGTAGGTAAATTAGAGGGTACATGGACAGGTAGGTAAGTTAGAGGATACATGGACAGGTAGGTAAATTAGAGGGTACATGGACAGGTAGGTAAATTAGAGGGTACATGGACAGGTAGGTAAATTAGAGGGTACATGGACAGGTAGGTAAGGTAGAGGATACATGGACAGGTAGGTAAGTTAGAGGATACATGGACAGGTAGGTAAGTTAGAGGGTACATGGACAGGTAGGTAAGTTAGAGGATACATGGACAGGTAGGTAAGTTAGAGGGGTACAAGTACAGGTAGGTAAGTTAGAGGGTACATGGACAGGTAGGTAAGTTAGAGGGGTACATGGACAGGTAGGTAAGTTAGAGGATACATGGACAGGTAGGTAAGTTAGAGAGTACATGGACAGGTAGGTAAGAGAGTACATGGACAGGTAGGTAAGTTAGAGGGGTACATGGACAGGTAGGTAAGTTAGAGAGTACATGGACAGGTAGGTAAGTTAGAGAGTACATGGACAGGTAGGTAAGTTATAGAGTACATGGACAGGTAGGTATGTTAGAGAGTACATGGACAGGTAGGTAAGAGAGTACATGGACAGGTAGGTAAGTTAGAGAGTACATGGACAGGTAGGTAAGTTAGAGGGTACATGGACAGGTAGGTAAGTTAGAGGGGTACATGGACAGGTAGGTAAGTTAGAGAGTACATGGACAGGTAGGTAAGGTAGAGGGTATATGGACAGGTAGGTAAGTTAGAGGGTACATGGACAGGTAGTTAAGCTAGATAGGTACATGGACAGGTAGGTAAGGTAGAGAGTATATGGACAGGTAGGTAAGTTAGAGAGTACATGGACAGGTAGGTAAGAGAGTACATGGACAGGTAGGTAAGTTAGAGGGTACATGGACAGGTAGGTAAGGTAGAGGGTACATGGACAGGTAGGTAAGTTAGAGGGTACTTGGACTGGTAGGTAAGCTAGATAGGTACATGGACAGGTAAGTCAGTTATAAGAGGGTACACGGACAGGTAGGTAAGTTAGACGGGGGTAGTTGTAGAACAAGGCGTATGTTGTCTTTTGCACGATGATAAACATATTGACCAATAAAAAGATGTCAATTGCAACGAGGAAAAGAGTGTTGATGTGCTCCATGGAACTCGTACTTTTGTATGGATGTGAAGCGTGGACAATAAGCAGACAAGTTGAAAAAAAAACATCTGATGGCTGTGGAAATGTGATTTTTTTAGAAAAATGAAAAGAATACCATGGACAGACAGAAAAACCAATGAACAAGTCCTTCAAGAAACAAATGAAAATCGTAAACTGATTAGAAACATTAGACGTTGACAGTCAGAATTTTGTGGTCACATTATGAGAAGAAATAAATTTTAGAACTTGGTGACAACTGGCAAGATTGAGGGGAAGAAAACAAGGGGAAGGCAGAGAAGTAATACCTGGATAAACAAGAACACAGAGCTGATCCACGACTCTGGTGATCTAGTGAGATGGCGAATCATAACCGCTAACGGTTATTGGCATGGCACACGATGAGTGAAGTTGTAAGACTAAAGGACACCACGCTTAGTTATTTGACTGTGGATGTAACTAACCAATCAACAAGCATGCTCTGCTATCTGACTGTAGATGTAACTAACCAATCAACAACCATGCTCTGCTATTTGACTGTAGATATAACTAACCAATCAACAACCATGCTCTGCTATTTGACTGTAGATGTAACTAACCAATCAACAAGCATGCTCTGCTACTTACTATTGTTACCCAGTCAACATGCAAGTACTGCCACTTGACTGTAGATATAACTAACCAATTAACAGGCTGGTTGTGCAACTTGACTAATATTAACCAATCAAAATGCAAGAATTGCCATTTGAATGTAGATGTAACTATCCAATCAACAGGCAAGTTTTGCTACTGCGCCAACCAGCTTCCGACAGCCAGTAAAGTTGCTGACAGCGAGTGCGACACCAAGTGTGCGGGCGACTCCGCCCAGAGTTGTGGCGGAGCATTACATGTCAGCGTCTTCTCGGCCACGATCGCCATCACCGGACTGAGCCTCAAGTCGGATGCTGAAGGCACCATCATCCCGTGAGTACCGACTGCTTTAGAGGAAGTTCGTGTGGGCTCGTGAGCACAGAGGGAGATAGGGTAGAGTCTAATCTACTACCTCTCAACTGTCCTAGTGCTGTAGAGGGAGAGAGGTCAAGTCTAATCTACTACGTCTCAACTGTCCTAGTGCTGTAGAGGGAGAGAGGTCAAGTCTAATCTACTACGTCTCAACTGTCCTAGTGCTGTAGAGGGAGAGAGGTCAAGTCTAATCTACTACGTCTCAACTGTCCTAGTGCTCTAGAGGGAGATAGGGTAGAGTCTAATCTACTACCTCTCAACTGTCCTAGTGCTGTAGAGGGAGAGAGGTCAAGTCTAATCTACTACCTCTCAACTGTCCTAGTGCTGTAGAGGGAGAGAGGTCAAGTCTAATCTACTACGTCTCAACTGTCCTAGTGCTCTAGAGGGAGATAGGGTCGAGTCTAATCTACTACCTCTCAACTGCCCTAGTGCTGTAGAGGGAGAGAGGTCAAGTCTAATCTACTACGTCTCAACTGTCCTAATGCTCTAGAGGGAGATAGGGTAGAGTCTAATCTGCTACCTCTCGTCTGTCCTAGTGCTGTAGGGAGAGAGGTCAAGTCAAATCTACCACCCCTATCCCGGACAATGCCCGCTGTTTGTTATTTGTCATTAGGCCATTTAAGGAGTTGAAGCTGTTGATTTCACATGTTGTCCACATAGCTGTAGCTCTTGATTCTTCGATGGTTGTTCAGAAAGTAACAGAACACATCGTTTATGTTGGCTTATAATGAAGTTAGAAGCATGCACTTGTGCAAACTTCAAATATGGCATGTACTGATTGTTGTGTGCACCAAATTGCAACCCAACCGGTCAAATAATACGACTGCCCTAAACCGTTGAAATGGAGCCTTTTAGCAACTTGCGTTATTAGCAGCGAATTGTGATAGAATTTCTCGTTGCAGAGAAGGAAACTGTTGTGAACATTCACAAGCGTCTATGTGGTGTGTGGTGTTATTATTACTGACAGGCGAATCAATACTCAACAATTGGCTTTACAGCTGTAACTCAGCAATAGTAGTGCAAATGCCCTTATAAAAACTCTCGAAGTCTCACAAATGACCACCAATTGCAAAGGAAAGTAATTACTTCTGAATGCAGATGGAGATAACTTTTTGGCTAAGATTCTTGCCAGGTGTTCTCACTGACACGTGTCAATCACTGACTGTCCCCAGAGTTGGCCAACCTGTCAGCTTGGATGTCAGCATCAGCAGCGGCAATGACGTCATCTACAGGTTCGACTACGACGACGGCAGCCCTACCAGCAGCCCCAACGCCAGCAGTATGCTGACCACCACCTACCACACGCCCGGGGAGTACACCATCCTGGTCTACGCCACCGACCTCAACAAGACCTTACAGGTAAGTCTGTCTGACCACCGCCTACCACACGCCCGGGGAGTACACCATCCTGGTCTACGCCACCGACCTCAACAACACCTTACAGGTAAGCCTGTCTGACCGCTCTCTTCCTCTCTCTCTCTTTCTCTCTGTCTCTCTCTCCCTCCCTCTCTCCGTCACACTCACACACACACACACACACACAGACAGAGAGACAGAGAGAGACGCAGAGAGAGAGAGAGAGACAGAGAGAGAGACAGAGAGAGAGACAGAGAGAGACAGAGAGAGAGACAGAGAGAGAGACAGAGAGAGAGACAGAGAGAGCCTTCTCCCGGCGGCAGATTCTACACACATAGGTTCACGCTGACGTGGTCACTTTCCACATTAGAAAAACAAAACCTATGTGACATACACGGACATGTAGATACGCAGACTATTAGACAGCATTTTCACAGACATACATACATATAGACATACATATAGACAGACAGACTTATATAAAGAGACATACATATAGACAAATAAACTTAGACAGCAGACATATAGACATGTCTTAGCCTCTTTCAACGCGTTTAGATGACTCATTTTGGCTGCCTAACCATTCTTCAGCAGACAAGTGTAGGCTTGCAGGTAGGCAAGTAGACAGGATGGTGTAGACATGCAGTTAGGCATACATTCAGGCTGTGGCAGGCATATCGTCAGGCTGTCAGACAGGTTGGCGAGGCAAGCAGTTAGGCATGCAGTCAGACTAGCATACAAGCTGACAAGAGATGAGTTAGGCTGGCAGTTAGGCTGACATTCAGGCTGGCAAGGGAAGAGTTAGGCAAACATTCAAGTTGGCGAGGCAATCAGTTAGGCAAACATTCAGGCTGGCGAGGCAAGCAGTTAGGCAAACATTCAGGCTGGCGAGGCAAACAGTTAGGCAAACATTCAGGCTGGCGAGGTAAACAATTCTGCAGGAAGAGCTGGGTACTCGTGGTGCAAGTAGTAGAGGTGGATATGTTGCATGCTAATTCTGGAGTTAATAACGTTGCGGAACCCACACAGTCCAGCTTGTGAAACCCACACAATCCAGCTGGCGGACCCCACACAATCCAGCTGGCGGACCTCACACAATCCAGCTGGCGGACCTCACACAATCCAGCTGGCGGACCCCACACAATCCAGCTGGCGGACCTCACACAATCCAGCTGGCGGACCTCACACAATCCAGCTGGCGGACCCCACACAATCCAGCTGGCGGACCCCACACAATCCAGCTGGCGGACCTCACACAATCCAGCTGGCGGACCTCACACAATCCAGCTGGCGGACCCCACACAATCCAGCTGGCGGACCCCACACAATCCAGCTGGCGGACCTCACACAATCCAGCTGGCGGACCTCACACAATCCAGCTGGCGGACCTCACACAATCCAGCTGGCCGGCCGTACGGTTCGGCAGAACGCAGTTTGAGAGACGGAAACAGATGTGCACACCTTGAGCGACCAGGTTGTGAACTGGTCTACCGGTAGTTGTTTCACTTGCATGGTTAAACTCACTGTTCTAAACCAGGTCGCGGGAGCAGCTCCGACACACCCACTTGTGAAACAGGTCACTGGCGTGCGCTTGCCTGGTTAAACTCACTACTCTAAACCAGGTCGCGGGAGCAGCTCCGACATACCCACTGGTGAAACAGTCATTGGCGTGCGCTAGCACTCCTACTCGCTGGTCCTGTGTCCGGGGTGGGGATTCCCCTACTGATCTGGGTTCTCACGTGACCCAGCCTAAAGTAGGCACCAGGAAATCTTCTGGCAAGTAGAATCGATCGGCGTGATGTTAAGCACAAAACACATCGCACATAGCACATCACACAGAGAACGCCAATCCGTTGACAATTGTATGGTGTCAACAGGAGTCCTCCACTTGATTTCCATTTCATCAGTCTCTGTCAGAAGTCATTTTTTCTCACACTGGTGTTTAGTTCTGGGTGCAGGTTCAGATCCATTACGCTCCAGATCCCCGAGAGAAAACTTGCGACAAATGTATCTTGTATGCTGATTGAAGAAATAGTCTCTGGATACTCAAGAAAACAGCCAAGAAATGGCTTGTTGAAAAGATAGATGTAGTGCTCTTGGTTCCCCCAGGAGTGAGAAAGAGGAATTTACATATGCAGATTATGTTTGTTGCAAAAGAGTTGCATAGGCAATTTAACTCTCTCGCTTATCCCCTCCTGGAAAGATATAATTGTTTCACCACTGTGTTTTAAAAATATGTGTACTCACTGAAGCTACACAAACATTGACATACAGTTAGAAATATGGAAGAACTATGAGTTTAACCAAACCACCACTATGTTTATTTTCATTTCATAACATTCATATGATGATGATGGTTATGATACTATTTGCTGGTTTTATATGCTGGTGGTATGCAATGAGAGGATGTTGTATGAGCAAATGGCATGTCCATGTAGAAAATATTTACTGAACGTGCAAGGGTCCCCTGAAGAAGACTCATAGGTCATCAGGATCCCCAGTGAGACGAATGGCACATTCAGCTTGAAGGATTCCCAGCGGATCCTTACACGAGGATCAGCCGCTCCGTTATATGCGGGGATTGCTGACTGTCCGTGGCCCTAATGAGAGCTGACATTATAGCTAGGAAATTCTGCCAATTGACTGTTGACTGAAGTCGGACAGAATGAGATGGTAATATCTCACCAGATAATAACGGCTTCCCTGGTATGCTATCTGTACTGGCCTCTGAGTGTTTGTTGGCAAAGTCCGTAAGTTAAATATTGCTGTCGTCCATGACGTGATTTTCGTCTTTCCCCTCCCCTTTTTCACTTATGGCCTTATGTCCAATTTTATTTTAACTCCTCCTCTATTTTCACTAGGGACTGTAGTTTCACCTGTCAATCAATTCTGATGATGTTACGCTATGCGCCTGAAACATGCTTCGGAGATACGATTAACATTACGTCATACACACATTCCAATCTGCTGTTACCCTCGTGGTTTCCCTGTTTAACGGCATTTGAACTGTTGTTATTTCCGTGTTGCAAAGAGGTGTTTAGCCTATGACCTCCTACAACCGTCGGTTCGTAAGTCAGGCTGAAATTCTTATCCCAGTCAGGACTTAGTTGTTAACCGGTGGGTTTCGGCATTTTGTCAAACAGGAATGTCACACCTCTACGTTTCCTTCCTCTGCTGTAGTGGTGGTCACGAATTGAACTTCCCACACCCCACCCCCATTTTTGGATAAAAAGCCGACCGTTCGCTTTGTGCGACGGCTCTTCTGGCGCAAAATCGCGTCGTAAAATTGTACGCACTCAGCAGCGTGGTGAGGTTTGACTTTTACATGTATATCATTTCATCCTCTTGAGTTTTCTTTATTTTTCTCTTTTTGAAATACTTTTTTTTCGGACTTTTATTCTTTTCTTGTGGAATGAGAGATACATCCTGATATTGCTGAGGCGTTTCGTCACAGTCTCTGAAATGTAGAAGACTGGAGAGGCAGTGTCTGTGGGTGGGTGAAGTCTGTACTAGTTGACACATCCGAGGCAGTGTCTATGGGTGTGTGTGTGTGGGTGTGTGACCTAGACTTGTACTTGCAGGACCAGGTAGCGGCGACCACAGTCCGAGCCGATGCTCCCCCGGGGCCGTTGGAGATCCAGTGCGACCCCGTGTTCGGCACCTTCCAGGAGGGGGTCTGTACTTGCACGGTTTGGGCCGGCTCCAGCATGACCTTGGCCGTTACCGTCCACACCATGTCCTTGACCTTATCTATTGAAGGTGAGCTTATTGTTCAGGTCTCTATCTTTACTATCATTTCTGTCTTTCTGTATGTCTATGTCTATGTATCTGTCTATGTCTTTGTGTATGACTCTGTCTGTGTATCTGTCTATGTCTTTCTGTATGTGTCTGTCTATGACTTTCTGTATGTCTCTGTCTATGACTTTCTGTATGTCTCTGTCTATGACTTTCTGTATGTCTCTGTCTATGACTTTCTGTATGTCTCTGTCTATGACTTTCTGTATGTCTCTGTCTATGACTTTCTGTATGTCGCTGTGTATATCTCTGTATCTGTCTTTCTGTATGTCGCTGTCTTTGTCTATGTCTCCATGCCACTGTCTCTGTGTCACTGTTTCTGTCTATGTCTCTGTCTATGTCTCTAACTATGTCTCTGCCTATGTCTTATTATATGTCTCTGTTTATCAGTGTATCTGTGTCTATCAGTGTTGTTTGAGCAGTGAAGAGCTTTTCGCTGAGTTTTACACCTATCAGAATGTGGTTGGTGTAGATATTGTCTTCTCGACCTTTCACCAAACTACTGCAGATCTCTCCTTCCTTTCTCATGCTTCGATGCCAACAGGGTGTGCCAGACCGGTACTGCAATGTCACATCCGTGGAGAGGCGTGTACACATGTAGGCAGGCCAAGACTGAGCCCTGAGACACCGGTTGGGGGGCTGTGGTGAGGGTTACAGTGACAACACTCATTCAGTGAGTTTTCGAGCCACATTGTCTACAAGCTCCAGCCCGCCGTACAAGGAGAGAATGACCAAACACCGGCCGTGTTGTTGCATTACCGCGATAGTGCTGAGTGATGCTCTAACCTCTAACCTCTACCCTCCCATATGTTAACACCTGGAAATGATAATAAGTGACGTCATTATTCCAGTGCATACATGTTTACAGGATTACTACGTGTTATTGGTTGAGTTGATGAATTAAGTACAACCATGATTAAACCCGTCAAGAAATAGTTCTAGGAACTACACAACATATATATTCACACATTCTCCTCCTTGAAGTACTGTGTTCTCTGTAGTCAGTTGAAAATAAACGTTCAGAAAGCACTGGCAAACTACTTAACTCGAGATTACATAGAAAATGAACCTAGAATTGATCGCAAAGCTTTGCAAAGAACATGCAACATACTTAGTGTAGGTATGTTCAGCTTTCAAGTGGCATCACCGCAGTGCAACTTGTACCGCTCCTGGCTGCAGTCTGTCCTTCACAAATCTGCAATTGAGTTTGAGGAGAGGTGGTGACCTGTAACAGTGACCTTCAAGCCATCAGTGCGAAACAACAGCCCGTTGTGTGATCCCTGTGTTAGCCAATTGTCCAGAAGTTCACACCCACTCTTGTGTCTCATTGTGTGACCCCTGTGTTAGCCAATTGTCCAGCAGTTCACACCCACTCTTGTGTTTCATTGTGTGACCCCGATGGTGGAGAGTTGTCCAGCAGTTCACACCCACTCTTGTGTCTCATTGTGTGACCCCTGTGTTAGCCAATCGTCCAGCAGTTCACACCCACTCTTGTGTTTCATTGTGTGACCCCGATGGTGGAGAGTTGTCCAGCAGTTAACACCCACTCTTGTGTTTCATTGTGTGACCCCTGTGTTAGCCAATCGTCCAGCAGTTCACACCCACTCTTGTGTTTCATTGTGTGACCCCGATGGTGGAGAGTTGTCCAGCAGTTCACACCCACTCTTGTGTCTCATTGCAGATCCGCCCCTGTCCCTGGCTGGCCCTGTGGTCAACGATAAAGTGAGCACCGCCGGGGATGGCCGGAGTGCCGTCTACCTCCTGCACGCCGCCGAGTTCTCTGTCGTGGGGAGGATCCTGGGCTGGGAGATGGTGGTCTTTGACACTCAGGCGGGGACCAGCTTACAGATGTTGGTGGGTTCACACATAGTGCTGGTGTTTTCTCATGGAACTAAGACAGACAGACAGACAGACAGACAGACAGACAGACAGACAGACAGACGGACGGACGGACGGACGGACGGATGGACGGACGGACGGACAGATAACATGCTCTCGGAACATTCCAAGTCTGTCGCCCTGGTCTGAAAGACTGATCCATCATCCCTGGACTTTGGAATGACAGAGACCAGGTTTGCTTCAAGCAGAGGTGGACATCGGCGTATCAAAGCCACTCCACCACTGCAGCAAGAGATAAACGGAGTAAACACACATGGACACCCACACACCAACACACATACACGCACACCCGCAACACTAACACAACAACGATTAGGAAACTAATTGCAGGATGAAGACATCACAAGACAGCGTGAACAGCACACAGCAGAGCCTGAACACAAGAATGAAGCTACAAGTGCCTCCTCCCCACTTGAGAGGGTACCGTTATCTGAATGAAGTAGCTTGCCAGATCTTGTAAATAAGAGACCGCGACGTGTATGTTAGAACTACAGACGGTACACACATTAATATTGTCACTATTGACAAGAGCGTTATGTTAGAACTGCAGATTGTACACACATTAATCTGGGTAGATTACTAACCGTGCCTGATCTAATCCCACCAGCTTCTCAAGCCCGCATGCTCCACCGGCACCTACTGCTACAGTAGCAACTCGTGCAGCAACTGCTTGCCCACGACCTCCATGGTCACCTCATGTCCGACCGGCCAGCAGTTCTGTGTCCAGGCAGCTACCTGCCAGCCCGCCTGCACGGCTCCGGGCTCCAGGTACGCCGCCTCCACCATGGAATACGAGGTGAGTTATGTTACATATCTCCAGGTGTGGCAGATCTCATCGCGAGATCTCAACATCCAACTTAGTTTTCTGTAACTGTTGAGTTGTTCTTGTTGTCATTTATCTGGCTCTTTCCTCCATCACCCGTCACTCACTCCCATCTTTCTCGTTATGTACAATCTCTGCTTTTCTACATGTTTTCTCTTTGTGTACAATGTCTGCTTCTCTACACGTTTTCTCTTTGTGTACAATTTCTGCTACTATACACGTCTCCACTTTGTGTACAACCTCTGCTTCTCTACACGTTTTCTCTTTGTGTACAATCTCTGCTCCTATACACGTCCCCTCTGTGTACAATTCTGTTCCTATAAAGGTCCCCACTTTGTGTACAATCTCTGTTCCTATACAGGTCCCCTCGTTGTGTACAATCTGTGCTCCTAAACCCACCCAGCCCCGTTTGCCCATGTGCCCGTCCCACACTTGTCTCTTCTATAGGGTGGACCCCTCCCCTACTTGTCCTCGTATCTGCCACCTAATGCATTGCATCACTTCCGGCCAGCGGGTCGTCTGACCTACAAGAACACACATTTATTGTTGTGATCTCAAGTAAAGTGCTGTCTATTTTGTTCTTGTTGTGATCTCAAGTAAAGTGCTGTAATACTTTGTCCTTGTTGTGATCTCAAGTAACGTGCTGTAATATTTTGTTCTTGTTGTGACCTCAAGTAAAGCACTGTAATATTTTGTTTTTGTTGTGAATAGATGTGTTGTAATATGTTGTTGTTTATGAATAGATGTGCTGTAGTATTTTGTATCTGCTAACAACTCTCCATGATACGGTTTCTACAGGTTGTGAAAGTGATTGCGGTACAGACGTCCGGCACAGGTTCTCAGTATATCCATGAGACTCAGCTGATCGAGGTTAGCAAGATGGTTGTCTTCCACCTGTGTGTTATTGTGTGGTGTCACACACTGATTATGCTGAGAGTGCACGACGTGTCTAGTAACGTGACGTGTCTGGTGACGTGACGTGTCTAGTGACGTGACGTGTCTGGTGACGTGACGTGTCTGGTGAAGTGACGTGTTTAACGGCGTGTCGTGTCTAGTGGCATGTCTAATGACGTGTCTAATGACGTGTCTAATGACGTGTCCAATGACGTGACGTGAGTAATGACGTGGCGCGTATAATAACGCGACGTGTCTAGTCACGTGAAATGTCTGTTGTGTCTCGAGTCATGTTTTTTTAAAATGTCTAACCTGTTGGGTGATGTCTACACCCACCTCTCTCTCTCTCTCTCTCTCTCTCTCTCTCTCTCTCTCTCTCTCTCTCTCTCTCTCTCTCTCTCTCTTCTGCAGCTTTAATGCTGACAGGGTTGAATGCCACGGTCTGACATGTGATAACATGGGATAACATATGATGATATATGATGACATATTTTACAGTCAATGTTATCACTCATTATTATAGACATATATGTATGTTCCCCACCCACACACAGACACACATCTGTATGTTCTCCGCCCACACACGGATACACATCTGTATGTTCTCCGCCCACACACGGAGATATATCTTTATGTTCTCCACCCACACACAGACACACATCTGTATGTTCTCCGCCCACACACGGAGATATATCTTTATGTTCCCCACCCACACACAGACACACATCTGTATGTTCTCCACCCACACACGAACACATATCTATATGTTCCCCACCCACACACAGACACACATCTGTATGTTCCCTACCACACACGGACACATATCTGTACGTTCCCCCTTCACACATGGACACATATCTGTAAGTTCCCCACCCACACATGGACACACATCTGTATGTTCCCCGCCCACATACGGAGATATATCTGTATGTTTTCCACCCACACACGGACACACATCTGTATGTTCTCCACCCATACACAGACACACATCTGTATGTTCCCCACCCACACACAGACACACATCTATATGTTCCCCACCCACACACAGACACACATCTATATGTTCCCCACCCACACACAGACACACATCTATATGTTCCCCACCCACACACAGACACACATCTATATGTTCCCCACCCACACACAGACACACATCTATATGTTCCCCACCCACACACAGACACACATCTATATGTTCCCCACCCACACACAGACACACATCTATATATTCCCCACCCACACACAAACACACATCTATATGTTCCCCACCCACACACAGACACACATCTATATGTTCCCCACCCACACACAGACACACATCTATATGTTCCCTACCCGCACACGGACACAAATCTATACTATATGATAAATATTTACTGAGTGCTAGCTGCAAAATACGACCTGCTTAAACTGACCTTGTGTATTTGGTCCATTCTATTGAAGTCACTTTGATAATTGTGCATCCGTCTTATTTTAACAACATCACTATAGTAAATATAATGTTACAATGACGTGTCGCATTTATAAAACCGTCACGTTGACAACGTTATGACACACAGATGTGTCATATTTATAACAACATCACGATCGTAACGTTATACCAGGATAATTTGTCACATGTATAACAACAACAAATTCGTAAATATTATACTACTATAATTTGACACAGTTATAACAACATCACGATCATAAGTTGTATGTCACAAAGATTTGTCACATCTATAACAAGTTCGTGGATAGTATAGTAGAATGCTGTGACCTTGACCCACCACAGGTGCAGCCTGGGTACATCCTGGGCATCCAGCAGAGCGGGACTCAAGCTGTACTCAACCATCTGGCCTGCCCGGACACCAGCCAGTGCGACCTCCAGTCCACCACTCAGGCAGCCTCGCAGGGCAGCAAGCATGCCTCCTCGTCTGCCACCAAGCTGGACTTCAGGCACGCAGTCCGCGCCGTCGCCTCGGCCGGGTCCCAGGTGGGTTATGCTGCCTGCGCCAGGCTAACTCGTGTCCTGTCTGTTGTCAGATAATATCTGCTGTCTGTCGTCAAACCACGTCTGTTGTTGTCTGTCAGGTCAGTGAGTGCCCGCACGTCAAGAATCCTTATAGTGCCCTGTCTGTCGTCAAACCACGTCTGTTGTTGTCTGTCAGGTCAGTGAGTGCCCTCACCCCAATCCCTATCTTTCGTCAAACCACGTCTGCCGTCTGTTGTCAAACCACGTCTGATGTCTGTCAGGTCAGTGAGTGCCCGCACGTCAAGAATCCTTATAGTGCCCTGTCTGTCGTCAAACCACATCTGTTGTTGTCTGTCAGGTCAGTGAGTGCCCTCACCCCAATCCCTATCTTTCGTCAAACCACGTCTGCCGTCTGTTGTCAAACCACATCTGATGTCTGTCAGGTCAGTGAGTGAGCGCACGTCAAGAATCCTTATAGTGCGCTTTCTGTCGTCAAACCACATCTGTTGTCTGTAAGTTAGTGATCAGTGGGTGAGTGAAGCCAGTGTTCAGTGACAAGTTTGTTCAGATATCCCCCCAGCTGTCTGCCTTGTTCAGATCATGGGTTACAGGCGATCAGTGGGTGAGTGAAGCCAGTGTTCCAGTGACAAGTGTGTCCAGATATCCCCCCAGCTGTCTGCCTTGTTCAGATCATGGGTTACAGGCGATCAGTGGGTGAGTGAAGCCAGTGTTCAGTGACAAGTGTGTCCAGATATCCCCCAACTGTCTGCCTTGTTCAGATCATGGGTTACAGGCGATCAGTGGGTGAGTGAAGCCAGTGTTCAGTGACAAGTGTGTCCAGATATCCCCCCAGCTGTCTGCCTTGTTCAGATCATGGGTTACAGGCGATCAGTGGGTGAGTGAAGCCAGTGTTCAGTGACAAGTTTGTTCAGATATCCCCCCAGCTGTCTGCCTTGTTCAGATCATGGGTTACAGGCGATCAGTGGGTGAGTGAAGCCAGTGTTCAGTGACAAGTTTGTCCAGATATCTCCCCAGCTGTCAGCCAATCATAGACTGGATTCTCGTCTGGTGTGCAGGTATACTTGCCCCTGACCTTCGACACGGCCGGAAACTTCAGCCTGACGGCCGTGGCCAGTAGCTCCACACTGACGTCCAGCTTACCGTCCAGCAACAGCACCGAGGTGGTTGTCCTGGAGGGCATCAACGCTACCATCATCACATCACCACAGTACGGGGCTACTGGAGACCCGGTCACCTTCACAGTGGAACCTCACACAGGTGAGTGTGGGTTATGATTATGTGGGTGTGGGTGATGGTTGTGTAGGTGAGTGATGATTGTGTTGATGGGGGTGATGATTGTGTGGGTGATGACTGTGTGGGTGTGGGTATGGGTGATGATTGTGTGGGTGGGGATATGGGTGATGATTGTGTGGGTGTGGGTAAGGGTGATGATTGTGTGGGTGTGGGTATGGGTGATGATTGTGTGGGTAAGGGTATGGGTGATGATTGTGTGGATGTGGGTATGGGTGATGATTGTGTGGGTGTGGGTATGGGTGATGATTGTGTGGGTGTGGGTGATGATTGTGTGGGTGTGGGTATGGGTGATGATTGTGTGGGTATGGGTGATGATTATGTGGGTGTGGGTATGTGTGATTATTGTGTGGGTGATAATTGTGTGGGTGTGGATGATGACTGTGTGGGTGTTGGTGTTGGTAATTACTGTGTGGGTGTGGGTATGGGTGATGATTGTGTGGGTGTGGGTGATGACTGTGTGGGTGTTGGTAATGATTGTGTGAATGTGGGTGTGGGTGATGACTGTGTGGGTGTGGGTATGGGTGATGATTGTGTGGGTGTGGGTATAGGTTACGATTGTGTGGGTGATGACTGTGAGGGTATGGGTGAGGATTGTGTGGGTGTGGGTATGGGTGATAACTGTGAGGGTGTGGTTATGGGTGCTGATTGTGTCGGTGATGATTGTGTGGGTGTGGGTATGGGTGATGATTGTGTGGGTGTGTGTATGGGTGATGATTGTGTGGGTGTGGGTATGGGTGATAATTGTGTGGGTGTGGGTGTGCGTGATGATTGTGTGGGCGTGGGTGTGGCTGATGACTATGTTTGTGTGGGTGATGATTGTGTGGGTGCGGGTGTGGTTGATGACTGTGTGGGTGTGGGGATGGGCAATGATAGTGTGGGTGATGACTGTGTGGGTGTGGGTATGGGCAATGATTGTGTGGGTTATGACTGTGTGGGTGTGGGTATGGGTGATGATTGTGTGGGTGTGGGTATGTATGATGATTGTGTGGGTGATGACTGTGTGCGTGTGGCTATGGGTGATGATTGTGTGTGCGTGGGTATGGGTGATGACTGTGTGGGTGTGGGTATGGGTGATGATTGTGTGGGTGATCATTGTGTGGATGTGGGTGATGATTGTGTGGGTGTGGTGATGACTGTGTGGGTGTGGGTATGGGTGATGATTGTGTGGGTGATGACTGTGTGGGTGTGGGTGATGATTGTGCGGGTGTGGGTATGGGTGATGATTGTGTGGGTGATGACTGTGTGGGTATGGGTGATGATTGTGTGGGTGTGGGTATGGTGATGATTGTGTTGATGATGACTGTGTGCGTGTAGGTGATGACTGTGTGGGTGTGGATATGGGTGATGATTGTGTGGGTGATGACTGTGTGGGTGTGGGTATGAGTGATGATTGTGTGGGAGATGACTGTGTGTGTGTGGTTGATGATTGTGTGGGTATGGATGATGATTGTGTGGGAGTGGGTGATGATCGTGTGGGTGTGGATGATGACTGTGTGATTGTGGGTGATGATTGTTTGGGTGATGTTTGTGTGGGTGATGATTGTGTGGGTGATAACTGTGTGGATGTGGGTGATGATTGTTTGGGTGTGGGTGATGATTGTGTTGATGTGGATGATGATTGTGTGGGTGTGGATGATGATTGTGTGGTTGTGGATGATGATTGTGTGTGGGTGATAACTGTGTGGATGTGGGTGATGATTGTGTGGGTGTGGGTGATGATTGTGTGGGTGTGGATGATGATTGTGTGGTTGTGGGTGATGATTGTGTGGGTGATGTTTGTGTGGGTGATGATTGTGTGAGTGATGTTTGTGTGGGTGATGATTGTGTGGGTGATGACTGTGTGGATGTGGGTGATGATTGTGTGGGCGTGGGTGATGATTGTGTGGATGATGTTTGTGTTGGTGATGATTGTTTGGGTGATTACTGTGTGGATGTGGGTGATGATTGTGTGGGCGTGGGTGATGACTGTGTGGGTGTATTTGATGGTTGTGTGGGTGATGATTGTGTGGGTGTTGGTGATGATTGTGTAGGTGTGAGTGATGTTTGTGTGGGTGTGACTGATGATTTTATGGGTGTGGGTGATGTTTGTGTGGCTGTCGGTGATGATTGTATGTGTGTGGGATCCAGAGACGATTGTATGTGTGTGTTGGTGTCAGTGATGATTGTGTGTGTGTGTGTGTGTGTGAGTGTTTGTGTGTGTGTGCGCGCATTGATAAACTGCCGGTGGACAATTGTATGTGGGTGCCAGTAATAACTGTGTCGGTAGGGGTGTAAGTGATGATTGTATGTATATGTGCACATTGATAAACTGCCATTGGAAGATTGTGCACTGAAAGTGGGAGGTAATTTCGTCTCTGCGTCGTCCCTCCAATCTCTGTGTCGTTTCTCCAATTTCTGAGTCGTCCCTCCAATCTCTGTGTCGTTTCTCCAATTTCTGAGTCGTCCCTCCAATCTCTGTGTCATCCCTCCAATCTCTGTGTCGTCCCTCCAATCTCTGAGTCGTCCCTCCAATCTCTGTGTCGTTTCTCCAATCTCTGAGTCGTCCCTCCAATCTCTGTGTCGTCCCTCCAATCTCTGTGTCGTTTCTCCAATCTCTGAGACGTCCCTCCAATCTCTGTGTCGTTTCTCCAATCTCTGAGTCGTCCCACCAATCTCTGTGTCGTCCCTACAATCTCTGTGTCGTTTCTCCAATCTCTGAGTCATCCCTCCAATCTCTGTGTCGTCCCTCCAATCTATGTGTCGTCCCTCCAATTTCTGCATCGTCCCTCCACTCTCTGTGTCGTCTTTCCAATCTCTGTGTCGTCCTTCCAATCTCTGTGTCGTCCCTCCAATCTCTGTGTCGTCCCTCCAATCTCTGTGTCGTCCCTCCAATCTCTGTGTCGTTCCTCCAATCTCTGCATCGTCCCTCCACTCTCTGTGTCGTCTTTCCAATCTCTGCATCGTCCCTCCACTCTCTGCCTTCACCGTTGTTCTGAACCATATTATTCTGTGGATACTCGCTGTCCTGTCGGAGTCCATGCCATGACAGGTATAATAACAGTGAACTCAACCAAGCCTCCTCCCGCCTGTTACAACCGCGTTTATCTATGCCTGTGTGTTGCACGTTGCATGTCAGCAGTTTGCTGTTGCCAGAGAAGTGTGTCCTGGCATTTCTGAGAACAATCTCCTGCTAGATTTATGGGGAGACGACAGCTAGGATAATACGTGCACTATTGCTATGTAGTGTTGTGTGTGTGTCTGTGATGCCAGTACGTCTGCTACATTCAAATGTGACAGAACCATGACATGAATGCTTGTCTGCACCTCCTCCAGGAAACAACGTCTTCTACAACTGGACATTCAGTGACTCCGGCGGTGTATTTCTGGCGGTCACAGACAGGATCAAAACCCACGCCTTCGCCACCAAGGGCAACTACTCTGTCAACGTGACGGCCTACAACGCAGTCAGCGAGAAGAACAACCTGAGCGAGATCATCATCCAGGACAAAGTAGCCGGCATGGCGCTGACAGCAGGACCTACAGGTGGGCGGTGTGTGTGTGTGTGTGTGAGTGTGTGTGTGAGTGTATGTGTGTGTTTGTGTGAGTGTGTGTGTAAGTGTGTGAGTGTGTGTGTGAGTGAGTGTGTGTGTATTTGTATGTGAGTGTGTGTGTGTGAGTGTGTGTGTGAGTGTGTGTGTGTGTGTGTGTGAGAGAGTGTGTGTGTGAAACATGACACGTGGACACTGACAGCAGAGCCTACAGGTAGGTGGTGTGTGTGAGTGTGTGTGAGTGTGTGTGTGTGAGTGAGTGTTTGTGTGTGTGTGAGAGAGTGTGTGTGTGTGTGAGAGTGTGTTTGTGAAACATGACACGTGGACACTGACAGCAGAGCCTACAGGTAGGTGGTGTGTATGTGTGAGTGTGTGTGTGTGAGTGTGTGTGTGTGTGAAAGATGACAGGGCGGTCACTGACATAATATTCTACAGTTAAGTCATGTCTGGTTTAGTGAAGCACAATTATACCTGTATTATTTGTGATCCCAGACTCTTGATCCGCTGACACAAGTCTTCCTGATCCCTAGATGACCTTCAGCTACTTTTTACTACTTGTTATCTTACTACGACTTTTTGCTACTTTTTAATAAGGCTAAACAAATTCACAAAATCCTATTTCAAAATGCTCCAAGCTACCTTTGGTCATTGTTCAAATATAACGCTAGACATAGCGAACGACTAAATATACTTCATGTACCTAAACCTAGGATAGACTTATATAAAACAAGCTTAGCATACTCTGCCACTCAGTTGTGGAATAATCTTCCACAAGAAATCAAAGACACCACCAATCATTATACATACAGTCGCAACCTGTTTGAACACTACCTCAGGACAGACAACATGCCCCCTTAAAAAAACAAAACAGCAACAAAGACAATAATACTGGTAAATTATCTCGGACGACAACTAGCCAAAATTTAAAAAAAAACATTCCCATATGTATGGCACGTTACACCCACCTTGGGTATTCATGATGCCCATGTTAACATTGCCCCAACGAGTCATGTATTACTGATTATTTTTCATACGTTTTAATGCTTATTGTTCTTTTGTTGTCAAAGAATTGCTTCATAAGAGATGTTGAATGAAAGAATGTATGAGAGGAAATAGAGAAGAAGGGCAGAATGTCTGACGGGCCTGCGTGCCCAATTCTTAACCCTTTGAAAATAAAGATGTTTCGTTCGTTCGTTCGTTCGTTCACCTATATATAAGATATACTTATCTTCCTGACCCATAGATCACCTTCACCTATATAAAAGATCTATTTATCTCCCTGACCCCTAGATAAACTTCACCTATATAAAAGATCTATTTATCTCCCTGACCCCTTGATAAACTTCACCTATATAAAGATCTATTTATCTCCCTGACCCCTAGATAAACTTCACCTATATATAAGATCTATTTATCTCCCTGACCCCTAGATAAACTTCACCTATATAAAAGATCTATTTATCTCCCTGACCCCTAGATAAACTTCACCTATATATAAGATCTATTTATCTCCCTGACCCCTAGAACACCTTCACCTGTATATAAGATCTATTTACCTTCCTGACCCCTAAATCACATTTACCTATATATGACCTTTCTGTCTCCCTGACCCTTACATCACCTTGAACCCTGTAACCTCTGACCCGTGCTCACACAGCCCTGGGTCAGCCCAGCACCATCAACTTCACGCTGACCGACGGCTCCGACTACACCTGCAGCTGGGACTTCGGCGACAAGACGGGCAGGGAGCTGACTGACGAGGTCAGCACACCCAAGACCTTGACTTCTAAACAGTGAGTACACACATGTCCGCTGCCCCGTGTTATATGTACACATACATGTCTGCTGTCCGTGTTATATGTACACATACATGTCCGCTGCCCGTGTTATATGTACACATACATGTCCGCTGCCCCGTGTTATATGTACACATACATGTCTGCTGCCCTGTGTTATATGTACACATACATGTCCGCTGCCCCGTGTTATATGTACACACATGTCCGCTGCCCCGTGTTATATGTACACACACACATGTCCGCTGCCCCGTGTTATATGTACACATACATGTCCGCTGCCCATGTTATATGTACACATACATGTCTGGTGTCCTGTGCTATATGTACACATACATGTCTGGTGTCCCGTGTTATATGTACACATACATGTCTGGTGTCCTGTGTCATATGTACACATACATGTCTGGTGTCCTGTGTTATATGTACACACACATGTCTGGTGTCCCGTGTTATATGTACACATACATGTCTGGTGTCCCGTGTTATATGTACACATATATGTCTGGTGTCCTGTGTTATATGTACACATACATGTCTGCTGCCCTGTGTTATATGTACACATACATGTCCGCTGCCCCGTGTTATATGTACACACATGTCCGCTGCCCCGTGTTATATGTACACACACATGTCCGCTGCCCCGTGTTATATGTACACACACATGTCCGCTGCCCCGTGTTATATGTACACATACATGTCCGCTGCCCGTGTTATATGTACACATACATGTCTGCTGCCCTGTGTTATATGTACACATACATGTCTGGTGTCCTGTGTTATATGTACACATACATGTCTGGTGTCCTGTGTTATATGTACACACACATGTCTGATATATATATATATATATATATATATATATATGAGGGGAAGTCAATAAGTAAGTCACACACAACTGTAGACAATAACTAAATATGATAACAACTTGAAACCAGTTTATATTTATACATACACTGTCCCTTTATTTCTCAATATAATTTCCACCAACATTGATGCACTTATCCCATCGTTTTATCAGTCCTCCTAAACCGGCTGCATAGAACTGCGTGCTCGGTTTTCTAAACTCCGTTTTCACTTCACATTCAACTTCGGCGTCATTCGCGAAATGTCTCTCGCCAAGGTGGCTTTTCAGTGGTGCAAAAAGGTGGAAATCGCTAGGGGCTAAGTCGTGGCTGTAAGGTGGATGTTCCAGAACTTCCCATATTGGTTGGTTAAATTTCTCGAGTTAATCGAGCCGTATATGGTCTGGCATTGCCATGAAGCAGCAACACTCCTCTAGTCAGCAGTCCTGGACGTTTTCTTCGAATTGCATCATGAAGTATCGATAGAACTTCATAGTACGATTCAGAATTCACATTGTCACATTTCTTCTTGAAATTGGTTAAAAGCACGCCTTGACAATCCCAGAACACTGTTAGCAGGACGACCAGATCTGATTTCACCAACAATTTTAGAGCGCCCTTGAGAACATTTTCTATCCAGCTATGCACCGAGTTACGGGACAAACGTTTTTCAGCATAATCAGGAAGCATTTCTTTATGAATGTACTCTGCAGGCAGTCCTTTTGCCCACACACCAAAAAAAAAAAAAACGCACAACAGCAGGTTTGGCTTTGGTTGTACACGCCGTAAGTACTGTCGCCATTTTTTTATGTGCTGCGCATACGCATGAGACACCTAGCTCCACCTGACGAACGGGAATATAAAGTTCGATTTTGCTGTCACCTAATGACACCTGTAGAAAACACCAACTATATTTACCTGCCATCCCACAGAACTGTGTGACTTACTTATTGACTCGCCTTCGTGTATGTATATATATATATATATATATAGTTAAATATACACAATATGCATTGATGCATACAAACACACACACACACACACACACACACAAACATTATGCCATTAGAAGTACACAGTCAAATCTGAGGCGCTATGACATGCCGACACTAGTCTACTGTTCTGAGAGATTCGATACATGCAACAAACACACAAAGCTGGTGCCCTCAGACAGAAAACACTCAAAGTTGATGCCCTCAGACAGCAAACACACAAAGCTCGTGCCCTCAGACAGCAAACACACAAAGCTCGTGCCCTCAGACAGCAAACACACAAAGCTCGTGCCCTCAGACAGCAAACACACACAGCTGGTGCACTCAGACAGCAAAAACACACAGCTGGTGCACTCAGACAGCAAACACACACAGCTGATGCCTTCAGGCAGCAAACACAGCTGATGCCCTCAGACAGCAAACACACACAGCTGATGCCCTCAGACAGCAAACACACATAGCTGATGCCCTCAGACAGCAAACACACACAGCTGATGCCCTCAGACAGCAAACACACATAGCTGATGCCCTCAGACAGCAAATACATAAAGCTAATGCCCTCAGACAGCAAACACTCAAAGCTGAACCCTCAGACAGCAAACACTCAAAGCTAATGCCCTCAGACAGCAAACACTCAAAGCTAATGCCCTCAGACAGCAAACACTCAAAGCTGAACCCCCAGACAGCAAACACTCAAAGCTGAACCCTCAGACAGCAAACACTCAAAGCTGATGCCCTCAGACAGCAAACACACATAGCTGATGCCCCCAGACAGCAAATACATAAAGCTAATGCCCTCAGACAGCAAACACTCAAAGCTGAACCCTCAGACAGCAAACACTCAAAGCTGAACCCTCAGACAGCAAACACTCAAAGCTGAACCCTCAGACAGCAAACACTCAAAGCTGATACTTTCAGAAAGCAAACACACATAGCTGATGCCCTCAGATAAGCAAACACTCAAAGCTGGTGTTCTCCGATAGTAAACACACACAGCTGATTCTCTCAGAAAGCACACACTCATAGCTGGTGTTCTCCGATAGTAAACACACACAGCTGATTCTCTCAGAAAGCACACGCTCAAAGCTGGTGTTCTCCGATAGTAAACACACACAGCTGATTCTCTCAGAAAGCACACGCTCAAAGCTGGTGTTCTCCGATAGTAAACACACACAGCTGATTCTCTCAGAAAGCACACACTCAAAGCTGGTGTTCTCCGATAGTAAACACACACAGCTGATTCTCTCAGAAAGCACACGCTCATAGCTGGTGTTCTCCGATAGTAAACACACACAGCTGATTCTCTCAGAAAGCACACACTCATAGCTGGTGTTCTCCGATAGTAAACACACACAGCTGATTCTCTCAGAAAGCACACGCTCAAAGCTGGTGTTCTCCGATAGTAAACACACACAGCTGATTCTCTCAGAAAGCACACACTCATAGCTGGTGTTCTCCGATAGTAAACACACACAGCTGATTCTCTCAGAAAGCACACACTCAAAGCTGGTGTTCTCCGATAGTAAACACACACAGCTGATTCTCTCAGAGAGCAAACACTGAAAGCTGGTGTCCTCAGCGGTGATGTCAATATGATCACGGCCGCCATTACAGACATTTGCTGGTACCCATGTTGGATGGGTCTGGAGGGTCTGAAATGTCAGGCATTGGTAGTACCTTTGGTAAGGATTCCAATTTCAATTCCAATTTTCGAAAAAAAAAACCAAATTCCAAATTCGGCCTCGTTCAACCTGCCTCTTCAGCTGTGGTTATTGTTTAGGTTTGTAGTTTTTGTGGGTTCATTCACCATAATTCTTGTCATGTGCTCTCTTACGAGTGAGTACTATCTCGGACTGGTAATGTTGATTTGTGTCTATGACGTCAGCTGGGGGGTTTGTGGCGGTTGTTCTTTGTGCCCGTCTCCTGGTGGTTTCTTTTGTTAGTGGCTGTTTCTGGCTCTTCTGGTTGCAGTCCGTATAAGGACATTTTATTTAGTCTTTTTGCCTCCATTTTTGTGTATAGCCCATAGAAGCTTTTCGATGTTTTCATTTTCTTCCTTGTGCCTTTGTTCTCTTTCGAGTTTGAATTTTTGTTGCCTGTCGATCTCTTCCTCCGTGGTCAGCCTTGGGACGATTTCTCCTTCATCTATATGGTATGCCCATGGGTGTAGGTCATCCATGTTTAAGTCTGGGTATTCTTTAAAGGTACGGTAGGGCATTGGTTTTCCCTTGTGTTTCTTGTACTTCTTTTCTTTTTCTTCCATGCGCCTTCTATATTCCTTGCACATGAGTTCATGATCCCTGTTCATCTCTGCGATTTCCTCCTCGGTAAAACATGGGGGAATCGGGGTGTCCTCCATGCAGTCGTCGTGGTACTGATCTCGGTTTTCTTCAGAGGCCTGGCGGGATAATGGTTTCCCCTTGAGTTTCTCTGGCGTCGTGGCTGGGCTGCTGGCGGTATTAGCTTGCGTTCCAGGCTCGGTCTCTTGTTGGTTTTCCTCTTGCGGTTTCTCTGTGGGTTCTTGTATGGCTTCTGTTGGTTTGATTTGGAGAAGTTCCATTTCAGCTTTGTGCAGTTCTCTCTCCGCTTTAATGGTGCGTAATATTTCTTTGTTTTCCTTCTTCATCTCGGCCATGAGTTCCATCTCTTGTTTGATGTTGTGCTGGATCTCTTTCATGTCGGCCAGCAGCTTCTCATTGTCGCTGGTTGGTACTGGTGTCTGTAGTGCCTTGACTTGCTGCTTCAGCTCGTCTATTTGGTTCTGCAGTTGATCTCTTACAGCTTGTGATATACCCGTGGCTGTCTCGCACTTCCACATTGCTTCCTTATATGGTGTCTTTGTTGTAGTGGCGAGCTTTAAGACGTCTTTGTGTCTTTGGAGGTATGGACAGCCCAGGTTAGTTAGTTAGTCGACAGATCATCCTCGTTGCACATCGAACCATTCAGTCCATAAGTGCTCGGATCCCCTCCTCAGCAAATCCCGCAGCGTGTAGCGGCTAACGACGCCAGTTCTGTGTTGGTTTATCAATCTTCTTTGGCTTCCTGCGTAGTGTTCTTGTTTGGCCACCCCTCTTTTAATTTGCTGCTCTCGCAGTCTGGCCATTGTTGTAGATTCACAGTCATCACTTGGTTCTCGCAAAAGTCTCACTTCTCGTAGAGCATTCAGAATGTCAGCCTGGTCCATGGCGCGTCCGCCCTCCACAGTAGCCTCACCTGCGAGCTTGTCAGCCCGCTCATTTCCTCGTACTCCCGCATGCCCTTGCACGAAGATGAAACTAATCTTTGCCAGCAGAGACCGCTTCAGAGGCAGCAACCATTCTCTTCGGATCGACCCCTCCTCTATCCTCTTGATCATGTTTATTGAGTCGCTAAGGAAACAAGCCCTAGTGAATGTCTGTGTCTCGAGCCATGTTATTGCTTTACTTACTGCCATGACTTCCATGGTCAGGCTACTTGTGGTTTCAGTGAAAGCACCAGAGTCCTCCTTCACAATTCTCCCTCCGGCCCGAGCTGTAAAGGCCCATGAGCTTCTCACATGTCGGACGACCGACCCATCTGTGTAGATGACCGCATCACCGTCTAGCGAATTCTCGAAAATCAACGCTTGTACTTCAGCCTCAACAGCAGCCGGATTTTCTTGTCTACATTTTCTATCTAGTTGGATGCAAACTGAAAAGGATGTGCAGAAGTTTGTTGGCACTTGCACCCACTCCTCGCCAGGTTCTAAGTCCTCAAGTGAACACACCTGTTGAAGAATGTCTTCGGCTTGACCCATCCACGACCGTCCTCTTTTTAACCTGCTGCCCTTCACCTTCCTAATTTCACTATGCAGTGGATGTTGTGTGTTTGCGTTAATTCTGAGGTAGGCGCGTGCCCTGCAAACTTGTATTCTCTCTTCAATGGTTGGAAAATCAAGAAGGTAGCGCATTGCCCTGCATGCTGTATCTCTTGTACATCCAAGAATAATGCGCATAGCTTCATTCTGTATCCTTTCCACCCTTTCTATCTGCTTATGGCTGAGAGTCAGGATTGCCATTGCATACTCCAAAACAGACATGACCAGCCCCTCGTACAGAAGACATAGATGGCGCTGCTCACAGTTTACTGCCGCCATCACCCGCATCGCTGCCAAACCCCGCTTGGCCTTTGCTATCACCTGGTCTATGTGCACATTATAAGCAAGGCTTCGATCAAACCGTATCCCCAGGTAATTCATTGCCTGCGTTCTTTCCACCGTCTCTGAACACAGCATTACAGTTGGTGTTGGATTGTTGACAATATGATTATTCAACGAGAACCAAGTCACTGTTGCCTATGTTGGGTTGACCATTGCCCCAGCTTCATCACACCAAGTACTTATGCGATTGAGTTCTGTTTGTAGTTCCACAGCAACCTCCTCTCTATCCTTACCCTGACGATACACTAAAACATCATCGGCATATGACAATGTCCTGCCAGGTCCAGTGATCTGCTCACTGGTGATTCTCACTGTGTAGGCGTTGAACAGTACCGGAGATAATGGTGATCCCTGTGGTAGGCCAGGATATATTGTTGTTGGTTCCGAAGTCCAACTGCCACATCTAAAAACTACTTTCCGTTGGAAGAGGGCTGCAGCGATCCAACTAAGGAGGAGTGGACTTACGTTTAGTTCAAGAAGCTGAAACATTAAAAAATCCAGTTGTACTCTGTTGTATGCGTCCTCAAGATCAATCGCTGCAGCAACGGTTTCAGTGCCTGAGTGGAAACCTTCATAGACATCATGGGCAAAGACTGCTGCATTGGTCCAGGTTTCTCTTTTTGGACGGTAACCACCCAGGGTAGGTGGGAAAACACCTTGCCTCTCTAGTTGGCTTGATATTTTCCTGGCAATTACCTTCTCCAGCAGCTTGCCTATTGTATTCTGCATGGTTATAATTCGATATCCCTGAATTTTTTTTGTGGTCTTTGTCAGGCTTCGGCAAGGGAATCAGATAGCTGTGTAACCATTCCTCCTTGATGCTAGCACTCCCTATACTGTTGTTGTACATGTCTGCTAGTTTCTCTAGCTCATTGTCGGTACACCTATTTGTGTCGTCGTATCTTATGCCATCAGGACCTGGAGCACTGTTTTTTGATCGTCGAAGCACAGCCTTGATTTCTTTCACTGTCACTGTGTCTTCATCCGAAGTGTTCAGGGCCTTGCATCTGTCTGAGGTGACCTCCTTGGCCAGATTTCGGCCTCCCATGTCTGTCTGGTTGCTCTGCTCAAGGTAGCTTTCAAAGAGGGCTTTGCCCTTGTCCTCGTCAGTCCTCTGCCAGATGAGGTCAGCACCTTGGAAGTCAGAAATGCTCTTATTCTTGACTACACCACTCATGCTTTTATGTAGTCGCCAGAACAATTTCAGTGACTTGTCTGTGCTTACTCTTTGACACACCTCTGCCCATTTTTCGCTTTTAACCACCTTGACCAGTTTTTTGAAATAGCTTACTTTTGTGTGCATCTCTCTTTCTAACTGCAAGCAGGGACTAGGATGACCAGCTCTGTTCTTTTTGGCATTTTGCCATCTCCTTACAGCACTACGCTTATCCACCCAAGCCTTCTCCACCTCGAAACTCCACCACGGTGGCTGCTCCCAGCTTTTTTTCCTGCCCTGAAACGTTCTGCGCTTGTCACGTCTTATTTTACTCACCACATCTTGCCCTGTACTGTCATACTGGAACGTCTTTACCTTTAACTTGTGCTGCCTGGTTCTGCCTTTCTCCACCAATATGCTGCAAGGGTGGTGGTCGCTGCCATGGTGTCCTAAGACACCCCATCTACACACTGTAGTGAGTGAAGGTGAAACTAGCGCCAGATCAATAGCACTGTCCTCATCGCCTGGACGGCTTGCTGTCCTGGTGACACAGCCACTGTTGATATAAACCAGGTCGATGGTTTCCAGTGCAGTCTCGAGCTCCTCCCCTTGTGTATTGGGGGAAGTGTTTCCCCATGATCTGCCTTTAGCGTTGAAGTCACCACAGAAAATAGCATTTCTCTCGTGGCCTAATATGCCACTTAAGCACTGCCACTTCTGGGCGTCCACACTCGCATTGCGGGCATAAACATTAACCAACACGAATGGTATACTGGAATGAACTCTCAACGCCTGTATTTGTATATCGTCACTGTCCCAACTGGACATGTCTAGCTCTGACGCCACCATGCTGTCGCGAACGAGAATCGCCGTTCCCAGATGTCGTCTGTTGTAGAAACATTTGAAGCCGGCAATTCGGAGTAGCTGATCGCCCAGTCTCGTCTCCTGGAGTGCTACAATGTCGTTCCTGTAAACTAGGGTTTCTAAAATAGAGCCCCATTGTTTTACACTGGCACAGTTCCAATATAGAATACGGATGTTCCTGAGTCCTAGACGGTGACACTTGAGTCTAAAACGTCTCAAACCACCGCGCTTACCTTGCTTCTTTCTCCCTGCGCGGCTACCACGCCGCTTCGTTATGTTGACTGCTGACCGCTCGGAGAACACACGTTGTTCCGCCATGTTGAAAAAACGTAAACACAGACTGCTGAGAACCACACACGCTGCTGAAAATTCACTCAAGGATGGCTTCGCTCGATGCACGAACTCCGTAGCACCCGCGCAGATCTTGAGTAGAAACTCCTGGTTTTACATCCTGACACACCAATTACACGCAAGAGATGAATAAATCCATCCCCTACGCGAAAAAGTTAACGAACAGAAAACAACACGACCGTCCGTCGCCATCTTGAAACCAGAATTATCTTGCTCCATGCTTGCCCAGGCAGTTGGCGCACTTTCTTTTGTTGTTGGGTGCTCGGAACTCCGTGTCCAGCTTGGCCAGCGGACACTCTTTAAAGGCGTGGTGATCGGCGCAGTAGCGGCAGATTTCCGTCTTACTGCGACATGTTGCTCTGCTGTAGCCGGCCCTCTGGCATCTGGAACATTGGGTGATTCGTGGTATGAATCCTTCAGGCTGTTGAATTTTCTGGTTTATAGATACTTGGCGTGGTATCTCGCTGCCCTCACTCGTCACCACCGCTAGTGTCGTAGGAATCTTTGAGTAAGCCAGGATACACTCCGCCTTCAAGATTCGAATGTTGAGGTATTCTTCCTGTAGCTGCTTCAGGATTTCTTCGTCTGATAGCTCCACTTGAATCCGCTTGACAACCTATCTAACTGTCTTTGTGTCGGTGTTTCCGACTCTGGTGTCTTTCTCCTTCTTCTCAGCTGTCTTGGCTCTTGTCTGTGGTGGGCTGTCGGCGGTCTCATTTGTGGTAGCTTCCTGTGAGGTGACTGTCGTTTCAGGTTCTTTCCAGCTGGCAGGTAGGTTCTCCACGTTCCAGTGAGGTGACTGTCGTTTCAGGTTCTTTCCAGCTGGCAGGTAGGTTCTCCACGTTCCAGTGAGGTGACTGTCGTTTCAGGTTCTTTCCAGCTGGCAGGTAGGTTCTCCACGTTCGTCTTCTTTCTGGCTGTGGCGGCTCCCACGCTGCATATCTTGCGTGTCAGTTGTTTCTTGCTGTTGTTTCTTGCTGTTGTTTCTTGCTGTTGTTTCTTGCTGTTGTTTCTTGCTGTTGTTTCTTGCTGTTGTTTCTTGCTGTTGTTTCTTGCTGTTGTTTCTTGCTGTTGTTTCTTGCTGTTGTTTCTTGCTGTTGTTTCTTGCTGTTGTTTCTTGCTGTTGTTTCTTGCTGTTGTTTCTTGCTGTTGTTTCTTGCTGTTGTTTCTTGCTGTTGTTTCTTGCTGTTGTTTCTTGCTGTTGTTTCTTGCTGTTGTTTCTTGCTGTTGTTTCTTGCTGTTGTTTCTTGCTGTTGTTTCTTGCTGTTGTTTCTTGCTGTTGTTTCTTGCTGTTGTTTCTTGCTGTTGTTTCTTGCTGTTGTTTCTTGCTGTTGTTTCTTGCTGTTGTTTCTTGCTGTTGTTTCTTGCTGTTGTTTCTTGCTGTTGTTTCTTGCTGTTGTTTCTTGCTGTTGTTTCTTGCTGTTGTTTCTTGCTGTTGTTTCTTGCTGTTGTTTCTTGTTGTTGGTCTTGCGAGACATTTTCCTCCCCCGGATCAGGCTTCTTGACTTGTTCAGGTGACTTGTCTTGATAGCGCTCGCAAATGCGAATGACGACGCGTAAGGATGGCTGTCATACCATTTTAAGGGACCATTCCCCACTGGTCCAAGCCTGACATTCACTCACGTCTGTGGCTCCTAGTAGCTGTCAGCATGCGGCAGCGGCCACCCCCCCCCCCCCCCCCCCGGGCAACAGCTGTGACAGGCAGGCTAAACTAAGCGTGGGTAGCCGATTTGGTCTTAAACCAATCGGTGAAACAGGGTATGCCTAACTAGCATGTGGAGATAGGATTCGGCAGACTGCGCGGAAGAAATCGTTGATGATTCAACGGGCAAGACGGCATTTACCTGCAAAGCGTTGTGGAACGTGATAAGCACGGCAAGGCATGTAGAGCGCCCTGGTCACCCACTGCACCTGTATTCGTCTCCAGTCGTCTTGACTTGTCTTGCCACTGGACTCAGATGGACTCAGGCGAGAGAGTGAGGTCGAAGAATTGTGCAACTCTTCCTCACTTTAATCCAATGCATCGCGCGAGTCATTCTTCATCCAACTTCATCTATCACCTTCAAGCCCTGTGACAATGGGCGAGCGGCGAAGCGGCAGGCGTGGGTACGCTGGCAGTCGTAGTCGCAGACCTGCACACAGGGGGCTCAGGCCATATGGTCGTCTTCTGCTGACCAGATCAGCAGTGATATTCGGCAGCCCCCTGAGCGACTGAGCAGCCCTCTATAGGAAAACACTGCTCACCTCCATAGCATGAGGAAGGGGCTAGAAAAGGTGCCCTAAACATTTTCTGCTCCACCATTACCAAACAAGCTAGCCGCGGTTGATGGGTACCCTATACTGCGGTCGACAAACAACTAAAGTAAAAACAGGTAAAGCAAAAAAAAAAAAAAAAGCATACCATATTCACTTAACAATCGGAACTTGGAATATACGTACCCTACTTGACAGAGATGGCCCGTCAGGTCAAGAGAGACGAACAGCACTGATTGGGAGAGAGCTGGGCAGGTACAACATCGACATTGCAGCCTTGAGCGAGACACGACTTGCAGAAGAAGGCCAAATCTGTGAAATAGGTGCCGGCTACACATTTTTCTGGAGTGGAAGGAAAAGCGAAGAAAGACGCCAGTCCAGTGTGGGATTTGCCATTAAGTCGGCCCTGTTTGGCAAACTAGCTGAATTTCCGAAGGCTTTAAATGACAAGCTTATGACCATTAAGTTACCCCTGCTGAATGGAAGGAAGTATGCAACCATCGTGAGAGTCTACGCACCAACCATGACCAGTGAAGATGACATCAAAAACAAGTTCTATGAGGACCTGCACAACGAATTAATATCTAAATATTGAGCAAAACCCACCACAGGCAACGCCGATCGTATTCCGGCATGAACCTAAGGCATATCCACGTCAATATGGAAGCACTATACTCGAGTTTCGCTCTCGTTTGAGCTCGTCAGTAGTGCATATCTCTGACCAGATCCGGAAACAAGCCCCGTGGGTTTGTAAGCGGGTGTGTAATCATGTGGCACACACTGGACACAGCCATATTATCATAACAGAACACTACAACGTCACCCATCGTAGGCTATGCTCAAGATTGCCCAATCACCGCGACTGACGTCCGTCAATCGATGTGGACCCGAACGGATCGCAAGAGCTGTGAAGAAAACGCAGGACAGAAAAACCACTGCAGGAGATCCTCCTCCAGAAATGTCAAGCATTCTTTGTCCACATTGTCAAAGAACATTTCGAGCCAACATAGGCCTTATCAGCCATCTTAGAACACACGGCTCCATACTTCAAACCTCACTGGATGAAATGAATGGTCATCATCATTCTTGATGGACAAACAACAGGATGGGTTTCCATGGAAGCTCAAGACACGAGAATGTGTGATGCTGACGATACATGATTGAGTAGCGTGTGTCTGAAGTTAATAGACTATCTCTTGTAGGATAACGTAGCGAGTGGTTTTCTCTAAAGTGAATACCATGTTACCTCTGATAGGCACATGTAGCGAGTGATTGTCCATGAAGATTGTCCATCTCTCGCAGGCACACCTACAGAACCACCGGAGACTTCCTGGTGGTGGTCAACTGCTCTAACCAGGTCAGCACCGTCTCCCAGCAGGTGACCGTCAAAGTGCTGGAGGCCATCAAGAACTTGCGCATGGTCAGCTCAGGCGCCCAGAAGGGACAAGATTTTACCCTGGACTGGCAGGTGGACGCTGGCACTGACGTCACTTGTGTGGGGATGTTCGATGGACGGAGCTTGACCTGTAAGTTATCTTCAGTTGTGTGGGGATGTTTGACGGACGTAGCTTGACCTGTAAGTTATCTTCAGTTGTGTGGCGATGTTTGATGGACGTAGCTTGACCTGTAAGTTATCTTCAGTAGTGTGGGGATGTGTGATGGACGTAGCTTGACATATAAGTTATCTTCAGTTGTGTGGGGATGTGTGATGGACGTAGCTTGATATGTAAGTTATCTTCAGTTGTGTGGGGATGTGTGATGGACGTAGATTGACATATAAGTTATCTTCAGTTGTGTGGGGATGTGTGATGGACGTAGCTTGATATGTAAGTTATCTTCAGTTGTGTGGGGATGTGTGATGGACGTAGCTTGATATGTAAGTTATCTTCAGTTGTGTGGGGATGTGTGATGGACGTAGCTTGATATGTAAGTTATCTTCAGTTGTGTGGGGATGTGTGATGGACGTAGCTTGACCTGTAAGTTATCTTCAGTTGTGTGGGGATGTGTGATGGACGTAGCTTCACCTGTAAGTTATCTTCAGTTGTGTGAGGATGTGTGATGGACGTAGCTTGACCTGTAAGTTATCTTCAGTTGTGTGGGGATGTGTGATGGACGTAGCTTGATATGTAAGTTATCTTCAGTTGTGTGGGGATGTGTGATGGACGTAGCTTGATATGTAAGTTATCTTCAGTTGTGTGGTGAGGTTTGATGGACGTAGCTTGACATATAAGTTATCTTCAGTTGTGTGGGGATGTGTGATGGACGTAGCTTGATATGTAAGTTATCTTCAGTTGTGTGGGGATGTGTGATGGACGTAGCTTGATATGTAAGTTATCTTCAGTTGTGTGGTGAGGTTTGATGGACGTAGCTTGACATATAAGTTATCTTCAGTTGTGTGGGGATGTGTGATGGACGTAGCTTGATATGTAAGTTATCTTCAGTTGTGTGGGGATGTTTGATAGACGTAGCTTGATATGTAAGTTATCTTCAGTTGTGTGGGGATGTGTGATGGATGTAGCTTGACCTGTAAGTTATCTTCAGTTGTGTGGGGACATGTGAGGGACGGTAACCTGACCTGTATGTTGTCTTCATTTGTGTGGGGACATGTGAGGGTCGGTAACCTGACCTGTATGTTGTCTTCATTTGTGTGGGGACATGTGAGGGTCGGTAACCTGACCTGTATGTTGTCTTCATTTGTGTGGGGACATGTGAGGGACGGTAACCTGACCTGTATGTTGTCTTCATTTGTGTGGGGACATGTGAGGGTCGGTAACCTGACCTGTATGTTGTCTTCATTTGTGTGGGGACATGTGAGGGACGGTAACCTGACCTGTATGTTGTCTTCATTTGTGTGGGGACATGTGAGGGTCGGTAACCTGACCTGTATGTTGTCTTCATTTGTGTGGGGACATGTGAGAGACGGTAACCTGACCTGTAAGTTTTCAGTTGTGCGGTGATGTATGAGGGACGTAGCTTACACACGTATACTCACACACTAATACATATATTATGTACTCATACACATACATCCATAGTGTACTCACACACAGATACATCCATGGTGTACTGACACTCACATACATCCATTGTGTACTCACACACATATACATCCATTGTGTACTCACACACATCTGTTTCCCTGGGTGACGAAACCTCAGCCTTCAGCAGCGTCAGTAAGTACCTGTGGCGCTCCAGCACACAGCCCGGCCGTGCCGCATCCTCCATCCCGCTGAGCATCACCTGCACCAACCTGGTCAGTCGTGCCGACATCAACCTCAACTTCCAGATCCTCTCCGTGATCGTCAGCCCCACCCTGACCACCGAGAAATTCAACCTGTCCAGGTGAGAATGTCCCTCGCGCTGTTAGAGACAGGTAAGACTGTCCCTCGCGCTGTTAGAGACAGGTGAGAATGTCCCTCGCACTGTTACAGACAGGTGAGAATGTCCCTCGCACTGTTACAGACAGGTGAGAATGTCCCTCGCGCTGTTAGAGACAGGTGAGAATGTCCCTCGCGCTGTTAGAGACAGGTGAGAATGTCCCTCGCGCTGTTACAGACAGGTGAGAATGTCCCTCGCACTGTTACAGACAGGTGAGAATGTCCCTCGCACTGTTACAGACAGGTGAGAATGTCCCTCGCACTGTTACAGACAGGTGAGAATGTCCCTCGCGCTGTTAGAGACAGGTAAGAATGTCCCTCTTGCTGTTAGAGACAAGTAAGAATGCCCCTCGCGCTGTTACAGACAGGTGAGATATTTGAATTAAGAATGTGTCTCTTGCTGTTAGAGACAGGTGAGATATTTGAATTAAGAATGTGTCTCGTGCTGCCAGATAAGGTGAGCGTTGAGTCAATGAGGTGAGAGTTGAGAGCAGGGAGATCTGTTAGCTAGTGAATGA
Source organism: Cepaea hortensis (assembly GCA_963921405.1). Classification (NCBI taxonomy): domain Eukaryota; kingdom Metazoa; phylum Mollusca; class Gastropoda; order Stylommatophora; family Helicidae; genus Cepaea; species Cepaea hortensis. The sequence continues at coordinate 2,319,320 of OY992880.1, read as the reverse complement.
GGTGAGAGTTGAGAGCAGGGTGATCTGTTAGCTAGTGAATGAGGTGAGAGTTGAGTGCAGGGAGATCTGTTAGCTAGTGAATGAGGTGAGAGTTGAGTGCAATGAGATCTGTTAGCTAGTGAATGAGGTGAGAGTTGAGTGCAGGGAGATCTGTTAGCTAGTGAATGAGGTGAGAGCTGAGTGCAGGGAGATCTGTTAGCTAGTGAATGAGGTGAGAGTTGAGTGCAATGAGATCTGTTAGCTAGTGAATGAGGTGAGAGTTGAGTGCAGGGAGATCTGTTAGCTAGTGAATGAGGTGAGAGTTGAGTGCAATGAGATCTGTTAGCTAGTGAATGAGGTGAGAGTTGAGTGCAGGGAGATCTGTTAGCTAGTGAATGAGGTGAGAGCTGAGTGCAGGGAGATCTGTTAGCTAGTGAATGAGGTGAGAGTTGAGTGCAGGGAGATCTGTTAGCTAGTGAATGAGTTGAGAGTTGAGTGCAGGGAGATCTGTTAGCTAGTGAATGAGGTGGGAGTTGAGTGCAGGGAGATCTGTTAGCTAGTGAATGAGGTGGGAGGTGAGTGTTGGGCGAACTTCTAGCTAGTGAATGAGGTGGGAGTTGTGCGGTGGGAGATGTGTTAGCATCTTAAGACACAATGTGAACATAAAACAAATTATGTGAATATACACCAAACTGTCTGTGAACGTAAAATAAACAAGATGTGAACGTGAATCTAACATTCTATGAAAGAACAACATTCAGTGAACATACGCTATTCTGTGTACGTACAGTTATGTTAACGTACAACATTATGTGAACATACAGCAAACACTATATTAATAAGCAAACATTCTATGAAAATATAACAAACATTATGTCAACGTACAACAAGCAGTCTTTAAACTTACAACATTCTGTAAATATACAGCTATCTGTGAGCATACACTATTTTGTTAATTAAGAACATCCTGTGAACATACAACAAACATTATGTTAACATATGTACAATATATGAACGAACACACATGCGAACATACAATAATACGTAAATGTACATCATTCTGTCAGCATATAACAACCTTGCATGAATATACAACACAAATTATGTGAACATACAACAAATATTCTGTGAACATACAACAAATATACTGTGAACATACAGAAACTTGTCTGTGAAAAAGAATAATTATGTGAACTACAACAATTCAATGAACACAACAAATATTCAGTAAACATACAACAATTCTGTGAACATACAACAAATATTCTGTGAACATTTCGCAGCCATGAACCAGTTAACTTCACTGTGAACATGCTGGCCGGATCTGACGTCACCGTTGTGATGGACTACGGCGACTCAGATGGCAACAACTACACACAACCCCCAGGGGTTGAATGGGATCGACCCCACAACATGACGCACATGTTCAAGAATGGCGGACGCTTCACTGTCACTGCTACCATCTATAACGCTGCAGGTGAGGGTTTGGATCCTGTCCATGGCAACTTCGTCGTGATACTACCAGATTTGTGGCGAGAATTGTTAGAGTTGTTAATTAATAAATCATTCATTCATTCATTCATTCAAACAAAGTTAATTAATTAATTAATTAATTAATTCTAACAAAGTTCATTCATTCATTCATTCATTCATTCATTCATTCATTCATTCATTCTAAGAAAGATTCAATCTGCCAAATATCTTAAGCATGAAAAAAAAAATAAAAACAACAACAACAACAACCAACCAACTAAACCTCGCCCCTTTCCAGGACCAAACTAACAGGGGCTGCTTGATTTAGCGGTATCTCCCGGACTGGTGCTAGATGATTCTGTCACAGCCAGTCACCGAGTGTATCTGTGCTTGATTTAGCGGTATCTCCCTGACTGGTGCTAGATGATTCTGTCACAGCCAGTCACCGAGTGTATCTGTGATCATGAGTTTCTGCGCATGCCTACGCCAACAGGGATCAGCTGTTCACGGAAACCAGTGTTTCAGTAGGGATGCCGTTGACATGTCAGTGCCCCGTGTGTCATGTCAATGCCCCGTGTGACAACATGTCATTGCTCGCGCCCCTAATAAGTGGATTATAATCTCCATCTAATACATAATTTCTAATCTCCATCTAATTAAACAAAGAAGACCAACAAACTCAGTTTCTACCAGAGACCATGGTGTACCATGTCTACTCCAAAGCTGGCCTTCTACAGTGGGGACATCCGCCACAAAATGGATCGCCATGTGCTTGACCACTTAGCAGACAGTGGCCATAGATGTGTACAGTCAGTGATGGTTTCCAGTAGGTTCTACACGAAAACAAAATAAAAAAAACTATTGCCCGGCTGGACTTACACACGCGCTGATTGTGGCTGATTTTCCATATTAACAAAGACCTGGGGGGAAAATGGCAACATGAAAATAATCGAAAAAAGTCTAAGGAAAGCACTATTTCAGAGAGACAGTGTCAACTATAAGAGGGGCAAGGGCAAATTGTTATGTCAACCATTCTGTTATGTCAACCATTCTGTTATTTTAAGCATAGACTAAACGGCAAGACAAGATCTCAGACACTGAAGTCCCAGAAAGAGCGTCCATGCCCACTATCCACACTGTACTAATGAAGAATCAGATTCGCTGGGCTGGTCACTTGACTCGCATGCCAGATCACAGGCTCCCTAAACGATTTTTTTACAGCGAACTGCGTTGTGGTAAACGCTCCCAAGGTGGCCAGAGGAAACGCTTTAAAGACACTGAAAATTTCACTGAATGCTTTTGGAATTCATCTGACACCTGGGTGGCTGCAGCCAGAGACCGAAATTCGTGGCGTGCATCATTACACAAAGGTGCAGTCATATGTGAAGCAACCAGGACTGCAAGAGCTGTGATGAAAAGGCAATACAGAAAAACCACTGCAGGAAATCCTCCTCCAGAAACGTCAAGCATTCTTTGCCCACATTGTCAAAGAACATTTCGAGCCAAAATAGGCCTTATCAGCCATCTTAGAATCCACGGCTCCACACCTTCAACCCCACTGGATGAAATGAATGGTCATCATCATTCTTGATGGACAAACAACAGATTTCAGGCATCATGTTATGTCAACAATTCTGTTATGTAAACCAGTCTGTTATGTCAACCATTCTGTTATATCAACTGTTCTGTTATGTCAACCATTCTGTTATATCAACTGTTCTGTTATGTCAAGCATTTTGTTACTTCAACCGTTCTGTTATTTCTACCATTCTGTTATTTCAACCGTTCTTTTATGTCAACCATTCTGTTATGTCAACCGTTCTATTATGTCAACCATAGTGTTATGTCAACCATTCTGTTATGCCAACCATTCTGTCATGTCAACCATTCCATTATGTCAACCGTTCTGTTATGCCAACTATTCTGTTATGCCAACCATTCCATTATGTCAACCATTCCGTTATTTCAACCATTCTGTTATGTCAACCGTTCTGTTATGTCAACCATCCTGTTATGTCAACCATTCTGTTATGTCAACCGTTCTGTTATTTCAAGCATCATGTTATGTCATCTAGTCTTATATGTCAACCATTCTGTTATGTCAACTGTTTTATTATGTCAACCGTTCTGTAATGTCAACCATCCTGTTATGTCAACCATTTTGTTATTTCAAGCATCATCTTATGTCATCTAGTCTTATATGTCAACCATTCTGTTATGTCAACTGTTTTGTTATGTCAACCATTCTGTTATGTCAACCATTCTGTTATGTCAACCATTCTGTTATGTCAACCATTCTGTTATGTCAACTGTTCTGTTATTTCAACCGTTCTTTTATTTCTACCATTCTGTTATGTCAACCATTCTGTTATGTCAACCATTCTGTTATGTCAACCATTCTGTTATGTCAACCATTATGTTATGTCAACCATCCTATTATGTCAACCATCCTGTTATGTCAACCATTCTGTTATGTCAACCATCCTGTTATGTCAACCATTCTGTTATGTGAACCATTCTGTTATGTGAACCGTTCTATTATGTCAACCATTTAGTTATGTCAACCAGTCTTTTATGCCAACCATTCGGTTATTTGATCCGTTCTGTTATGTCAACCTGTCTGATATGTCAACCTGTCTGATATGTCAACCATTATGTTATGTCAACTGTCTTGTTATGTCTACCATTCTATTATGTCAGCCATTCTGTTATGTCAACCGTTCTGTTATTTCAAGCATTTAGTATTTCAACAAGTCTGTTATGCCAACCATTCTGTTATGTCAACCGTTCTGTTACGTCAACCGTTCTGTTATTTCAACCATTCTGTTATTTCAACCATTCTGTAATGTCAACCATCCTGTTATGTCAACCATTCTGTTATGTCAATCATTCTGTTATGTCAACCATCCTGGTATGTCAACGAGTATGTTATGTCAACCATTCTGTTATGTCAACCATTCTATTATGTCAACCATCCTGGTATGTCAACGAGTATGTTATGTCAGCCATTATGTTAAGTCAACCATTCTGTTATGAAAACCATCCTATTATGTCAACCATTCTGTTATGTCAATCGTGCTGTTATGTCAACCATTCTGCATTGTACTTCTGAAGATATGTAGATTACTTGGTACAGACAGACAGACAGACAGACAGTTAAGAAGGTAGGTAGGTACTTACATGGGTAGATAGGTAGGCTGGCTGGTACACAGACAGGCAAACAGATAGACAAACAGTCAGAAAGACAGACAGACTGACACACAGACATGGAGAGAAAGAAGAAACGTGTAGAGATAGCTACAAGTATGATCTGCTAGAGTTGTACAAGTACAGACAGAGGGGAACTTTAAGTCGTAGGTCCATATCTACACCATTCCGCCACGCCGTCCCCAGGAAGCCACCGACTGAGTGTCCAGGTGTTGGTGCTGGTGGGGGTGGGAGCCATCGACTGCCAGATGGTGGACTACGCCCTCTACCACCCGCCCGCCTACGTCAACCTGACCTTGAACGCCAGTGTCATGCCTACAGAGCCGACCTTCATCTTGAACTGGGGCGAGCCGCAGAGTCTGGATATAAACGTGAGTCCAACATTTATACAGTGGATTTATAGTCCTTGACATATTTACACATCAAATAATTTATATCATCAGATTTATCGTTCTTGACATATTCACGTGAGTCAAACCTTTATACACAAGATTTATATTCTTTTATTTATATATATATATATATTCTTTATTTATTATTTATTATTTCTTATATATATATATATCTTCTATTTATATTCGCTGATTGGACATCAACCAACCTATCGACTGTGCCCATCTGGTCATTAAATTGTCGTGGTTACCTGAATTATACTCACCTCATGATTCGTGAGGTCATGAAAGAGGTCAAGATCAAAATAACATTTTTGTCAATAACTCGTGACAGGTTCATGATAATGCCGTGAAACTTACTGAACATAAATCTCTCTGACCATAGTATTGAATGCCTATAAAAGATTGACGCTCCTCGAATAAATTCAGTTGAAAATTCAATGCGCAAGTACAACGACTCATCATCATTGGACTTTTACATGCTCAGATAGTCACAAAGTGTAGTAGCCAGAGAATTTAATGTGGTTAGAAGCACCATTAGTCGCCTTTGGAAGTGATTTCAAGAAACTGGCTCAGTGGCAGACCGGCTGCGCAGTGGAAGACCCAGAATAACAACTGCTGCCGAAGACCGCTTCATACGGCTGCATCACCTTAGGAATCGATTTACATCTGCGTCCTCTACAGTCCAGTCCGTGCCAGGAGCTCGTAGAATTTCAGATCAAACGGCCAGGAGTCGGTTGCACGACTCTAGTCTTTGGGCTAGAAGACCTGACAGAGGTCCTGTTCTTACGGACCGGCATCGCCAGAACCGACTACAGTGGGCGAATAAGGATATTCAATGGAATGTTGGTACAAATTTGCAATTGAAACTGCAATAATGTTGCGTTTATTTTTGTGAACAATATAGATCTTGATATGTTTGCCTTTTTTCGTATCCTATTTACAGGACATCGTTGTCAACAACTGCACTTTACTGCTGTTGTTAATGTTTTGGCAAGTTTTTACGTTCACTAGTTTGCCATTGCTTTCTAAACGACCGGCTCCCATTCCATCACGTTAAAACCCCAGCGACACGGTCTGCTGCCAAATCGGTTGCAACCGCGTTTTGAACGCGTGGCAAGCTGCTCACGACTCGCGTTCGCTAGTCTTTAGGCCACGAAGATCGGCTATGTTTGCGTACGTCAACCATTTAGACGTCAGATTTATAGTTCTTGACATATTCACGTGAATTAAATATTAATGTAGCTGTTATTGTTCTCGACAGCCTGCCTGCCTGCCTGCCTGCCAGGCTGTCTGTCTGTCTACCTAACTGTCTGTCTGTCTGTCTGTCTGCAAGTCAGCCTATCTGCCTACTTACCTGTCTGCCTGTCTGTCTGCCTGCCGTCTATTTGCCTGTGTATCAGTTTGCCTGTCTGCCTGTCCGTCTGTCTGTCTGCCTGTCCGCCTGCCTGCCTGCCTGCCCGTGATGTAGACACCAGACAGGCTAGAGATACCCAGACGACCTGGCCACTCGCCCGTGATGTTCACAGAGCACACTGTCTGTTCCACAGTCCGGGCCGCTCCAGATAAACATCCCTTACACGCAATCTCTGTTCCACAGCCCGGGCCGCTCCAGATAAACATCTCTTACACGCAATCTCTGTTCCACAGCCCGGGCCGCTCCAGATAAACATCCCTTACACGCAATCTCTGTTCCACAGCCCGGGCCGCTCCAGATAAACATCCCTTACACGCACATCTTTGTTCCACAGCCCGGGCCGCTCCAGATAAACATCCCTTATACGCAATCTCTGTTCCACAGCCCGGGCCGCTCCAGATAAACATCTCTTACACGCAATCTCTGTTCCACAGACCAGGCCGCTCCAGGTAAACATCCCTTACACGCAATCTCTGTTCCACAGCCCGGGCCGCTCCAGATAAACATCCCTTACACGCAATCTCTGTTCCACAGCCCGGGCCGCTCCAGATAAACATCTCTTACACGCAATCTCTGTTCCACAGCCCGGGCCGCTCCAGATAAATATCCCTTACACGCACATCTTTGTTCCACAGCCCGGGCCGCTCCAGATAAACATCCCTTACACGCAGTCTCTGTTCCACAGCCCGGGCCGCTCCAGATAAACATATCTTACACGCAATCTCTGTTCCACAGACCAGGCCGCTCCAGATAAACATCCTTTACACGCAATCTCTGTTCCACAGCCCGGGCCGCTCCAGATAAACATCTCTTACACGAAATCTCTGTTCCACAGCCCGGGCCGCTCCAGATAAACATCCCTTACACGCAATCTATGTTCCACAGCCCGGGCCGCTCCAGATAAACATCCCTTACACGCACATCTTTGTTCCACAGCCCGGGCCGCTCCAGATAAACATCCCTTACACGCAATCTCTGTTCCACAGCCCGGGCCGCTCCAGATAAACATCCCTTACACGCACATCTTTGTTCCACAGCCCGGGCCGCTCCAGATAAACATCCCTTACACGCACATCTTTGTTCCACAGCCCGGGCCGCTCCAGATAAACATCCCTTACACGCAATCTCTGTTCCACAGCCCGGGCCGCTCCAGATAAACATCTCTTACACGAAATCTCTGTTCCACAGCCCGGGCCGCTCCAGATAAACATCCCTTACACGCAATCTATGTTCCACAGCCCGGGCCGCTCCAGATAAACATCTCTTACACGCAATCTCTGTTCCACAGCCCGGGCCGCTCCAGATAAACATCCCTTACACGCACATCTTTGCTCCACAGCCCGGGCCGCTCCAGATAAACATCCCTTACACGCAATCTCTGTTCCACAGCCCGGGCCGCTCCAGATAAACATCCCTTACACGCACATCTTTGTTCCACAGCCCGGGCCGCTCCAGATAAACATCCCTTACACGCACATCTTTGTTCCACAGCCCGGGCCGCTCCAGATAAACATCCCTTACACGCAATCTCTGTTCCACAGCCCGGGCCGCTCCAGATAAACATATCTTACACGCAATCTCTGTTCCACAGACTAGGCCGCTCCAGATAAACATCCCTTACACGCAATCTCTGTTCCACAGCCCGGGCCGCTCCAGATAAACATCTCTTACACGAAATCTCTGTTCCACAGCCCGGGCCGCTCCAGATAAACATCCCTTACACGCAATCTATGTTCCACAGCCCGGGCCGCTCCAGATAAACATCTCTTACACGCAATCTCTGTTCCACAGCCCGGGCCGCTCCAGATAAACATCCCTTACACGCACATCTTTGCTCCACAGCCCGGGCCGCTCCAGATAAACATCCCTTACACGCAATCTCTGTTCCACAGCCCGGGCCGCTCCAGATAAACATCCCTTACACGCACATCTTTGTTCCACAGCCCGGGCCGCTCCAGATAAACATCCCTTACACGCACATCTTTGTTCCACAGCCCGGGCCGCTCCAGATAAACATCCCTTACACGCACATCTTTGTTCCACAGCCCGGGCCGCTCCAGATAAACATCCCTTACACGCAATCTCTGTTCCACAGCCCGGGCCGCTCCAGATAAACATCCCTTACACGCACATCTTTGTTCCACAGCCCGGGCCGCTCCAGATAAACATCCCTTACACGCACATCTTTGGGGACACCGGCACCTACACGGTCAAGGCCAACTTAACCAACCTCCTCGGACACAAGATGTGTATCATGGTGAGATATCTCTTTGTCGCGTCACTGTCACTTTGTCTCATCGTTGTCACTTTGTCTCGTCAGTGTCACTTGTAAAAACAGGCCCTCCCGTGTGTTGCCGGGGCCCATAAGGGAAGCAAAGAATAGCAACACTGCAGCCTACCATGCATGTCGTAAGAGGCGACTAAGGAGGCTTGATGGTTCCGTCGCCCTGCTACTGAGTGAGTGCGTGGCGCGACACTGTGCGCTGTGAGTTTCATGTGAAATGCTTTTGAATCTGCCCGAGGTTTTTTTGGAACGTGACTGCATTTTCGGAGCGATTGCAGATGGCTATGTCCCAGAGTTGACCGGTTTTTGCCTTATGCAGAAATGCGTGGCTGCTGGGCTTCTGGTTGACTGCCACTGCCATCGACGATGAACTATATTTCGTGGACTGTGTGGGTGAACATCTAGGAAACATCCAGATGGGAAAATGACTGCCGATTCCGTCAGAAATGAACTGGGTGTTTTGTGGGGGACTATTGTGTTGACATTCTGGCGGCGGCATTATGCACAGTGTATCTGTGCGGGCTGTTGTTTGTCGAGACTCCTGTCTTTTCCACTTTTCACATTGGGCAGTGGGGAGCGTTTTGTGTGATATTCACTGGCACAGGAACGGAGCATAATGGGGACGACCCGTTGCTGTGAAGTTGGAACTGCGACTAACTAACTAACTAAAACCAGGCCTGGGCTCGCAGATTGAACCAACCTAACATGGGTAGCGTTGTGATGTTCTGTTGTGATAATTTGGTGTGTCCAGTGTGTGCCGCGTGGTTACACACCCGCTTCACACGCGTGATCCGGGACTGTTTCCGGATCCGGTCAGGGATATGCACTACTGACGAGCTCAAATGAGGGCGAAACTCGAGTATAGTGCTTCCATATTGACGTGGATAGGCCTTAGGTTCATACCAGAATGCGATCGGCGTTGCCAGTAGTGGGTTGTGCTCAATATTTAAATTTAAAATCCCGAAACAACCACATAATCAATGTATTATTGCTCACTGGATTTAGGAGGCCTGGTGTTCCTTGCCAGTGAGAAGTCCTGATCGTTCGGGTCCCATCGATTGACGGACGTCGGTCGCGGCGATTGGGCAATCTTGAGCATAGCCTACGATGGGTAGCGTTGTGATGTTCTGTTGTGATAATTTGGTGTGTCCAGTGTGTGCCGCGTGGTTACACACCCGCTTCACACGCGTGATCCGGGACTGTTTCCGGATCCGGTCAGGGATATGCACTACTGACGAGCTCAAATGAGGGCGAAACTCGAGTATAGTGCTTCCATATTGACGTGGATAGGCCTTAGGTTCATACCAGAATGCGATCGGCGTTGCCAGTAGTGGGTTGTGCTCAATATTTAAATTTAAAATCCCGAAACAACCACATAATCAATGTATTATTGCTCACTGGATTTAGGAGGCCTGGTGTTCCTTGCCAGTGAGAAGTCCTGATCGTTCGGGTCCCATCGATTGACGGACGTCGGTCGCGGCGATTGGGCAATCTTGAGCATAGCCTACGATGGGTAGCGTTGTGATGTTCTGTTGTGATAATTTGGTGTGTCCAGTGTGTGCCGCGTGGTTACACACCCGCTTCACACGCGTGATCCGGGACTGTTTCCGGATCCGGTCAGGGATATGCACTACTGACGAGCTCAAATGAGGGCGAAACTCGAGTATAGTGCTTCCATATTGACGTGGATAGGCCTTAGGTTCATACCAGAATGCGATCGGCGTTGCCAGTAGTGGGTTGTGCTCAATATTTAAATTTCAAATCCCGAAACAACCACATAATCAACCTAACATGGCTGCCAGCAACGTCTGGGGAGATACAGCGGCATGGGTGATAGTAACCACATCAGCCACCCAGTGCCGGTCGGTCTGTAACAGCATAGTTCTAGCATCGTGTGTCCGCCGCGCCTTCATGCGCGCTCGTGTGTGTGTGTTTGTGTGTGTGTGTGTGTGTGTGTGTGTGTGTGTGTGTGTATGTATGTCTGTGTGTGTGAGTGTCTGAAAGAAGGGCTGCTGGTCACAATAGAAACATAGTAATTGCACCAGTCCTCACATATCTGTCACTGCGTGGTCAGCTGGGAGACACTGTGCTGGACCAGCAATCTAGTGTCTAGGATAGATGCATTGCTGACATAATGTCACGTGTTGGGACATTTAGCCAATGGAGTAGCCGAACATATACCAGTGGGGTGGAGCATATAACAGTGTGGGTGGAGCATATACCAGTGTGGGTGGAGCATATACTAGTGTGGGTGGAGCATATACTAGTGTGGGTGGAGCATATACCAGTGTGGGTGGAGCATATACCAGTGTGGATGGAGCATATACCAGTGTGGGTGGAGCATATACCAGTGTGGGTGGAGCATATACCAGTGTGGGTGAGCATATACTAGTGTAGGTGGAGCATATACCAGTGTGGGTGGAGAAGAGAGAGAGAGAGCATCAGTGTATTCGTGCGGCCGACAAGCTATAACCCGCCCTCCGCCTTGATTTCTCAACACGTCGTGTGGTCAAGCCGTCTGCCTCGTGCTCCGAAGGTTGTGGCTTCAATTTTTCGGATCACGAGTGCTTTTTTCTCTGAGACTCCTGGGGGTCGTCGCTGAAGCTACGGAGGTCATGTTTGTGCGACGCTTTCGGTAGACCACCGTGCGGAAGGAGACCGAGCCACATGGGAGAAAACTCGATGCAATGAAGTCGATCCTCTCGACATTTAAGACTTTTGTCTAACACAGAAAAATACTGTGTTCGACGAACAGTAAACGATTGCTCAAATATAGTCAGACCGTAGCCATTAGGATGTCCCCGCCAGTTTTATGCAAACAGAAAGAATTAGTCTTACACTTGAAATGACCGTGGGGATAACAGTTGCTTCCCATACTTGTGACTGTGTTTTAATTGTGTCTGCTAGAGTATTATTCATGTATACTCTTCATATGATACATAACTCTGCGGAATGTACCTGACATGATACAGCCAGATATGCCAGGCAATAAATCGTGCAACATACTGGGTCTTTACATTCAGTAAAGGAATACATTGGTTTAAACATGAATGTGATCACAGAAAGTAGCAGTCAACGAGTGTGTTGACATCCGCACAGAGTTTGTCTTAAAACGCCAGTACTGGTAGTGGTGTCATAATGTTGACATGAATAGTGTCATCTTTATCATCATCATTATCATCATCATTATCATCATCATCATCATCATCATCATCATCATCATCATCATCATCATCATCATCATCATCATCATCATCATCATCATCATCATCATCATCATCATCATCATCACGAATATTCTACTATAAAGTTGTCATCTCTGTCTCAGCCAATCACGATCGTGGAGAAGCTCAGCGGACCATACTTCCAGAACAAGTTTGTGGCCGCAGCCAAGGGCATGCCCTTTCTAGCGACCTTCTGTCTGTACCGGGGCCCCAGTTCGAATCTCTGTAATTTGACCTACAACTTCGGGGACGGCAGCGGAGACCACGTCTTTCAGAGATTAGGTAAGCAATGATTTTAAACGTCTCTTACTTAAGGAATGAAGCCGAGGGGACAAAGGAGAAGGGATAAATAAAGAATATTCTTCTTTTTTACAGTGATAGAAGGCAGAGCACAACTCTAACTGTGTTCAGGCCAAAGAAGAAAACGAAATTAAAAAGAGAGAAAAGCTCTCACCGCCCCAACTCACAAGAACAGGGATAGCAATTAGGAAAAAGATTATTTCCAGGGTTCCAGAGACAGGGGACTGAACTATTATTTATTTTCAAATCCAGGCAGAAAATTACTCCGTAGTTTGTACTAACAACAATTAATGCACAAACTAAACTTAGACTAAACTTACAAATCGGGAACAACACAAATATAAGTTTATTTCTCAAGCTTCTCGAGACAACTAATTTTCATAGCGACTTAGCATCAGTAACCACAGACCAGATAGTCTGCAAAGGCTAGTAAAAATATAATTGCCGACAAACAAAATTGTAAGATGTAGCAGCAATTATGGGTACCAGTCAAAACTTATAAAGAGTATGCGAAAAATGTCAGTACAAGCAAAGATTTAACAAACAGAACAGCTAAAAACCTAGTAAACCCTAGCACTCAGATACTGGCTTCTTCTGTAGATGAAAAATAATATTTACCCTTCTGCCTAAATTATTATTTAAAAATAAAATGTAAACACAATCCAGTCAAACATCTTAGGACGATGACTTAACAAGACAACATCAACACTAATTGAGGCTGTCTACTTAAGACATAAACAAAACTCTTATACTGGTAACAATCACACACAACAACAACACTAATTAGGTTTCCCTTTCATCTTGTCTCGTCCCCTCCTGCTGACGCCATTGTCCATGCGAAAATAACTCTCCGCTAGACCAGTAAGCGAGTTGCCTTTTCATGTGTGGTTACTTCTAGAGTCTAGAATCTAGACTTTAGTGAGAATTCCTTTCTCATTTTTGGCTGCTGCTGGACTCTAGTACGAGATTTCTTTTTTTTAGTTTTGGAAACTGCTAAGAAGATCCTAGTTTAATGATATTTGCTAGGAATCAGTACCATCTTGATCTAGCCATAGACATTGGCGCCTATCTGGGTGCCAGTGGAAGAGGTAGATTCTACCTGCGTCTGCCCTTGTATATTAGGGTTGGAATCGCATCCCAGGGTCCCAGACAAATCGTAATGGTGCGCCCTCTGGCGGAGTTCCATTCTCATTCTGAGTCGTGTACATTATTACCCCCACTTTAACTGTTGTGATCCCAACAACCGGACCTTACACCCATGACAAATTTAGCAAACAAGTAGTCATCTCAGACTTCCTTACTTTGGTCATTTCCTAGCCAGGGAATACAACCTTCTAAATACAATCTCCTATTATTTTTGGTGACATAGACCTCCAATTATGAACCACTGGTTACATCCCTAAACAGTACCGCTAAAAATAGTGTTGTTCTATCCAGACATCATTTATAAAGAGAAATAACAAACATGTAATAACCAGGTGTCAGTGAGTTCCAAATAACAATAATGTCAACACAAAAATATAACCCATCCTTACACTGGTACAAGTCATTAGTACTCATCATCATCATCATCTTCCACTTCTGCCGTCAAGCGCCGTGGGGTGGAATAATTTGCGCGCCAGCACCCGATGGGTGGCACTGGATAGTGTCATTCCATGTGGTTGTACAATGTCTTTGATGTCGTTAATCCATTTTCATCTTGGACGTCCTCTTAGTCTCGTCGCAGATGATCTTGGATGTAAGGCCAGTGATGGTAGTTGATGGTGTTGCATTCTAACGGCCAAACCACTTGATCTTCTGCCTTTCAATAAATGTGGCACAAGGTGTTGATCCCACTGTCTGTCTGGTAACAGCATTTCTTACTCGGTCTCGGATTGTTAGTACTAATGACAAAAATAACAGCACCAGTAAAGAGAAATATACCATTTGCTACCTGAGCATCAGCAATGCTACAAAGCACAATCGTAAAAATGAATATAACCCTCACCGCTTATCCGATCAACACCAGTATTACAACAAGAAATAGTCCCCCATATACAAAAGGAACGCAATACTCCATAAAAAATTATTAATTATTAAAAGCAATCCAGAAACATGAACAATAAACCAGTAACCTCGACAAGGGTGATGTTCTGACATCTCGCTATCCACCTTGATGGGTCAGGTTGGTCGCACAAGTCGGTGATATTGTCAAAACACGCTAATCGCCTTGGTGGGTCAGGCAGTTTGGGCCCAGTGTAGGCTGCCCTGGCCTGGCACCTCAGGTCAACAGAAACAAAACCCAGCCCTGCCTAGAATGAGATTCAAACACCGGATCTGCGGGCAAGTGTGCTAGCTACTGGCTTCCTGCGGCCGGTGGTCCAGGGTTTGTCTCCTTCCTGACATCACAATGTACGGGCCACTTGCCACGGAAGATGGATGGGTGACAGAAGTTTATCCAGGTCAGGTTGTTGTCTGTCCACGTCTGTGTGTCCATGACCATGATTGACATAATGTCTAGTCAGGTGATCAACACAGATCTTGTTTATTTCCACGTGACCTCCTCCACTCCAGGGAATGTACCAAGTAGGTCACTCTTCTCGCCTGGCATGCTAGAATGTTCCACAGAATTCCCCAATCTGTCCTGCATGGCTAGATAGATGGCTGGATAGATGGCTAGATAGATAGCTAGATACATGGCTAGAGAGATGGCTAGACACATGGCTAGATATATGGCTAGATATATGGCTAAATAGATGGCTTAATATATGGATAAATAGATGGCTAGATAGATGGCTAGGTATATGGCTAGATAGGTGGCTGGTTATATGGCTAGATAGATGACTAGATAGATGGCTAGATAGGTGGCTAGATAGATGGCTAGATAGATGGCTAGATAGATGGCTAAATAGATGGCTAGATAGGTGGCGAAATAGATGGCTAGATAGATGGAGTGTTAGAGTGTGTTTAGTTTTACTAGGACATGTTCAGACGGCCAGATAAGACGACTAGAAAAATACAGACAACCAGATAACACGAATAGAAACAGACATACAGTCACATATAAAGACTAGAAACAGACGGACTGCTACATAACACGACCAGAAACAGTACGAAAGAAGTAAGTTTATTTTCAGTGGGTCATAATTAGGGCAAGCAGGCCCGTCTTACATTCGGACCTTCCAATCACTCATCTGTCGTACATCAATGATCTAGTGTGCATGTTATTAGCTTATACATTCACATAGAAACATCATTGTAGAATGAATATTGTAAACATAAACATGTTCATATTACTATGTTATGAGACAGGCAGGCATGCAGAAACACACACACACACACACACACACACACACACACACATATATATATATATATATATATATATATATATATATATATATATATATATATACACACACATACACAGAAACACTCATGCATAAACACATACATATATACCTATATACATACACATACATTCACACATATGTACATCATTTACACAAACTGGTATATATTATGACATGATACGATGTTGTTACTGTAACTGTCCATGTTCCACAATGTGCTACGTCACCCAGTATATGACATCCCGTGCCTGGTACAGACATGATTATAGCACCAGTCTGTGTAGTATATGACATCCCGTGCCTGGTACAGACATGATTATAGCACCAGTCTGTGTAGTATATGACATCACGTGCCTGGTACAGACATGATTATAGCACCAGTCTGTGTAGTATATGACATCCCGTGCCTGGTACAGACATGATTATAGCACCAGTCTGTGTAGTATATGACATCCCGTGCCTGGTACAGACATGATTATAGCACCAGTCTGTGTAGTATATGACATCACGTGCCTGGTACAGACATGATTATAGCACCAGTCTGTGTAGTATATGACATCCCGTGCCTGGTACAGACATGATTATAGCACCAGTCTGTGTAGTATATGACATCCCGTGCCTGGTACAGACATGATTATAGCACCAGTCTGTGTAGTATATGACATCACGTGCCTGGTACAGACATGATTATAGCACCAGTCTGTGTAGTATATGACATCCCGTGCCTGGTACAGACATGATTATAGCACCAGTCTGTGTAGTATATGACATCCCGTGCCTGGTACAGACATGATTATAGCACCCGTCTGTGTAGTATATGACATCCCGTGCCTGGTACAGACATGATTATAGCACCAGTCTGTGTAGTATATGACATCCCGTACCTGGTACAGACATGATTATAGCACCAGTCTGTGTAGTATATGACATCACGTGCCTGGTACAGACATGATTATAGCACCAGTCTGTGTAGTATATGACATCCCGTACCTGGTACAGACATGATTATAGCACACGTCTGTGTAGTATATGACATCCCGTGCCTGGTACAGACATGATTATAGCACCCGTCTGTGTAGTATATGACATCCCGTGCCTGGTACAGACATGATTATAGCACCAGTCTGTGTAGTATATGACATCCCGTGCCTGGTACATACATGATTATAGCACCCGTCTGTGTAGTATATGACATCCCGTGCCTGGTACAGACATGATTATAGCACCAGTCTGTGTAGTATATGACATCCCGTACCTGGTACAGACATGATTATAGCACCAGTCTGTGTAGTATATGACATCACGTGCCTGGTACAGACATGATTATAGCACCAGTCTGTGTAGTATATGACATCACGTGCCTGGTACAGACATGATTATAGCACCAGTCTGTGTAGTATATGACATCCCGTACCTGGTACAGACATGATTATAGCACCAGTCTGTGTAGTATATGACATCCCGTGCCTGGTACAGACATGATTATAGCACCCGTCTGTGTAGTATATGACATCCCGTGCCTGGTACAGACATGATTATAGCACCAGTCTGTGTAGTATATGACATCCCGTGCCTGGTACAGACATGATTATAGCACCAGTCTGTGTAGTATATGACATCCCGTCCCTGATACAGACATGATTATAGCACCAGTCTGTGTAGTATATGACATCCCGTGCCTGGTACAGACATGATTATAGCACCAGTCTGTGTAGTATATGACATCCCGTGCCTGGTACAGACATGATTATAGCACCCGTCTGTGTAGTATATGACATCCCGTGCCTGGTACAGACATGATTATAGCACCAGTCTGTGTAGTATATGACATCCCGTGCCTGGTACAGACATGATAATAGCACTCGCCTGTGTAGTATATGACATCCCGTGCCTGGTACAGACATGATTATAGCACCAGTCTGTGTAGTATATGACATCCGTGTGTGGTACAGACATGATTATAGCACCAGTCTGTGTAGTATATGACAACCCGTGCCTGGTACAGACATGATTATAGCACCAGTCTGTGTAGTATATGACATCCCGTCCCTGATACAGACATGATTATAGCACCAGTCTGTGTAGTATATGACATCCCGTGCCTGGTACAGACATGATTATAGCACCAGTCTGTGTAGTATATGACATCCCGTGCCTGATACAGACATGATTATAGCACCAGTCTGTGTAGTATATGACATCCCGTGTCTGGTACAGACATGATTATAGCACTCGTCTGGGTAGTATATGACATCCCGTCCCTGGTACAGACATGATTATAGCACCAGTCTGTGTAGTATATGACATCCCGTGCCTGGTACAGACTTGATTATAGCACCCGTCTGTGTAGTATATGACATCCCGTGTGTGGTACAGACATGATTATAGCACCAGTCTGTGTAGTATATGACAAACCGTGCCTGGTACAGACATGATTATAGCACCAGTCTGTGTAGTATATGACATCCCGTGCCTGGTACAGACATGATTATAGCACCCGTCTGTGTAGTATATGACATCCCGTGCCTGGTACAGACATGATTATAGCACCAGTCTGTGTAGTATATGACATCCCGTGCCTGGTACAGACATGATTATAGCACTCGCCTGTGTAGTATATGACATCCCGTGCCTGGTACAGACATGATTATAGCAACCGTCTGTGTAGTATATGACATCCCGTACCTGGTACATACATGATTATAGCACCAGTCTGTGTAGTATATGACATCCCGTGCCTGGTACAGACATGATTATAGCACCAGTCTGTGTAGTATATGACATCCCGTGTGTGGTACAGACATGATTATAGCACCAGTCTGTGTAGTATATGACATACCGTGTGTGGTACAGACATGATTATAGCACCAGTCTGTGTAGTATATCACATCCCGTACCTGGTACAGACATGATTATAGCACCAGTCTATGTAGTATATGACATCCCGTACCTGGTACAGACATGATTATAGCACCAGTCTGTGTAGTATATGACATCCCGTACCTGGTACAGACATGATTATAGCACCCGTCTGTGTAGTATAAGACATCCCGTGCCTGGTACAGACATGATTATAGCACCAGTCTGTGTAGTATATGACATCCCGTGCCTGGTACAGACATGATTATAGCACCAGTCTGTGTAGTATATGACATCCCGTGCCTGGTACAGACATGATTATAGCACCAGTCTGTGTAGTATATGACATCCCGTACCTGGTACAGACATGATTTTAGCACTAGTCTGTGTAGTATATGACATCCCGTGCCTGGTACAGACATGATTATAGCACCAGTCTGTGTAGTATATGACATCCCGTGCCTCGTACAGACATGATTATGGCACCCGTCTGTGTAGTATATGACATCCCGTGCCTGGTACAGACATGATTATAGCACCCGTCTGTGTAGTATATGACATCCCGTGTGTGGTACAGACATGATTATAGCACCAGTCTGTGTAGTATATGACATCCCGTGTGTGGTACAGGCATGATTATAGCACCCGTCTGTGTAGTATATGATATCCCGTGTCTGGTCCAGACATGATTATAGCACCCGTCTGTGTAGTATATGACATCCCGTGTGTGGTACAGACATGATTATAGCACCAGTCTGTGTAGTATATGATATCCCGTGCCTGGTACAGACATGATTATAGCACCAGTCTGTGTAGTATATGACATCCCGTGCCTGGTACAGACATGATTATAGCACCAGTCTGTGTAGTATATGACATCCCGTGCCTGGTACAGACGTGATTATAGCACCAGTCTGTGTAGTATATGACATCCCGTGCCTGGTACAGACATGATTATAGCACCAGTCTGTGTAGTATATGACATCCCGTGCCTGGTACAGACATGATTATAGCACCAGTCTGTGTAGTATATGACATCCCGTGCCTGGTACAGACATGATTATAGCACCAGTCAGTGTAGTATATGACATCCCGTGTGTGGTACAGACATGATTATAGCACCTGTCTGTGTAGTATCTAGCACACCTGTAGCAAGCATATATAGCATGATGTCTTATGTTAGTGAGTTGTACGCATGTATGTTTGTGTGTCTGTTCCCCCGTGAGTGTATGTGTATGCATATGAGTGTGTATTGTGTGTGAGTGCCTATGTGTGTGTGAGTGTGTGTATATGAGTGTATATGTGTGTGAATGTGTATGTATATGGATGTCTATGAGTGTTATATATTTGAGTGGATACTATATCAGTGTGTATTGTGTGTGAGTGCCTATGTGTGTGTGTGAGTGGTTATGTATATGAGTGTGTATGCATATGTATGTATATGGGTATGTATATGTGTGATCAAGAGAAAAAAAAAGGAGGAAGAAGAGAGAGGAGGGAGGGAGGAGAGAGAGAAGAGAAAGAAAGGAATGATGAGGGAAACGATATAAATAGTGTGAGGCCTAAAAGTTCGTTCCTCAGTCGAACTCTGCCTACTACACACTACCTTTGATAGTAAAGAAATATGAAGAGAGAGAAGGAGGAAAAAGAGGATGAGAGTAAGGGATACGACAGATGTAGGTTCGTGTCTCCGCGTGAGAACAATAGTTAATTACTATTGCACCATCAATGTCTCGTGGTGTACGTTATGAGGTTATAGAAGAGATGTACATCCTCACAAGGTCTCTAAGCTACTCTAAATTATATTACTTCAGACTGACAAGTCGAAATAAAAGGCAACTCAAACATATTTATTTTCTTCTGAACAGTAACAGAGTGACAATCTACAGCATAATCACATGAAGTAACCAGTACATGCATTGAAGACACATCTACGTATAATCGACTCCAAAAAACAACACAATACTGCATGTCGCCACAAGGGGAGGTAGATAATATAATAAACTATGCAACCAGATGTTAGAGAAATTATTACCTACTATCACCTCCTAACCGCATGAAGAAAAGGACTAAATCTAGGAATTACACCGGCCTTTGTTTCGTAACTATCTTTCCGTAGGCTTATTAGTGGTCCATATATTCAGCCCAAATACCCATTGATCCATAGATTGATCCATCAATCCATATACCCAGGGATTATTTTGTTCAGATGGATATCTGTTTAGACAAGTATGCCCGGTATGCTTGGGCGACTCCCTTTTACCCAGGCAATGCATTCAACTTCTGCCATCCAGTGGGTTTTCTGGTCGTCCTTCTGGGTTTCATATTTGAAATACGATTGCTCTCTTCAACCTCGTTTGCCGTGGATCCCACCACCGGTTTCCAGTCGTATTTGACATTAGTCTCCTGTGTGGTTCCAACCGCAGTGTCCCTGGCTAGTGGTTGTCCTATTTGACGTTTAGCCATCTACTGCAACTAACGAGCGGTCTCCTTAGCTGGCGGTCCTCTTAACTCAAGTGGCTTTCTTGCACTTTAACGACCCTCGGACTCTGCGTGTCTTTCCCTTCTTTGGCTTATCTGCCTTGGGTAGGTTCCGTTCACAGATTCTTAGTAGCTCTCAATCCTATCAGTGATTCAGACGAATTCTAGCATGAGCGCTTGTCCGTCTTCCTTCACTTCCTCCTCCTACAGATACTATACAGACTTGGGCACGGATTAGCCACAATTTCTGAAGTCCTGTTACTATGTTCCTTGGGCTGCCCTAAGAGGGCTCGGGCCCCGCCGCTCCCGAAGTCCACTATTAACTGTCCTCTCTCCTGCTCGACTCTCTAAACTGACTGGATCCTCAAGTATATATTACTTCTCGAGTTGGCGCCTTTCTTGAATCACGTGACGTCGCTGTCCCTTGTCACCCAATCAGTACTTCGCGTACCCTGCTTCAATTTGCATCTTATTATTAATCTAACTACCTTCACCCCAATACGACCTTGTTTTTGAGTTAATAGTCCTTGTTTGAGTTCATGCTCCTTGAAGTAGATTTCTCAGCTCAAGCACGTTCCCACTGCCATAAATCTGCCAGCCTACTGTACCCATTTTGTTCTCTAGACAGCCTTCGTTTATCTCTGATTCTCGTATGCACCTATAAACTATGTGGCCTGTTTTGTTTTCTGACAGCCCGAACCTAAAGTATACATTACATCTGGCATTCCCCGACCCTGAGAAAGCTATCGAACAACGAAAGTTGAGGTAGAGTTTTAGGAAACCGAAACAATTCGGGTTCAGAGCTTGACCTCTCAAGCTGTTTAAAAATATCTTGGCCGATGAACTTAGATACTTCCAAATTCCCCTACTGGTTTTGGTGACATCAATATCTAGTGCCTTGTTGTCCCATTTTGTGACGCATCAGGCGTTCACATATGTATATGTTTAAACTTGTGTGTGTGTGTTGTGTATGTTACCCCAAGCAAAGGTCGTGACCAGGAGGCCGTGTGTCAGTGTTCACGTGTTGGCTGTGACCTGCCAGCTGGACTGTGGTCTGCTGTGGGCCTGGCCTGTGGTCTGCTGTGGGCCTGGCCTGTGGTCTGCTGTGGGCCTGGCCAGGCTGCAACTGTTCCCAGATAACAGTGTCTCCCATGGCAGAAGATCAACTATCACCTTGGGCAGATCACAGGTGGAATCAGAAATAGTTCCTCGGGCAGAATAAGGTCGGAAGATGAAGCGTCTCCATGGGGAGATGAAAAGCAGAAGTTGAATGTCCATGGGGAGATGAAAGGTACAAGTTGAATGTCCATGGAGAGATGAAAGGTACAAGTTGAATGTCCACGGGGAGATGAAAGACATACTTTAAATGTCCATGGGGAGATGAAAGGTACAAGTTGAATGTCCATGGGGAGATGAAAGGCAGAAGAGATATGTCTATGGGGAGATGAAAGCCAGAAGAGATATGTCTATGGGGAGATGAAAGGCAGAAGAGATATGTCTATGGGGAGATGAAAGGCAGAAGAGATATGTCGATAAGGAGAAGAAAGCCAGAAGAGATATGTCAGTGGGAAGATGAGAGGCAGAAAAAAAAAACAAATCATGCCTGGGATTATTGCCAGTGTGTCGCTTGTATTATGTGAGACTGTTTGCCACTTATCATCCCCATCTGCACGATCTTTCATCCGTGTGTGACCTGTCATCTTTGTGAATTATCATCTTGTGTGACTTGTCATCAATATTTGTACGATGTTTCATGTGTACGACTGTGCGTGTATCCTGACCAAGGTTCTGGCAAGGACGGCTGTGACACCCACGATGTTGTCTACACTGACACAACAACCAAGCTCATCACTGTGACAGCCACCTCGTACCTGGAGACAGTGTCAGCCAGTGTGTCAGTGCCTGTCATCATCGGCCTCAGAGACACGGATGTGGTCATCACCAGCACGGGCAACACATTCAACAGTGAGTGCCTGGTCTCTCCTGGACCTGTCAGCCAGTGTCTGTCTGTGATTGTTACATCTTCAACTGTCATGTCGAAATATCATATGATATTTTCTCTTCGCAGCCTCTTTTTTTTTTTTTTTAAAATCAAAGCAACTCTGCCTCTTAATTCGATGAACGCATACATTCACAATTTGGTCCTCTCTATCTCACTTTCCCCCATTCTCTTTGTATATCAGTTTATCTCTGACTCTATTCCTGACTATATGCTCCGTCTCTCTGCCTTGCACTCTCTCTGCTTGTGGAGTGTTGTACTCCGGTGTTCCTCTTCTAGCCCGGGATGTAGAGTTATATCAGTCTTGTTTCTTGTTAGTGGAGTGCTGTGTGCTGCGCCTCTCCGCCGCTTACCTCTGCCAGCACTGTTGGTTGGAGCGTGGATGACCTGCTGTACAAACCTCTGCCAGCACTATTGGTTGCAGCGTGGATGACCTGCTGTACAAACCTCTGCCAGCACTGTTGGTTGCAGCGTGGATGACCTGCTGTACAAACCTCTGCCAGCACTGTTGGTTGCAGCGTGGATGACCTGCTGTACAAACCTCTGCCAGCACTGTTGGTTGCAGCGTGGATGACCTGCTGTACAAACCTCTGCCAGCACTGTTGGTTGGAGCGTGGATGACCTGCTGTACAAACCTCTGCCAGCACTGTTGGTTGCAGCGTGGATGACCTGCTGTACAAACCTCTGCCAGCACTGTTGGTTGCAGCGTGGATGACCTGCTGTACAAACCTCTGCCAGCACTGTTGGTTGCAGCGTGGATGACCTGCTGTACAAACCTCTGCCAGCACTGTTGGTTGCAGCGTGGATGACCTGCTGTACAAACCTCTGCCAGCACTGTTGGTTGCAGCGTGGATGACCTGCTGTACAAACCTCTGCCAGCACTGTTGGTTGCAGCGTGGATGACCTGCTGTACAAACCTCTGCCAGCACTGTTGGTTGCAGCGTGGATGACCTGCTGTACAAACCTCTGCCAGCACTATTGGTTGCAGCGTGGATGACCTGCTGTACAAACCTCTGCCAGCACTGTTGGTTGCAGCGTGGATGACCTGCTGTACAAACCTCTGCCAGCACTGTTGGTTGCAGCGTGGATGACCTGCTGTACAAACCTCTGCCAGCACTGTTGGTTGCAGCGTGGATGACCTGCTGTACAAACCTCTGCCAGCACTGTTGGTTGCAGCGTGGATGACCTGCTGTACAAAGCCCCATGGTTTCCGCATCCTGTTCCCCCATGTACTAGTTAGTTAGTTAGTCGACAGATCATCCTCATTGCACATCGAACCATTCAGTCCATAAGTGCTCGGATCCCCTCCTCAGCAAATCCCGCAGCGTGTAACAGCTAACGACACCAGTTCTGTGTTGGTTTATCAATCTTCTTTGGCTTTCTGCGTAGTGTTCTTGTTTGACCACACCTCTTTTAATTTGCTGTTCTCGCAGTCTGACCATGGTTGTAGATTCACAATCATCACTTGGTTCTCGCAAAAGTCTTACTTCTCGTAGAGCATTCAGAATTTCAGCCTGGTCCATGGCGCTTCCGGCCTCCACAGTAGCCTCACCTGCGAGCTTGTCAGCCCGCTCATTTCCTTGTACTCCCGCATGCCCTGGCACGAAGATGAAACTAATCTTTGCCAGCCGGGACCGCGCCAGAGACAGCAATCACTCTCTTCAGATCTCCCCCCCCCCCCATCTCTATCCTCTTGAGCATGTTCATTGAGTCGTTAACGAAACATGCCCTAGTGAATGTCTGTGTCTCTAGCCATGTTATTGCTTTACTTACTGCTCCCCCATAAAAAAAAAGTCGCTTAAAAGTCGACAGGGCCGACTTCATTGTACCGGGTTTTTATCCCATATGGCTCGGTCTCTTTCCGCAGCACGGAAAGCGTCGCACAAAGCACGAACTCCGTAGCTTTTAGCGACGACCCACGGGAGTCTCCGAAACATTTAACTCGTAAACCGAAGGACGCGGCCCGGAATCGAACACACAACCTTCGGCTCACGAGTCAGACGTCAAACGGCTTGACCACTTCGCCACAGAGACTCCCAGAGACTTACTGTTCCCCCATGTACTGAGTGAAGGTTGCTGTTGTCAGGTCTGTACAAAATAGCTGCAGGCCGGCCCAGGCCGCCTCTGGCTGGCTGTTTGTGTAGGTATGTCGCCAGTGTTAGCTTTCAACGGCATGGAATCAGTATAACATCTAGAGAGATTAACGAATTAAACATAAGAATTGTCAAATGCCACGTATATACAACACTACTGTATGGCGCGGAAGCCTGGGCATCGAACAAGCAATTAGAAAGTCGAATTGAGGTTCTAGAGATGTAGATATACAGACGAATATGCCGTGTTTCATGGAAACAAATACAATCAAATGCAGAGGTTCTAGAAAAACTGGGAATCAAGAGAAAGTTGATGAAAGAAATAAAGAGGAGGCAAGTGAAATAATTCGGCCACATTAAAAGACATGATACTCTTATAAAAACCATACTGTAGGGCAAGGTTGAGGGCAAGCGAGCAAGAGGTAGACAACGATACAAATGGGAAGATAACATCAAGAGATGGACGACCATCAGCCTGACAGAATGTACAGTCAAGGCAATATGATACCAATGTTGATGAAGTTATTCCTATATTATTTCTTGGTGTTTTATTTCTTTTGTTATCCTGCTGTTGTTATCCTGCTGTTGCTATCCTGCTAATGTTATCCTGCTGTTGTTATCCTGCTGTTGTTATCCTGTTGTTGTTATCCTGCTGTTGTTATCCTGCTAATGTTATCCTGCTGTTGATATCCTGCTGTTGTTATCCTGCTGTTGTTATCCTGCTAATGCTATCCTGCTGTTGTTATCATGCTGTTGCTATCCTGCTAATGTTATCCTGCTGTTGATACCCTACTGTTGTTATCCTGCTGTTGGTATCCTGCTGTTGATACCCTATTGTTGTTATCCTGCTGTTGTTATCCTGCTAATGCTATCCTGCTGTTGCCATCTTGCTGTTGTTTATCTAGATAATTTACTCCAAGTCGCCCCCCATCCCCCCTCCCGGTCCTCCCGCCACAGCTGTCAGTTGTCAAATGTGCAGTGTATGACGTAGTGCACAGTGTATGACGTAGTGCACACTATATGACGTTGTACTCACTACTTAATGCTCGTCCGCCTGCCTGTTTCAGCTCCGACAACATTTACATTGACCAACAACGGGGCGGAAATGCCCGATAACGCATTCATTAAGTTAGAATTTGGTGACGGTACCACGACGGTGGAAAGGCTGACTGCCGCAGTCCAGGGAGGAACGCAGCAGATAACTCACACCTACACCAAGGATGGGATCTTTGAAACCAAGGTCACCGTCTACAACGATGCCACAGCTGTAGAGAAAGTCATCAAGGTGGGCAGTTAGGATCTTGTCTCTGTCGTCTGAGAGTGGGTCATGTGGGTCTCTGTCGTCTTGTTGTGGGTCATGTAGGTCTATGTCGTCTTGTTGTGACATGAATAGATGTGACATGTAAGGATGAAAGATGTGAATGGCCTGATGGTTGACATGATGAGTATGGTATCGATGAGTGTGGTATCGATGGGTGTGGTATCGAAGGGTGTGGAATCGATGGGTGTGGTATCGATGGGTGTGGTATCGATGGGTGTGGTATCGATGGGTGTGGTATCGATGGGTGTCATATCGATGATTGTGGTATCGATGGGTACGATATGATGAGTGTGGTACCCATGTGTGTGTGTGACATACTGGAGATCGTATGTGTGGAATATAGTGAAGACTATCTGTGTGGGACATAATGAAGACTACCTATATGAGAATAATGGATACATTCTGTGTGGGACATACTGAAGACCATGTGTCACCGAGTGCCGAGATCAGACACGTTTACACAGTCATGTTCGGTAGCACCTGGCACATGTAGGCCTTAAGGCGTGCCAGGCGGGGTTCTCGACTTGTTGGTTGACCTCATGGCACATGATGATAGTGACTCGTAGGAATACCTGTTCTTGTTGTTGTGTTGACCTCATGGCACATGATGATAGTGACTCGTAGGAATACCTGTTCTTGTTGTCTTGACCTCATGGCACATGATGATAGTGACTGGTAGAGAAACCCTGTTCTTGTTGCGTTACACCTGTGACTGCCGATGTGAGGCCAGCTACAAGCCTCCTCTGGTCCTCCCCCAGGTGAGTGTCTTCAAGACGTTCCTAAACCTGCGGGCTGAGGTCTTCTACCTGGCCGACACTCCCCCAGATGCCAAGACTTATGGTCTGAACGGGAGAAACAACCTCTTTCCTTCCAACAAGCCAGTCAACTTCCGGGTGTCAGACAGCAATCAGGGTAAGAAGTGTCATCAGTACCGTGTTATGTCTGGCAAACTGTTCAACAGTTAGTTAATTACTTCGTTAGTTAATTAGTTAGTTAATTAATTACTTCGTTAGTTAGTTAGTTATTTACTTCGTTAGTTAGTTAGTTAATTACGTTAGTTAGTTAGTTACTTCGTTAGTTAATTAGTTAGTTATGTACTTCGTTAGTTAATTAGTTAGTTATTTAGTTACTTCGTTAGTTAATTAGTTAGTTATTTTCTTCGTTAGTTAATTAGTTAGTTAGTTAGTTACTTCGTTAGTTAATTAGTTAGTTAATTACTTCATTAGTTAGTTAGTTAGTTAGTTACTTCGTTAGTTAGTTAATTACGTCGTTAGTTAATTACGATAGTTAGTTAGTTACTTCGTTAGTTAATTAGTTAGTTAGTTAGTTACTTCGTTAGTTAGTTAGTTAGTTAGTTACTTCGTTAGTTAGTTAGTTAGTTACTTCGTTAATTAGTTAGTTACTTCTTTAATTAGTTAGTTACTTCGTTAGTTAGTTAGTTACTACGTTAGTTAGTTAGTTATTCGTTAGCTAATTAGTTAGTTATTTACATGGTTAGTTAATTAGTTAGTTAGTTAGTTAGTTACTTCGTTAGTTAGTTAGTTACTTCGTTAGTTAGTTAGTTACTTCGTTAGTTAATTAGTTAGTTATTTACTTCGTTACTTAGTTAGATACATACTTCGTTAATTAATTAGTTATTTAGTTATTTCGTTAGTTAATTAGTTAGTTAGTTACTTCGTTAGTTAAGTAGTTAATTAGTTAGTTACTTCGTTAGTTAATTAGTTACTTCGTTAGTTAATTAGTTAATTAGTTAGTTAGTTACTTCGTTAGTTAGTTAGTTAATTAGTTAGTTAGTTACTTCGTTAGATAATTAGTTATTTAGTTACTTCATTAGTTAGTTAGTTAGTTAGTTAGATACTTCGTTAGTTAATTAGTTACTTCTTTAGTTAATTAATCAGTTAATTACTTCGTTAGTTAATTAGTTAGTTACTTACTTCGCTGGTTAATTAGTTAGTTACTTCGTAAGTTAATTAGTCAATTAGTTAGTTAGATACTTGTTAGTTAATTAGTTAGTTAATTAGTTAGTCAGTTACTTCGTTAATTAATTAGTTACTTCGTTAGTTAATTAGTTAATTAGTTAGTTAGTTACTTCGTTAGTTAGTTAGTTAATTAGTTAGTTAGTTACTTCGTTAGATAATTAGTTATTTAGTTACTTCGTTAGTTAGTTAGTTAGTTACTTCTTTAGTTAATGAGTTAGTTAGTTACTTCATTAGTTAGTTAGTTAGTTAGTTACTTCATTAGTTAATTAGTTACTTCTTTAGTTAATTAATCAGTTAATTACTTCGTTAGTTAATTAGTTAGTTACTTACTTCGCTGGTTAATTAGTTAGTTACTTCGTAAGTTAATTAGTCAATTAGTTAGTTAGATACTTGTTAGTTAATTAGTTAGTTAATTAGTTAATTAGTTACTTACTTAGTTAATTACTTCGTTAGTTAATTAGTTAATTAGTTAGTTAGTTTCTTCGTTAGTTAATTAGTTAGTTACTTCGTTATGTAATTAGTTAATTACTTCGTTAGGTAATTTGTTAATTAGTTAGTTAGTTACTTCATTAATTAATTAGTTAGTTAGTTCGTTAGTGAATTAGTTAGTTAGGTAGTTACTTTGTTAGTTAGTTTGTTACTTCGTTAGTTAATTAGTTAGTTACGTCGTTAGTTAATTAGTTAATTAGTTACTTCGTTAGTGGATTAGTTAGTTAGTTAGTTAGTTACTTACTTAGTTAGTTAGTTAGTTAGTTACTTCGTTAGTGGATTAGTTAGTTAGTTAGTTAGTTAGTTACTTCGTTAGTGAATTAGTTAGTTAGTTACTTAGTTAGTTAGTTACTTCGTTAGCTAACTAGTTAGTTAGTTAGTTAGTTACTTCGTTCGTTAATTAGTTAGTTAGTTACTTCGTTAGTTAGTTAGTTACTTCGTTAGTTAATTAGTTAGTTATTTACTTCGTTAGTTAGTTAGATGCTTACTACGTTAATTAATTAGTTATTTAGTTACTTCGTTAGTTAATTAGTTAGTTACTTCGTTAGTTAAGTAGTTAGTTAGTTAGTTACTTCGTTAGTTAAGTAGTTAGTTAGTTAGTTAGTTACTTCGTTAGTTAGTTAGTTACTTCGTTAGTTAATTAGTTAGTTATTTACTTCGTTAGTTAGTTAGATACTTACTTCGTTAATTAATTAGTTATTTAGTTACTTCGTTAGTTAATTAGTTAGTTAGTTACTTAGTTAATTAAGAAGTTAGTTAGTTAGTTAGTTAGTTACTTCGTTAGTTAAGTAGTTAGTTAGTTAGTTACTTCGTTAATTAATTAGTTAGTTACTTCGTTAGTTAATTAGTTAATTAGTTAGTTAGTTACTTCGTTAGTTAGTTAATTAATTAGTTAGTTAGTTACTTCGTTAGTTAATTAGTTATTTAGTTACTTCGTTAGTTAGTTAGTTAGTTAGTTACTTCTTTAGTTAATTAGTTAGTTAGTTACTTCAATAGTTAGTTAGTTAGTTAGTTACTTCGTTAGTTAATTAGTGAGTAAGTTAGTAAGTTAGTAAGTTAGTTAATTAGTGTGTTAATTAGTGCAGTCAGGTCTTAGTCAGATATGACTGAGCTACCGTATAACAGTAGACGGTACTACCTGGTTTCTGTTAGCGCCGAACGTTGGGCGGCGCTTACCAAACCCGACACCCCACATTGTGCCAACGGCTTCGGGCGGAAGAGCGCAATTGGGAGGGTACAAGCCTTACCCTGGTGCGAGGAAATGCAAGCTAAAGACAAAATTGTCATGGCAGGGCAGACAAGACCCTAAGCCTTGGTTGGCGACTGGTCTAGGATCGAAGCTCCGACAGGCGGACAGTTAGAGCATTGCTTTGCTGATCCGGCAGCTTCTGCAGCTTGTCTTGTTCCAGATGTAGGGGTGTTACCTTTCCTCTGGAGTGAACTAGGCAGGCCGAGAGAGGGATCATGCTGCATGGGCAACACATGATCTCTATATTTTAGCCCAGGCTTTGTGCTATGGAGAGGCAATAACTCCATCCCTGGTCTTAACTGGTCTCGGAATCAAAGTGAGAGGCAACTGTTACGGGTTATAAGTCCTTGTCAGTTGGCGTAGACATGGGGCGCCACGCGTTGCCTCTGACGGTGGGAGACACCTATAGGTGTCACTGATCAGCTACCGCCCGCCTCAAGCTGGGCAGCCCCCAGCCAATTGGGTGCTGATCCGCCACAGCCTGCCTGCTTCAATGGGTGCTTGGGGCTAGGACAAAATCTGAATCGCAGGCTGTAAAACCAATGCACCAGGTACAAACAAAAATATAAATAGAAACCTCAAGCTACGGCTTGCAACCTGGAACGTGAGAACCATGTGTCCAGGATTTTCCACTGACTTGACCAATATTGACGATGTGAGAAAAACGGCTGTGATTGATGCCGAACTCAATCGTCTTAACATTGATATTGCTGGCCTGCAGGAGACTCGCCTCGCTGAGGAAGGGTCACTCAGGGAAAACAACTACACCTTTTTCTGGAAGGGTAAAGGGCAGGCAGAAAAAGGGCAACATGGTGTGGGCTTTGCAGTGAAGAAATCGCTACTGGGAATGATTGAAATTCCAGCAGGAGGAAATGAAAGACTATTATCCCTGCGCTTGGCAACCTCTTGTGGGTTTGCCACCATTATTACTGCATATGCACCGACACTCGATTCCTCTGATGATGTGAAGGATTTGTTCTATGAGGAGTTAGACTCTGTGATCAAGGCAGTTCCAAAATCCGACTACATTTATATGCTCGGTGATTTCAATGCTCGTGTGGGCAAGGACTCGAGTTCATGGCCAGTGTGCCTTGGAAAATACAACATCGGTCGCATGAATGGAAATGGGCAAAGGCTGCTGGAGCATTGCACCAGTAATGACCTATGTATTACAAACTCTTTTTTTTAAATAAAAGAGATGCATAAGGTCACATGGAAACATCCAAGATCCGGCCATTGGCACCAGCTGGACTTCATCATCACACGGAGACAACATCTGAACCATATATCATTGACTCGTAGTTACCACAGTGCTGACTGTGATACGGATCATTCTTTGGTTGTTGCAAGGGTTAGACTGAGACCAAAGAGAATCTACACAGCTAAACACAAATCTAGCCCCAGGATTAATATTATTAACACTCATGATCCTGAAAAGTGCTTTCAGTTTCAACAGCAACTTGAAGACGCTTTCACTGATACACCAGAAAATTGTACAGTAAATGATAAATGGAATAAACTTAAGGAAACTCTTTGTAAAACTGCCGTAAAGGTTTACGGCACTGTGGATCATAAGAGGCAGGACTGGTTTGCGGCCAACAGCGAGACTCTGCAGCCCTTGATTGATAAGAAGAAGAAAGCTCTCTTAAGAAACAAGGAAAGACCAACGCGTAACACTCTGAGTGAGCTAAGGCAAGCTAGGAAGGATGTGCAAAAGGCTGCCAGGCAGTGTGCAAATGATTATTGGATCAAGTTATGTGAGTCCATTCAAATCGCAAGTGATAAGGGAGACATAAGAAGCATGTATGAAGGAATAAAGAAAGCCTGTGGTCCAGTGATCAAAAGAAGTGCACCATTGAAAACCTTGACTGGAGAAGTCATCACTGATAAGAAACAGCAGATGGACAGATGGGTAGAGCACTATTTGGAGCTTTACTCAAGTGAGACCAAACTAGCGGATAATGCCCTCAACGCCATAGAGGCTCTACCAACTCTTGACCACCTGGACACACTTCCCACCATAACAGAAGTTAAGTGTGCTATAAATGAACTTGCATCTGGCAAGGCTCCAGGTAAGGATGGGATTCCAATAGAGGTTATCAGGAGTGGGCAAGACACACTCACTATACAGATCCACCAGCTAATAGAGCTATGCTGGCGTGAAGGACAAGTCCCACAGGATTTCAAAGATTCAAGCATCATAACACTGTACAAGAACAAGGGCGATCGGAGCGACTGCAACAACTATAGGGGTATCTCACTTCTGTGTATTGTTGGAAAAGTATTTGCCAGAATTGTTCTGCGCAGACTTCAAGTCCTAGGAGATCAAGTCTACCCCGAATCACAGTGTGGCTTTCGACAGAACCGGTCTACCACTGATATGATATTCTCATTGCGACAAATGCAAGAAAAATGCCGTGAACAGAATCAACCACTGTTTATTGCCTTCATCGACCTCACACAGGCATTTGATTTGGTCAGTCATGAGGGTCTGTTCAAGGCACTAAAGAAGATTGGCTGCCCACCAACTCTTCTGTCCATTGTGGAATCGTTCCACACAGGCATGAAGGGTATAATCAAGTTTGATGGTGCAACTTCTGAAGAATTTGAAATCAAGAGTGGAGTTAAGCAAGGTTGTGTACTAGCTCCCACCCTCTTTGGAATATACTTTTCACTTCTACTGAAATATGCATTTCGTGATCAGGATGGTGGTATATACATTCACTCACGCTCAGATGGCGGCCTCTACAATGCTCAGAGATTGAAGGCTAAGACCAAAATTAGGAGGGTACTGATCAGAGAGTTGCTTTTTGCAGATGATGCTGCAGTTACGACCCACTCTGAGGAAGAATTGCAATGTCTACTATCTGCATTCTCCAATGCTTGTTCTGAATTTGGTTTAACAATTAGCAAAAAGAAGACACAGATTATGTCACAAGGTGCACATGGGGTACCATCAATCTTTATTGACGACGCCGAACTAGAGATAGTAGACCATTTTACATATCTAGGATCGGTGGTAAATAGCAAATTATCCCTAGATCAGGAAATCAACATCCGGATTGGTAAGGCAGCAACAACAATGAACAGGTTAAGAAAAAGAGTCTGGGAGAACAGGAAGCTTACTGCCAAAACAAAAGTCCTTGTCTATCAAGCCTGTGTCCTTAGTACTCTTCTCTATGGCAGTGAAACCTGGACAACTTACTCACACCAAGAGAACAATTTAAACAGCTTTCATATGCGGTGTCTGCGAAGAATTCTTGGTATTAAGTGGCAAGACAAAATCACAAATACTGAAGTATTGGAAAGATCAGGTTGTGTGACAGTTTATTCAATGCTCAGTCTTCGTAGACTTAGATGGATAGGACATCTTAGGCGGATGGATGATGGTAGAATACCAAAGGATATCTTTTTTGGTGAATTACAGATGGGTAAGAGATCTCAGGGTCGGCCTCTACTACGATACAAAGATGTGTGTAAGCGGGACATGTTTGATACAGGCATTGATAATGCACATTGGGAGCAAGTCGCCGCTGAACGTGTTGCATGGAGGGCAAATATCAGAAATGGAATAAAGTCAAAGGAGAAAATTATTGCAGAAAAGTCACACACCAAGCGTTTGAGACGTAAGATGGTGCATGATGGTGGAAATGACCACGTGTTCACATGCACCCACTGTGAACGGACATTTACAGCGCAAATTGGCCTTATCAGTCACACTCGCTACCGCCATAGTTAAAAGTTATTATGCCTTTTTAAAGCACAAACTATCGTCTGTCAAGACGGCAAGGTGCCAATGTAATGTAATGTAGTTAATTAGTTAGTTACTTACTTCGTTAGTTGATTAGTTAGTTAGTTTCTTCGTTAGTTAATTAGTTAATTAATTAGTTAATTACATCGTTAGTTAATTAGTTAGTTACTTCGCTGGTTAATTAGTTAGTTACTTGGTAAGTTAATTGGTCAATTTGTTACTTAGTTACTTGTTAGTTAATTAGTTAGTTAATTAGTTAGTCAGTTACTTCGCTAGTTAATTTGTTAATTAGTTAGTTAGTTATTTCGTTAGTTAGTTAGTTACTTAGTTAGTTAATTAGTTACTTACTTTGTTAATTACTTTGTTAGTTAATTAGTTAATTAGTTAGTTAGTTACTTCGTTAGTTAATTAGTTACTTACTTCGTTATGTAATTGGTTAATTAATTCGTTAGGTAATTAGTTAATTAGTTAGTTAGTTACTTCGTTAATTAATTAGTTAGTTACTTCGTTAGTGAATTAGTTAGTTAGTTAGTTACTTCGTTAGTGGATTAGTTAGTTAGTTAGTTACTTAGTTAGTTAGTTAGTTAATTACTTCGTTAGTGGATTAGTAAGTTAGTTAGTTAGTTAGTTAGTTAGTTAGTTAG
This sequence comes from Cepaea hortensis, assembly GCA_963921405.1. NCBI lineage: Eukaryota > Metazoa > Mollusca > Gastropoda > Stylommatophora > Helicidae > Cepaea > Cepaea hortensis. The sequence continues at coordinate 2,284,847 of OY992880.1, read as the reverse complement.
TTAGTTACTTCGTCAGTGAATTAGTTAGTTAGTTACTTAGTTAGTTAGTTAGTTACTTCATTAGTTAATTAGTTAGTTAGTTAGTTACTTCGTTAGTTAATTAGTTAGGTTGTTAGTTAGTGGATTAGTTAGTTAGTTAGTTCGTTAGTTAATTAGTTAGTTAGTTAGTTAGTTACTTCGTTAATTAATTAGTTAGTTAGTTAGTTACTTCGTTAGTTAGTTAGTTAGTTACTTAGTTAGTTAATTAGTTAGTTAATTAGTTGCTTCGTTAGTTAATTAATTAGTTAGTTAGTTACTTCGTTAGTTAATTAATTTGTTAGTTAGTTAGTTACTTCGTTAGTTAATTAATTTGTTAGTTAGTTAGTTACTTCGTTAGTTAATTAATTAGTTAGTTAGTTAGTTACTTCGTTAGTTAATTAATTAATTAGTTAGTTATGTCGTTAGTTAGTTAGTTAGTTAGTTACTTCGTTAGTTAATTTATTAGTTAGTTAGTTAGTTACTTCGTTAGTTAATTAATTAGTTAGTTAGTTAGTTACTTCGTTAGTTAATTAATTAGTTAGTTACTTCGTTAGTTAATTAATTAGTTAGTTAGTTACTTCGTTAGTTAATTAATTAGTTAGTTAGTTACTTCGTTAGTTAATTAGTTAGTTAGTTAGTTAGTTATTTCGTTAGTTAATTAATTAATTAGTTAGTTAGTTACTTCGTTAGTTAGTTAGTTAGTTAGTTAGTTACTTCGTTAGTTAATTAATTAGTTAGTTAGTTACTTCGTTAGTTAATTAATTAGTTAGTTAATTAGTTACTTCGTTAGTTAATTAATTAGTTAGTTAGTTAGTTACTTCGTTAGTTAATTAATTAGTTATTTAGTTAGTTACTTCGTTAGTTAATTAATTAGTTAGTTACATTACGCAGATGTCAGTGACATATTATGTCTGTCCGTCTGCTCCACAGATGACACATCTGACATCAAGCAGTTTAAGATGTCAGTTACATGTCATGTCTATCCATCTGCTCCACAGATGACACATCTTACCCCGGGCAGTATATGATGTCCGTCACATGTCATGTCTATCCATCTGCTCCACAGATGACACATCTTTCCCTGAGCAGTATAGGATGTCAGTCACATGTCATGTCTGTCCAATTGTTCACATTTGATACATCTGTTGGCTAGACGTGATGTAGGTCACCAACTGACGGACAGCACACTGCCATAGTCACATGACAAACATGGTCTTTGGTACATATAGAGAACGGGTTATATACGTAATATCGCTGCTGGCAGAGCGGACATCCAACTCCAATTCCAATTCCAATTTTTAAAACAAAAATTCCAAATTCGGCCTCGTTCAACCTGCCTCTTCAGCTGTGGTTATTGTTGAGGTCCGTGGTTTTTGTGGGTTCATTCACCCTAATTCTTGTCTTGTGCGTTATTACGACATCACTACTTCAGACAGATTTATAGGTGCTCGGGATCTCCCGGTTGATCTAGCTCTGACTTGTGTTGTGATGAAGTGTTGCATTGTGATGGATGATGATATCCGCAGTTGTGACAAGCTCTGTTAATATTTACACCTGCTATTTGGAAATGATCAGTGGTCGCCTTACACCCATTGACCGGTGCTATTTGTGACACACAATGAGTGTTGAAATGAGTGCTGAAACCATGCACTAAATTAAACCCTGGTCTGGGTTTTTGAGAGACTGTTCTCTGTCCTGACCAGATTCTACTGACCGCACTCTCTACTGACCACTCTCTCTCTCTACTGACCACTCTCTCTACTGACCACACTCTCTACTGACCACTCTCTCTCTCTACTGACCACTATCTCAAGTGACCACACTCTCTACTGACCACTCTCTCTACTGACCACATTGTCTACTGACCCGACTCTCTAGTGACTACTCTCTCTCTACTGACCACTCTCTCTACTGACCACACTCTCTACTGACCACTCTCTCTCTACTGACCACTATCTCAAGTGACCACACTCTCTACTGACCACTCTCTCTTCTGACCACTCTCTACTGACCACACTGTCTACTGACCCGACTCTCTACTGACTACTCTCTCTCTACTGACCACTCTCTCTACTGACCACACTGCCTATCGACCACACTGTCTACTGACAACACTGTCTACTGACCACACTGTCTACTGACCCGACTCTCTACTGACTACTCTCTCTCTACTGACCACTCTCTCTACTGACCACACTGCCTATCGACCACACTGTCTACTGACAACACTGTCTACTGACCACACTGTCTACTGACCACATTGTCTACTGACCACACTTTCTACTGACCACCCCGTGTGCATATCTGCTGGTTGTCCTTGATTGATGCCTCTCTTCACGCCCACCACCCAGCAATGTTAAACCTGTAGGTTGTTGACATGCTGCCAGTCATTGACACGAACCCCTACCTTCTGTCCTCACAGCTTTTGCTACAGAGTACCAGCTGACGATGACCAACAGCTTCACCGGAGTTGCCGCTAGTTACAAGTTCACCTCGCCAGAGTTCAATGTCACGGTCAGCGAGGTCAGTGGGCGGGTGTCTGTGACACCGGAGCTTCATGTTCTGTCTTTGTGATGTTATCTGTATACTATATGTTCTGTGTGTGATGTTATCTGTATACTATATGTTCTGTGTGTGATGTTTTCTGTATACTATATGTTCTGTGTGTGATGTTTTCTGTATACTATATGTTCTGTGTGTGATGTTATCTGTATACTATATGTTCTGTGTGTGATGTTATCTGTATACTATATGTTCTGTGTGTGATGTTTTCTGTATACTATATGTTCTGTGTGTGATGTTTTCTGTATACTATATGTTCTGTGTGTGATGTTTTCTGAATACTATATGTTCTGTGTGTGATGTTATCTGTATACTATATGTTCTGTGTGTAATGTTATCTGTATACTATATGTTCTGTGTGTGATGTTATCTGTATACTATATGTTCTGTGTGTGATGTTATATGTATACTATATGTTCTGTGTGTGTGTTATTTTTATACTATATGTTCTGTCTTTGTGATGTTATCTGTATACTATATGTTCTGTGTGTGATGTTATCTGTATACTATATGTTCTGTGTGTGATGTTTTCTGTATACTATATGTTCTGTCTTTGTGATGTTATCTGTATACTATATGTTCTGTCTTTGTGATGTTATCTGTATACTATATGTTCTGTCTTTGTGATGTTATCTGTATACTGTATGTTCTGTGTGTGATGTTATCTGTATTATATATGTTCAGTGTGTGATGTTTTATGCATACTATATGTTCTGTGTGTGATGTTTACTATATACTATATGTTCAGTGTGTGATGTTTACTGTATACAATGTTTTCTGTGTGTGATGTTTAATGTATACTATATGTTCGGTATGTAATATTTATTGCATTTCATATGTTCTGTATGTCATGTTTTCTGCACACGACCACACTCTGAGAATGATCAAAAGATAATCGACCTTCTGTCACTCAAGGTCACGTGTAATTGATGGACTGGGCAAACCTGAACTTGGCAGAGATGTTTCAAGGTTGAGCTATTTTTGACAGATCATTTCCTTGTTAAAAATTACATGCTAATGCACGTGCAACTCAATAACCCTAGCTTGCAACCCAAGAACCCTAGCTTGCAAGCAACTCAACAAACCTTGCTTGCAACTCAACAAACCTTGCTTGCAACTCAAGAACTTTAGCTGTCCATTGTTGTCGAATTTCCCAGCACAGAGACAATGTTTGTATTGTACCAGAGTGCCGTGGATGTGGAACAAACTATTTCTGCTACCTGGAGACATTCACGTGAAGGTCTGAGTGCCAAAGTGGAAGAAACGTGTCATGTACTGAGCAATAATATGTTTACAGGACAGAAGATACACACAGCTGAGATGTGAAATTGGAAGTTCCCCGTGAGGATCATATAACCAGCCTCTTGTGTAGCATGGCGTCAGCCGTTACTGGCAGTGGTCATCGTCTGACAGCACTAGTTCAGGTGCACTTCATATAGTTGTCTCACATATGGTTTCCGTTGGCCGCTTTACGAGCTGGGCGAGGCACTAGAGCACTGACTAATTCCCTGGCCTTACAGCCCGGTGCTCCTCTGATGACGCCTCATGGCCGCAGGGATGTTGTGAACTGAACTGGCTTTGACTATCGACCCAGCATAGCATGAGTACCAGGGCATACTCGGGGAAGTCACGCAGACGGCTACACACATGTTGGTTGTCACACACAAGTCATCTCCTTGTGGCTCCGGGAAGTCAAGCCGACAGCTACAATCATGTTGGTTGTCACACACATGTTGGTTGTCACACACATGTTGGTTGTCACACACATGTTGGTTGTCACACACATGTTGGTTGTCACACACATGTTGGTTGTCACACACATGTTGGTTGTCACACACACACAAGTCATCTCCTTGTGGCTCTACGAAGTCAAGCCGACGGCTACACTCCTGTTGGTTGTCACACACATGTTGGTTGTCACACACATGTTGGTTGTCACACTCGTGTTGGTTGTCACACAACATGTTGGTTGTGACACACATGTTGGTTGTCACACACATGTTGGTTGTCACACACATGTTGGTTGTCACACACACAAGTCATCTCCTTGTGGCTCTACGAAGTCAAGCCGACGGCTACACTCCTGTTGGTTGTCACACACATGTTGGTTGTCACACACATGTTGGTTGTCACACTCGTGTTGGTTGTCACACAACATGTTGGTTGTCACACACATGTTGGTTGTCACACACATGTTGGTTGTCACACATATGTTGGTTGTCACACTCATGTTGGTTGTCACACACACGTTGGTTGTCACACACATGTTGGTTGTCACACACATGTTGGTTGTCACACACATGTTGGTTGTCACACACATGTTGGTTGTCCCACACATGTTGGTTGTCACACATATGTTGGTTGTCACACACAAGTCATCTCTTTGTGGCTGTAGGCGTCGTTTCAAACGTGACAAACGCCTGTCATTATCACAGGAAGTAATTGTAGCATATTTGAAATGGTGACTACAAAGTTCGGGATCGTCTGTTGCCTGCTTGTCACCAACAATGTGACTAATCGTCCACATTGTTCAGTGGCCTTCATTCTGACAGAGTATACTTCCGCAAACACACTGTGTACCCAGCTTTGGGCTAGATTTAACTTACTCTCAGCACTTTTTACCAGTTCACGACCTCGACATAGTTCTACACCTGCTGCTTCAGGTAAAGTTGTTGTTGTTGCTAGGGTGCTGAAGATGAACTTGCCGCAATGTGACATGTATTTCCACAGAGTGGACACTACACCCATGACATGACGTCAATGTGACATGTATTTCCACAGAGTGGACACTACACCTATGACATGTATTTCCACAGAGTGGACATTACACCTATGACATGACATCAATGTGACATGTATTTCCACAGAGTGGACATTACACCTATGACACGACATCAATGTGACATGTATTTCCACAGAGTGGACATTACACCTATGACACGACATCAATGTGACATGTATTTCCACAGAGTGGACATTACACCTATGACACGACATCAATGTGACATGTATTTCCACAGAGTGGACATTACACCTATGACATGTATTTCCACAGAGTGGACATTACACCTATGACATGACATCAATGTGACATGTATTTCCACAGAGTGGACATTACACCTATGACACGACATCAATGTGACATGTATTTCCACAGAGTGGACATTACACCTATGACATGACATCAATGTGACATGTATTTCCACAGAGTGGACATTACACCTATGACATGACATCAATGTGACATGTATTTCCACAGAGTGGACATTACACCTATGACATGACATCAATGTGACATGTATTTCCACAGAGTGGACATTACACCTATGACACGACATCAATGTGACATGTATTTCCACAGAGTGGACATTACACCTATGAGATCACAGCCAAGAACCCAGTGGACACCGCTGTAATCTCCAGCTCCTTGGAGGTCATTGAACTCGTCCAGAACTTGTCCATCACAGAAGACAAGCCCAAGGTCTGTAGTTCCAGAGATGACAATACATGTTTTACCATTCTGTAGTTCTCAACTCCTCCTGTCTGTAGTTCCATATATTTCAATGCATTGTTACTTCTCCGTAGTTCTCTAATTGTGCCGTCTGTAGTTCCAAAGTTTCAAAAGCATATTTGACGTAACTGTAGTTCTTTATTCGTGATATCTGTAGTTCCATAAATTCTTATCTTCCGGCCACTCCTGGAGGAGACCCTCCCTGTCGCAGTCACGTGTGAATGACCGTTTTTGTCATGAATCATTTGTTATCATCTCCTGTTGGAAGGTTAATAATTGGGTGTCAGAGGTCACGTGATAATATGTTCCACTAAGTGAGCTTGTCCGTGTCTGTGATGGTTCGATGACGCAACTGTTGAAAAAATATTCATTTCAGCTTGATTACAGCTTTCACAGATATCTACGATGTCAACACTTAAGTCGACTCACATAATATTTAACTCACTGCCGTGAACACACTCATGCATAGATACAATCATACAATCATACAGGCATGTGAATATGTTTATAGACACACATAATCGTACGTTCAAAAAAAAAAAATCCACATATACAATCATAAAATCATACAGGCATGAGTATATACTGATAGGCACACGGACTCGTACATTGACAAGACAAGAATCCGTATATTCCGCGGACGCTCATAGTCATGTGTATAGTGAGGAGGACATCACAGCCTGGAGATAGTGGTGCTGCAGGAAGTGACCAGAGAAGCTGACCGACACCCAGGACTCTGAGGATAGGCTGGGCACGGAGTCAGGCTGCAACTGCTACCATTAGTATTTGGACTCTGCTGGTTGTTGATGTGTTTTGACTTTACACACGCACGCACGCACGCATACACATTTACACACATTTTTAAAGTCCAGGGGGAAAAGAGAGTAATAATAATAGAGTAACAGAGTGTCAATTACAATCATATACTCTTGACGGTGGTGTGAGGTAGAGAGCGCAGCTCTGCGTTCGGACCAAAAATGTAACAGATGAAAGAAATAGAAAATACCTCTTCCCCCCCCCCCCCCTCCAATAGGGGTTCTATGAGTGCCAACCAATAACCTGAAGTAGTTTATTATTATTCTACCAATATTATATTCGACAGGTGAAAGCAAATGAGGCCAAGGTGTTCAGCATCAGTTTCACAGCTGTTGGAACAGATACGTGTCTGTACATTGATTTTGGTGATGGTTCCAAGAGTATATTCTCTGATGTCCCAGCCACTTGTAGCAGGGCAGATTTCTCGTAAGTTGTTAGAATAACACAAGTATATTCTCTGATGTCCCAGCCAATTGTGGCAGGACAGACTTCTCGTAAGTTGTTAGAATAACAAGAGTATATTCTCTGATGTCCCAGCCACTTGTAGCAGACTTCTCGTCAGTTGCTAGAATAACAAGAGTATATTCTCTGATGTCCCAGCCAATTGTGGCAGGACAGACTTCTCGTAAGTTGTTAGAATAACAAGAGTATATTCTCTGATGTCCCAGCCAATTGTGGCAGGACAGACTTCTCGTAAGTTGCTAGAATAACAAGAGTATATTCTCTGATGTCCCAGCCACTTGTAGCAGGACAGACGTCTAGGACGGTCCTAGAATACCAGATTGAGAGTGTCATCGTTGCCTTCTTGATATTATTACAGTTATGAAAGGTTGTGCAGTTACCAACACGTGGCTGTTCCTTAGGTTTTCTGTTTCATTGATTCATGTGTCATTCTGTACAAGCTCATAGAAACAGAGTTGTACCATAAATATGTGCTACATGTGTAGCTGATAGTATTGTAGGTCTACTATAGAAATGTACTATATGTGTAGCTTATAGTGATGTAACATTGGCCTATGGCAGATATGGTCAGGCGATCTCGTCTACACGTAGGCAATGTTGACCGACAACTGTCCACTCTACACGTAGACACTCTTGACCGGGAACTGTCCACTCTACATGCAGACAATGTTGACCGACAACTGTCCACTCTACATGTAGACAATATTGACCGGGAACTGTCCACTCTACACGTAGACAATATTGACCGGGAACTGTCCACTTGGACTACAAGTATTACAACCTCAGATCGGGCTAGCGTATATGTGTTTATATATTGTTTAAATCTGTGTCACGATGTCCACATATTATATTTATGTCTAGTAAGTTGTACCTAGAGTCCAGACCTGTACATTAGAACTTTGTTTACACCACAGAAGTGTCCCGGCTGCGGACAGACAAGCCCTCAAGGGGCTGGCCCAGTTCCAGCATGTCTACGTTAACGAGGGCTTCTACACACTGAACGCCACCGCGGTAAACAGTCAGTCCTGGCAGACGTATGCCGTAGGCTTCAGCATCACAGGCCTGGACTGCAGCAAGCCAACAGTCAACATCCACAACAGGTGAGTGAATCGTGCTGCCATGGGCATTTGTGGGACACCAGCACGTGACATCCACAACAGGTGAGTGAATCGTGCTGCCATGGGCATTTGTGGGACACCAGCAGGGGACATCCACAACAGGTGAGTGAATCGTGCCATGGGGGTATCTTTGGGGCACCAGCAAGGGACATCTACAACTTCCTTGAAGCAAGATGGCGGGACATTTTTTCGTCCCTTAGAATGGAACGTGGTTTTGCCTAAATGTTTGTAGTTTAAGTGTGTTTTTCGAGGTGGAATGGAGTTCGGACCGTGCAACGGAGTTCGTGCACGCGCGCCCGGACTCCCTTCGGCATATCATCGGCGCCCGGTGGCGATACTTAAGTCAAACACGACAACCAAATGATGACCGACAAGGACACAGCGTGGTAAAAGGGCAGGCGCACGCAGAACGTGGTTAAAATGTGCCAGATTGGGCATCAGACACGTTCCAGTACTGTACTGGAACTGTGCATCATTTAGTCAACGCTAACCCATTCTTGAAAAACTACTCTACGGAAACGATATTGTGGTCTTATAAGAAACACAGCTCGGCGACGGAACAGTCCAGGAGTCAAGGAAACAAGACAAATGCCTTCCCATATGACAACACTGGTCAAGATGCCATAAGCAAGATCAGAAGAAGAAAACTAACTTCCTCCGGCAGGAGACAAGAAAGATGGTTGCAGCCACCATGGTGGAATGGAGAGGTCGAGAAGACATGGCTGGGAAAGAGGCAGACTGTCAAAGACTGACAAAAAGCCAGAAAGGCTACCATGCCACAGGTTGAGTTGGCGAACCTGAAGACCGAGGTCCATAGGACGATGACTTTATTCAAATCCTGCACCAAACAGGCCAAGGCCGAGAAATGGGACGAGTTCTGCAGGAAGGTGGGCTCCGAGTGATCTCTTACGACATTCTGGCGCCTCCATAAGAGCATGAACGGTGCTGCACAACGTAGGGGTATTCCAGAGTTTCAAGGCACAGACCTCACATGGAAAAAGTCGGATGCGGATAAAGGTAAGGCCCTTCTTGCACGCTACATAGAACAGACCGACCAGAAAGACGAGCCCGCCAGACAGAGGACCACAACGACACTCTCTCAGTTGTGCGAGGGGGTCGGGACAGACGAAGAATGCATAATCACAGCTGAAGCAATACGTGCGATGCTCAAGAAATCACCTAACACCGCCCCAGGCCCAGACGGCATCCGATATGGTGACCTACTGGTGATATCAGATGATGACATGGAAGAACTGGCCAGAGAATTCAACACCAGTATCCAGAGGGGTCAGATCAAAGAGAAATGGCTACACAGCTACTTGCTGCCGCTGCCAAAAATGAACAAAGACCATTCCAAGATAAGCGGCTACAGAATCATTATGATGCAGAACACTGCGGGCAAGTTACTGGAGAAAATTGTTGCTCACAGACTTGCTTGTGACTTGGAACAACTCGGCTGCTTCCCGCCCACACTTGGAGGATACAGACGCAACAAAGAGTCATGGCTGAATGTGGCGGTCTTTGCTCAAGATGTTTACGAAGGATTTCAGGTCAGAGAAGAGACATGTGCGGCCGCCATAGACTTAGAGGACGCATATAACAGAGTATCTTTCGAGCACTTGATGCAAACCCTCCTCAGACTGAAAGTGCACCCTCACCTTGTACGATGGATAGCTGCAGTTCTGCTCCAAAGGAAGGTGGTGCTAAGATGCGGGAGTTGGTCTTCTGAGCTGATAACGATATGTCCAGGATTGCCGCAGGGTTCACCACTGTCACCAGTACTATTCAACGTGTATACGGTGCCGATCACTGAACAACAGTTGGACGGGAGGGGTAGGACTCTGTCATTCGTTGACGACATTCTCGTGTATCGACAGGGTCGAGATAGATAGGCGGTTACCAATGATATGCAGGGCGAACTAGATCGAATTTCCTCATGGTGTGCTGATGCCAGTACCCTTGTCAACCCTGCAAAGGCATCGGTTACATGATTCTCTCTAAACAACCATATTGTGAACACAGACCTGCCGGCAGTGAGAATGGGTGGGAGCTTTTTGAGTAGAACCCAGTCAATGACATATCTTGGCGTGAGGCTTGATCGTAGCCTGTCCTTCAGAGATAGTTAGTTAGTTAGTTAGTTAGTCGACAGATCATCCTCGTTGCACATCGGACCATTCAGTCCATAAGTGCTCGGATCCCCTCCTCAGCAAATCCCGCAGCGTGTAGCGGCTAACGACGCCAGTTCTGTGTTGGTTTATCAATCTTCTTTGGCTTCCTGCGTAGTGTTCTTGTTTGGCCACCCCTCTTTTAATTTGCTGCTCTCGCAGTCTGGCCATTGTTGTAGATTCACAGTCATCACTTGGTTCTTGCAAAAGTCTCACTTCTCGTAGAGCATTCAGAATGTCAGCCTGGTCCATGGCGCGTCCGCCCTCCACAGTAGCCTCACCTGCGAGCTTGTCAGCCCGCTCATTTCCTTGTACTCCCGCATGCCCTGGCACGAAGATGAAACTAATCTTTGCCAGCCGAGACCGCTTCAGAGGCAGCAACCATTCTCTTCGGATCGACCCCTCCTCTATCCTCTTGATCATGTTCATTGAGTCGCTAAGGAAACAAGCCCTAGTGAATGTCTGTGTCTCGAGCCATGTTATTGCTTTACTTACTGCCATGACTTCCATGGTCAGGCTACTTGTGGTTTCAGTGAAAGCACCAGAGTCCTCCTTCACAATTCTCCCTCCGGCCCGAGCTGTAAAGGCCCATGAGCTTCTCACATGTCGGACGACCGACCCATCTGTGTAGATGACCGCGTCACTGTCTAGCGAATTCTCGAAAATCAACGCTTGTACTTCAGCCTCCACAGCAGCCGGATTTTCTTGTCTGCATTTTCTATCTAGTTGGATGCAAACTGAAAAGGATGTGCAGAAGTCTGTTGGCACTTGCACCCACTCCTCGCCAGGTTCTAAGTCCTCAAGTGAACACACCTGTTGAAGAATGTCTTCGGCTTGACCCATCCACGACCGTCCTCTTTTTAACCTGCTGCCCTTCACCTTCCTAATTTCACTATGCAGTGGATGCTGTGTGTTTGCGTTAATTCTGAGGTAGGCGCGTGCCCTGCAAACTTGCATTCTCTCTTCAATGGTTGGAAAATCAAGAAGGTAGCGCATCGCCCTGCATGCTGTATCTCTTGTACATCCAAGAATAATGCGCATAGCTTCATTCTGTATCCTTTCCATCCTTTCTATCTGCTTATGGCTGAGAGTAAGGATTGCCTCAGAGGTCATGTCGATTATGTCATAACGAAAGCTCGAAAAGGTTTGTCAGCAATGAGAGTCATGGCGACTGCCAATATCGAGCAAAGACTGCTAATACTTCTGTTCCAAGGACTGGTGCTTTCACGCATCGAGTATGCCCTGGCCATCCTCACTGTCAGCCCTACACAGATTGGAAGACTTGAAAAGGTACAAAACGAAGCCATGCTTTTGGGCTGCACGAGAGACACCAGCTGTGTAGCAATGAGATACCTCCTTGACTTCCCGACAATGAACCACAGGATCAAGATCTGGAGAGCTCGTGCATACTTAAAAATAAGTGCAGATGAGCAGCACACTCTGCATGACGCTATATTCAGAGAAAAGGGTGACAAGCTAAAGATGGGCAAATCATGGATGGAACGTGCGGAAGATGTCGCCAGACAGGTTTGCAGTCTTACTAGTATCAACCCCGGCAAGGAATGGGTGCCGGTGCCTCCAGCTTTTAAGTGCACTTTCTCCTGCATTATCACACTCGACAGACGGTGCAGAGAGCAGAACCCTGCCGCTGTCAATGCAGAGGTTAACGCGCTCATCTATGAACACTCAGATAGCCCCGAAGTGCTCATCTATACAGATGGATCTGTTGTAAAGCAGCAGAGAAGTGCGTGGGCATTTACAGCCCGTTCAGCGGGCCGAACCGTTCAAGAATCCAGTGGTGCTCACTCTATGACCACGAGCAGCATGACGATGGATTTTGATTGATTGATTGATTTAGGAACCGACATCACAGCATTCGGGGCATTCCCATAAGCGCTCCGTCGCCATCCTCAGCAGCCAGCGAAGAGTTCCAACAACAATAGTTCCAGCAGTAATCTGATTATATGTCCGTCTCACCTTTTCTCTGAGCGTTGAGCGTAGGCCAGATCGCCTCGTCACTCCTCGCTGCCTCATTCTTGCCAGACTATTGTGATCCCTTTGCTCCTCCGAGGTGTACACGTGCTCACACAAAGCCGCAACCACGTCTGCCTTGTCATGCATCAATACTCAACCAAGTTTTGCCGAGCCAGCCAATCTGTCCACCTGTTCATTTCCCAGCACACAGGCAAGCCCCGGAGAAAAGATCCAGATGACGATGGAGGTGATGGCAGTTACACAGGCTTTCATTTGGCTGGAATCACAGCATTATACCAACGTGTGTGTACTAAGTGATTCAATTAGCATGATTCAGAAGGTCAAAGCTGGATCTGTACGTAGACAGTGGACTGAGTCGCTGCGGAAGTCTATTGTCTGTAAAGTCACCTTCATCTTCGCCCTGGGACATGCGGGAGTCGCGGGAAATGAACGAGCTGATAAACTGGCTGGCTCTGCACCCCCTGTAGATGGCCAGCCCATGGATCGTGCCGATGTTATTAACGTCCTCAAAGATATGGCGAGAACAGAGGACTTTGACGTCAGTGAATCCACATCGCTGCCAGGATGAAAGATTTGGGAGTAAGAATCGGCACGGCCAGACGCGAGAGGTACATCGGGAAAACGAGGTGAATGGTCAACCAACACAGAACTGGCACTATTAGCCACCGGACGCTGATGCATATGCTGGGGGAAGGATCTGAGCACCTATGGACCTGTCCGAAGTGCAATGAAGATGCCCCAACTGATAACTGATAACTGATCCACAACAAGTGAGTGAATCGTGCCATGGGGGAATCTGTGGGGCACCAGCAGGGGACATCCATAACAGGTAAGTGGCTCGTGCCAGGGGCATCTCTGGGTCACTAGCAGGGGAGATCCACAACAGGTAAGTGACTGCCTCAGGGGCATCTGTGGGCACCAGCAGGGGACATCCATAACAGGCTAGTGACTAGTGCCAGGGGCATTTCTGGGGCACCACCAGGGGAAATATGTGGGACACCAGCAGGGAATAATCTACAACAGGTGAGTGGCTCGTGCCAGGGGCATGATTATGTGAGGCATCATGTATGTGTCTAGATGTGAGGATATTTGTGTGTGTGTGTATGTGTGTGGGATGTGTGTGGGGGAATGTGTGTGTGGTGGGATGTATGCGTGGGTAATGTGTGTGTGGTAGGGGATGTGGGGATGTGTGTGTGGGTTGGGGGATGGGTGTGTGGGGGATGTGTATATGGGTGGTGGATTTGTGTGTGGGTGGGAGATTTGTATGTTGGTGGGGGATGTGTATGTGGGTGGGGGATGTGTGGGCGGGTGGGGAAATATTTATGTAGGTGAGGTATATGTGCGTGAGTGAGGGATGTGTGTGTGGAGTTGTGGGTGGGTGGGGGAATGTGTGGGTTGGTAGGGGATGTGTATGTGAGTGGTGGATGTGTGTTTGTGTGGGTGGGCGTGGGCGTGTGGGTATTGGTTTTGACGTATGTATGAATGGGGGTATGTGGATGGGTAGGGGACGTGTGGTTGGGGAGATGTGTGTGTGTGGGTGGGGGATATGTATGCATGTGGGGGATGTGTGTATGGTCTGGGTGGGTGTGTGTGGGTGGGAATGTGTGTGTTGGTGGGGAGATATGTGTGGGTGGGAAGATGTGTGGGTGGGGGATTTATAAGTGGGTGGTGGGAGGGTTTTTGGTTGAGGGGTGTGTATGGGTGGGGGTGGTGTGGGTGGGGGTGGTGTGGGTGGGGGGTGTATGCTTGGTGATGTGTGTTTGGATGAGTGGTTGGGCGGTACGTGGGGTGTTGTGGGTGGGTGAAGGATGTGTGGGTGGGTGGGTATGTGTTTGGTGGGGGATGTTTGTGGGTGGGAGAAATGTGTGTAGATGGGTGTATGTGTGTGGTGGAATGTGTGGGTGAGAGGGGCTGTATGTGTGGGTTGTGGGAGTGTGTGTGAGTGGATGGGGGATGTATGGATGGGTGGGAGATGTGTGTGGGTTAGGATGTGTGCGTGTGGGGGATGTGTGTGTGGGTGGGAAGATGTGTATATGTCGGTGGGGGATGTATGAATGGGTAGGGGATGGATGTTTGTGTGAGGGATGTATGTGTGGGTGGGTGCGGGATGTGTGGGTGGATGCGGGATGTGTTGGTTCGTGGTTGATGTGTGGTTGGGGGATGTGTTTCTGGTTGGGTGGTTGGGGGTGGGTGGGGCATGTGTGTGGGGGTGGAGGATGTGTGGGTGGGTGATGTGTATGGGCAGGGGATGGATGTGGGTAGACAATGTGTGTTGAGTGGGGTATGAGTGGGTCGGTGGGGCTGTGTGGTGGGTGGGAGATGTGTGGGTTGGTGGGGAAAGTGTCTCATAACATGGTATTATGTATTGTTTATGTTTACGACATTCATTTGACAATGTTTCCTATGTGAATTTATAATGCACTATTGATTAACGTGATTGGAAGGGCCGAATGTAAGATGGGCCTGCGTGCCCAATTTGTGACCATTTGAAAATAAATTTAAATCAAATCAAATAAAATCATCTGTGGGACACCAGCAGGGACATCCACAACAGGTGAGTGGCTAGTGCCAGGGGCATCTATGTGGCACCAGGTGGTGGATGACTGGTCCTTATGTGAGTGTCCATGTGTGAGTGTCCATGTGTGAGTGTTCATGTGTGAGTGTCCATGTGTGAGTGTTCATGTGTGAGTGTTCATGTGTGAGTGTCGATGTGTGAGTGTCCATGTGTGAGTGTTCATGTGTGAGTGTCCATATGTGAGTGTCCATGTGTGAGTGTTCACACATTAGTGAGTGTGAACTGTGTGTTTCAGGAGAGATAACTTCGCTTTCCCGGCAGTGCAGAAGAGAAGTGACAGGATCAGTCTGCAGGGAATCTCCAACATCTACTGTGTCCAGTCTTACGAGAACGTCAAATCCTGGCGCGCTGAATACATGAATGAATCTTACAACACGGTGAGTGACTCTCTCACCTGCGAGTGCTGTCTTCTCTTTCCTCCATATTGTGTCAAACTGTCACATTACAGAGTTCGCAGATACGTGCACATTCTGTCACTTTCTCAACTGTCAATGAACTGTCACACTCACATCATGTGAGTACTTGATTCATAATTCTGTTTTACATAATGTGATTGCTAGATTCATTTATAGCTCAATTTCACATAATATATCTACTAGATCCAATTGTTATTTCTAGCAAGCTGTTACAAAATGTGATTATTATATTCAAACGGTAGTTATAGGTCTAGTTTCACGAGATAATCAGATCAATAGCTCTATTTTTACATAATGTGATTATTAGATCCCTAGTTCCATGATTCATAATTCTGTTTTACATAATGTGATTGCTAGATTCATTTATAGCTCAATTTCACATAATATATCTACTAGATCCAATTGTTATTTCTAGCAAGCTGTTACAAAATGTGATTATTATATTCAAACGGTAGTTATAGGTCTAGTTTCACGAGATAATCAGATCAATAGCTCTATTTTTACATAATGTGATTATTAGATCCCTAGTTCCATGATTCATAATTCTGTTTTACATAATGTGATTGCTAGATTCATTTATAGCTCAATTTCACATAATATATCTACTAGATCCAATTGTTATTTCTAGCAAGCTGTTACAAAATGTGATTATTATATTCAAACGGTAGTTATAAGTCTAGTTTCACGAGATAATCAGATCAATAGCTCTATTTTTACATAATGTGATTATTAGATCCCTAGTTCCATGCTAACATAATGTAATTAATACATCAACAGTTCTATTTTACAAACAAATAAGATTCATTTGTCAGTTCTAGCAATATTTCACACAATGTGATGGTTAGATTCATTTCTATATGTGTTTCACATAATATATTTACTACATCCATTTCTAGCTCTGTTTCACATAATACATATACAAGATCCTTTTCCTGCCCAGTTTCACATAATATATTTACTAGATCAATTTATAGCTCTGTTTCACATAATATATTTACTTGATCCGTTTGTTATTTCTACCTCTTATTCACATAATGTGATTATTAGATTCAAACAGTAGTTCTAGGTCTAGTTTACTGCATTCGTAGCTCTATTTTCACATAATGTGATTACTAGATCCATATGTTAGTTCTAGATCTATATTACTAGACCCGTGTTTGTTCTATCTCTATCTCACATAATGTGATTACTAGATCCATGTGTTCAAGGCAATCTTAGACATCAGCGATGCAACCCATGCATAAATCACATTCTTGTGATGGATCGATTGTAATGTTAATGGGATTGAAGGCAATCTAGACACGAATTGATGCATGCCGTTGGAGATCGCAAGATGTGGAGACTCGTGATCGCATATGCCGTTCGGCAAGACACTTGATGATGATGACACTAACCTCAGATTTGATTCAGTACCTACCCCTGGCATCTACCCAGTGTTTGAGACCCCCCCCCCCCACTCCAACTCCAAGGATCTACCCAATCTCTAAGAAACACCCAGCCTCTGGTATCTACCCAATCTTTAGTATCTACCCCCACCCCTGGAATCCATCCAGTCCATGGAATACTCCCAGCCCCTGAGATCCATCAAGCCCTGAGATTAACTAGCCTCTGAGATCCACCCAGCCTCTGAGATCCACCCAGCCTCTGAGATCCACCCAGCCTCTGAGATCCACCCAACCTCTGAGATCCAGCCAGCCTCTTGACATCGGCACCAAAGACTTACAGAAAAGCACAAGTGACTATTGACCCCTCTACTCCCCAGTGCTGCTCACCTATGAACATAACACCACATACCCAGCCAGCCTGAAGGGCACTTAGACATGCTTATCTTCCTACTGAGCGAGCAGTATGAAGACCCCCTGGCGGCTTGTTAGGCCAGTCGCAGGTTTAGGACAAAAATCTGACCACAGGTAGTCCGTCCCCCATGGTGAGCGTAGTCTGCGGGTCATCGGCAGGCTATT
This sequence comes from Cepaea hortensis, assembly GCA_963921405.1. NCBI lineage: Eukaryota > Metazoa > Mollusca > Gastropoda > Stylommatophora > Helicidae > Cepaea > Cepaea hortensis. The sequence continues at coordinate 2,267,248 of OY992880.1, read as the reverse complement.
ATTTTCACTTCTCACCCCTCCTGGGGGAGGCTAGCCGATCCTAACCCTGCTGGTTGTAGGGCCAGGCACTGTCCACACCTTGTCAACTAGAGGTAATGACCATAACTAAAGAAGAAAAAACAACAACAATTCACATAAATGAACACCCTCTGAAACAAGTAAAGAATTTCAAGCACATAGGAAATATAATATCATCAAATGGCAAACCAGAAGCCGACATTGAAAATAAATGCAATAAGGCAAGCCAACTCACTGGCCATTGACACCAATACTAAAGAACAAACATGTATCAGTAGTTACCAAGAAAGCACTTTACAACACAATCTTCCTACCAATTCTATGTTACCAATGCCAAACCTGGACAATGACAGAAAAAGAGAAAAGAAAAATGACAACAACAGAAATGAGATTTCCGAGGAGAATAATCAATGTATCAAGAAGAGATAAGACCAGAAATGAAGAAATCAGGACTAAAGTGGGGATTATAGACGGACAGAAAAACTAATGAACAAGTCCTTCAAGAAACAAATGAAGATCGTAAACTGATTAGAGACATTAGAAGTAGACAGTCAAAATTTTTTGGGCATGTTATGGGAAGAAATGAATTGGAGACCTTGATGACGACTGGCAAGATCGAAGGGAAGAGACCAAGGGGAAGACCGAGAAGTAAATACCTGGATGGCTTGGCCACGTGGCATGGTTGAGGCAGAAACACAGAGCTGATCCACGACTCTGGTGATCGAGTGAGATGGCAGAACATGACCTCCCACACTTATCGGCATGGCACATGATGGATGGATGGAGATTTTATTAGATGGGAGTAAATCAAATGGTTTGGCCATGCAACTATGTTATAACTAACAGTGTTATAACTAACAGTGTTATAACTAACAGTGTTATAACTAACAGTGTTATAACTAACAGTGTTATAACTAACAGTGTTATAACTAACAGTGTTATAACTAACAGTGTTATAACTAACAGTGTTATAACTAACAGTGTTATAACTAACAGTGTTATAACTAACAGTGTTATAACTAACAGTGTTATAACTAACAGTGTTATAACTAACAGTGTTATAACTAACAGTGTTATAACTAACAGTGTTATAACTAACAGTGTTATAACTAACAGTGTTATAACTAACAGTGTTATAACTAACAGTGTTATAACTAACAGTGTTATAACTAACAGTGTTATAACTAACAGTACACCACAAGAAGCAATCATGTACAGATCAGATGGAAGCACAGGAAGAGGCCGACCACGTAAACGGGCACTCTCCCGCTGTTTATACTTCACCTCGACACCGCAAGGTACAAGAGGAACATAACAACAACAACAAAACTTTATTTTGAAAGGGTTAAAAATTGGGCTCGCAGGCCCGTCTAACATTCTGCCCTTTTATCACTCTCTTTCATACATTATACCATTCACACATCATTCAAGGCTAACTGAAAACAGCAACAATATAAAAGATATGCATTATAAAGGCATGTGTAAAAATTAAAAATCAATACTACCCGACTCAGTAATAGTAATAACTGGTGTGGCACTTGTTATTAGCTTACCAAAAGGGGACTGGCTGTCATACTAGGGTTTTATTATTATTATTATTATTATTATTATTATTATTATTATTATTATTATTATTATTATTATAAACATGATGAGATGAGATGAGAGACACACGTCTCTAAGAAGTTAATGACGGTCTTTGTGTGTATGTCACAGGTCATCTCCAACGTGCCTCTGACGGGACTACTTACCACCATTGCGGAGCTGAACATCCCTCCTCTGTTCCTCAAGCCGGGTCTCTATCGGTTCTTCTACTCCATGGAGATGAAAGGTGCCTATGGCAGCAACAAGTTTCAGTCGGAGACGAACACCTATATCAAGGTAGGTTCCTGCAGGTGTATCTTCAGTCGGGTCAGACACCTATATCAAGGTAGGTTCCTGCAGGTGTATCTTCAGTCGGGTAATACATCTATATCAAGGTAGGTTCCTGCAGGTGTATCTTCAGTCGGGTCAGACACCTATATCAAGGTAGGTTCCTGCAGGTGTATCTTCAGTCGGGTCAGACACCTATATCAAGGTAGGTTCCTGCAGGTGTGTCTTCAGTCGGATCATACACCTATATCAAGGTAGGTTCCTGCAGGTGTATCTTCAGTCGGGTCAGACACCTATATCAAGGTAGGTTCCTGCAGGTGTATCTTCAGTCGGGTAATACACCTATATCAAGGTAGGTTCCTGCAGGTGTGTCTTCAGTCGGGTAATACACCTATATCAAGGTAGGTTCCTGCAGGTGTATCTTCAGTCGGGTCAGACACCTATATCAAGGTAGGTTCCTGCAGGTGTGTCTTCAGTCGGGTAATACACCTATATCAAGGTAGGTTCCTGCAGGTGTATCTTCAGTCGGGTCAGACACCTATATCAAGGTAGGTTCCTGCAGGTGTATCTTCAGTCGGGTCATACACGTATATCAAGGTAGGTTCCTGCAGGTGTATCTTCAGTCGGGTCAGACACCTATATCAAGGTAGGTTCCTGCAGGTGTATCTTCAGTCGGATCATACACGTATATCAAGGTAGGTTCCTGCAGGTGTATCTTCAGTCGGGTCAGACACCTATATCAAGGTAGGTTCCTGCAGGTGTGTCTTCAGTCGGGTCATACACGTATATCAAGGTAGGTTCCTGCAGGTGTATCTTCAGTCGGGTCAGACACCTATATCAAGGTAGGTTCCTGCAGGTGTGTCTTCAGTCGGGTCATGTATACGATGTATATCTAGGTCACAGTGTAGCCTTACTTACGTCTACACTCAGTAAATCACACTCACATATTTCATGTTACACCTACATACAGGTATGTTACACCTACACACAGGTATGTTACATCTACATACAGGTATGTTACACCTACATACAGGTATGTTACACTTACAAACAGGTATGTTACACCTACATACAGGTATGTTACACCTACACACAGGTATGTTACACCTACACACAGGTATGTTACATCTACATACAGGTATGTTACACCTACAAACAGGTATGTTACACCTACATACAGGTATGTTACACCTACATACAGGTATGTTACACCTACACACAGGTATGTTACACCTACAAACAGGTATGTTACACCTACATACATGTATGTTACACCTACACACAGGTATGTTACACCTACACACAGGTATGTTACACCTACACACAGGTATGTTACACCTACACACATGTATGTTACACCTACACACAGATATGTTACACCTATATACAGGTATGTTACACCTTAAAAGTCGCTTAAAAGTCGACAGTTTTGACTTCATTACATCGGGTTTTATCCTATATGGCTCGGTCTCTTTCTTCAGCGCTGAAAGCTTCGCACAAAGCACGGTAAATCATGCCTACATAAAGTTAAATCATGCCTACATGCAGGTAAACTATGTCTACACAAAGGTATATCATGTCTACAAAGAGGTAAATCATGCCTACATAGAGGTAAACCGTGCCTACAAAGAGGTTAATCATGCCTACATACTGGTAAATCATGCGTATGTAGAGGTGAATAATGCCTACATAGATGTAAGTCATGCCTACATACAGATAAAGCATGCCTACATACAGGTAAAGCATGCCTACATATAGGTAAAAAAATGCCTACATACAGGTACATCATGCATATATAGAGGTAAATCATGCCTACATGCAGGTAAATAATGCCTACACAGAGGTAAATCATGCCCAATCAGGTAATCCAGCGTGGCTGTGTCAATTCTCTGACCTTGTGACCTGACTCTCATCGCCAGGTGATACCGTCTGATCTGGTCGGGGTCATGATGAAGGGAAGCCCCACCTGGATCCAGAGGGGACAGGCTCAAACCCTGGTACTGGACCCCTTGGAACACTCACTGGACCAAGACTTGGAGCCCACGGCCGTACAGGTGAGATGTGCTCCGTGCTTCGTGGAATACCACCATCATCATCACAGTCATCAACATCACCATCTTACTCAACATCTCAGACATCAATATCACCATCTTACTCAACATCTCAGACATCAATATCACCATCTTACTCAACATCTCAGACATCAACATCACCATCTTACTCAACATCTCAGACATCAACATCACCATCTTACTCATCATCACCATCATTATATTAATCGTCATCTTAATAATCATCTTAATCATCATCGTAGTCATACTTATATAAACGGCATATGTCAAGGCGAATATGTCAAAACTTGTGAAAAATATATACTGGAAACAACAACTTGCCGTAAAGATTGATAATGAAGTAGGTCAATATCAGCCTATTAAGAGAGGTGTGAGACAGGGATGTTTAGTGCCTCCAGATCTTTTTTCCCTATACAGGGAAAATATTTTCAGAAATATACATGCTGTGAGAGGAATCAGCATTGGAGGAAGAAACATCAATAACATTAGATATGTAGATGATACAGTACTGATTCAGCAGGATCTGCAAAAGTTAGTAGATGAAGTTGTTGCACACAGTGAACAACTAGGGTTAGAATTAAATTGTAAGAGGACACACATTATGGTCGTCACAAGGAAGAAGGAAATACCCCAATGTAATATGCAAGTAAATGGGAATATTCTCAAACAAGAGAATCGATACAATTATCTTGGAACAGTCATAACATCTGATGGGAGATGACTTGAAGAGATTAGAACAAGAATCGCCATGGCGAAGGTGGCCTTTAGCAAGATGAAAAACATTCTGACCAATAAAAAGATGTCAATTGAAACGAGAAAAAGAGTGTTGAGGTGCTACATAGAACTTGTACTTTTGTATGGATGTGAAGCGGGGTAAATAAGGAGGCAAACTGAAAAGCACCTGATGGCTGTGGAAACGTGGCTTCTAAAAAAAAAAAGTCGCTTAAAAGTCAACACGGTCGACTTCATTGCACCGGGTATTTATCCCATATGGTTCAGTCTCTTTCCGCAGTGTGGAAAGCGTCGCACAAAGCACGAACTCCGTAGTTCCATCGACGACTCTCAGGAGTCTCCACAAAAAAGCACTTATGAACCGAAGGACGCGGCCCGAAATCGAACTCCCAACCTTCGGAGCCCGAGTCAGACGGCTTGACCGCTTCGCCACGGAGACTCCCTGATGTGGTTTCTGAGGAAAATCAAAGAATACCATGGACAGACAGAAAAACCAATGACCAAATCCTACAAGACACAGATAAAAACCGTAAAATGATTAGAGAAAGTAAAAGTAGATAGTCACAATTTTTGGATACGTTATGAGAAGAAATAAATTGAATAACTTGGTTACAGCTGGCAAGATTGAGGTGAAAATAACAAGGGGAAGGCAAAGAAGTAAATACCTGGATAGCTTGGCCACGTAGTATGGTGGAGACAAGAACACTGAGCTGATCCACGACCGTGGTGATCGCGTGAGATGGCGAAACAGGACCGCCCAAGCTTATCAGCATGGCACATGGTGATGATGATGATATGTCTGGAATTATATATGGACCACATGTCCAGAATTATATATGGATTACATGTCTACAACTGTATATTAGGTACATGTCTAGAATTATCACTAAAATTATATATGGGAAATATATCTAGAATTATAGCTAACAACATACATTAAAACTTCGGTTTTCTTCGATAATCCGCCCGAAAACAATCGACGAAATCCAATACCGATGAAACCGAGACAATTATGTCCATTTATAACACCGAGACAATTATGTCCATTTATAACACCGGGACAATTATGTCCATTTATAACACCGAGACAATTATGTCCATTTATAACACCGAGACAATTATGTCCATTTATAACACCGAGACAATTATGTCCATTTATAACACCGAGACAATTATGTCCATTTATAACACCGAGACAATTATGTCCATTTATAACACCGAGACAATTATGTCCATTTATAACACCGAGACAATTATGTCCATTTATAACACCGAGACAATTATGTCCATTTATAACATCACAGAAACAATTTATGACATCGCGGAAACTATTGATGACATCACAGACACCATTTGTGACATCACAGACGTCATCTGTGTGTGTGTGTGTGTGTGTGTGTGTGTGTGTGCGCGCGTGTGTGATTTATGACATCACAGACAGGGGGCTGCGTGGTCTCGAGGTAGGGTGTCCGCCTCGAGTGCCGAAGGTCCCAGGTTCAAGCCCCGGTGAGGACCGGGATTTTTTTCACGTGGACTTCTAGTAATAAAATTCCCCTGGTCTCTGGGTAGTGAGATCGGACGCCCGTGTGTATTGTTGCGCACGTAAAAAATCCCTTGCCAGTTGGAAATCGAAAAAGAGTAGCCTAATGGCGCTGCCCGGGCAAAATTTCGAGCTAAAAATCTACCCAATGTATTTCAGGATCCTCGCCGGTGCTACGGAGTTCGTGCACTGAGCTGAGTTTCTCCAAACTCACGTTTGAGTTAGGAGGATAACGGAGCATTTATGGGTTACACCCGTGTGCCGTGATGTTGATCCATCGACTAAACTAAACTAACTAAGACATCACAGACACCAGTGATGACATCACATAAATCATTGATGACATCATATACACCATTGATGACATCACAGAAACCACTCATGACATCACAGACACAATGATGACATCACAGACACCATTCATGACATCACAGAAACCATTCATGACATCACAGACATCAATGAACGAACGAACGAACGAACGAAAATCTTTATTTTCAAAGGGTTAAGAATTGGGCACGCAGGCCCGTCTGACATTCTGCCCTTCTTCTCTATTTCCTCTCATACATTCTTTCATTCAACATCTCTTATGAAGCAATTCTTTGACAACAAAAGAACAATAAGCATTAAAACACATGAAAAATAATCAATAATACATGGCTGGTTGAGGCAATGTTTAACATGGGCATCATGAATACCCAAGACAGGTGTAACGTGCCACACATATGGGAATATTCTTTGTTTCTTTTTTTGGCTAGGTGTCGTTCGAGATAATTTACCATTTTTATTGTCTTTGTTGCTGTTTTTTTTTTTTTATTAAGGGGGCATGTAGTCTGTTTTGAGGTAGTATTCAAACAGGTTGCGACTGTATGTATAATAATTGGTGGTGTCTTTGATTTCTTGTGGAAGATTATTCCACAACTGAGTGGCAGAGTATGCTAAGCTTGTTTTATATAAGTCTATCCTAGGTTTAGGGACATGAAGTATATTTAGTCGTTCGCTATGTCTTGCGTTATATTTAAACAATGGCCAAAGGTAGCTTGGAGCATTTTGAAATAGGATATGACATCACAGACACCAATGATGACATCACAGACACCAATGATGACATCACAGACACCAATGATGACATCACAGACACCAATGATGACATCACAGACACCAGTGATGTTCAATGTTCAAGATCTCATCTTGTGCCCAGAAGTTGCTCTCGATTCTTTGTCTGTATTTCTTCTTGTTTGTACCTGTTCCACGAGGTGTAAGAGTGTGTGAGTACTTCTACTACAGAGTGTGGTAGTGTGTGAGTACTTCTACCAAAGAATGTGGTAGTGTGTGAGTACTTCTATCACAGAGGGTGGTAGTGTGTGAGTACTTCTACTACAGAGTGTTGTAGTGTGTGAGTACCTCTTCCACAGTGTGGTAGTGTGTGAGTACTTCTATCACAGAGTGTGGTAGTGTGTGAGTACTTCTATCACAGAGTGTGGTAGTGTGTGAGTACTTCTATCACAGAGTGTGGTAGTGTGTGAGTACTTCTACTACAGAGTGTGGTAGTGTGTGAGTACTTCTACTACAGAGTGTGGTAGTGTGTGAGTACTTCTTCCACAGAGTGTGGTAGTGTGTGAGTACTTCTATCACAGAGTGTGGTAGTGTGTGAGTACTTCTATCACAGAGTGTGGTAGTGTGTGAGTACTTCTACTACAGAGTGTGGTAGTGTGTGAGTACTTCTACTACAGAGCGTGGTAGTATGTGAGTACTTCTACTACAGAGTGTGGTAGTGTGTGAGTACTTCTATCACAGAGTGTGGTAGTGTGTGAGTACTTCTATCACAGAGTGTGGTAGTGTGTGAGTACTTCTATCACAGAGTGTGGTAGTGTGTGAGTACTTCTATCACAGAGTGTGGTAGTGTGTGAGTACTTCTATCACAGAGTGTGGTAGTGTGTGAGTACTTCTACTACAGAGTGTGGTAGTGTGTGATTACTTCTATCACAGAGTGTGGTAGTGTGTGAGTACTTCTATCACAGAGTGTGGTAGTGTGTGAGTACTTCTATCACAGAGTGTGGTAGTGTGTGAGTACTTCTATCACAGAGTGTGGTAGTGTGTGAGTACTTCTATCACAGAGTGTGGTAGTGTGTGAGTACTTCTATCACATAGTATGGTAGTGTGTGAGTACTTCTACTACAGAGTGTGGTAGTGTGTGAGTATTTCTACTACAGAGTGTGGTAGTGTGTGAGTACTTCTATCACAGAGTGTGGTAGTGTGTGAGTACTTCTATCACAGAGTGTGGTAGTGTGTGAGTACTTCTATCACAGAGTGTGGTAGTGTGTGAGTACTTCTATCACAGAGTGTTGTAGTGTGTGAGTACTTCTATCACAGAGTGTGGTGGTGTGTGAGTACTTCTATCACAGAGTGTGGTAGTGTGTGAGTACCTCTTCCACAGTGTGGTAGTGTGTGAGTACTTCTATCACAGAGAGTGGTAGTGTGTGAGTACTTCTATCACAGAGTGTGGTAGTTTGTGAGTACTTCTATCACAGAGTGTGGTAGTGTGTGAGTACCTCTTCCACAGTGTGGTAGTGTGTGAGCACTTCTATCACAGAGTGTGGTAGTGTGTGAGTACTTCTATCACAGAGTGTGGTAGTGTGTGAGTACTTCTATCACAGAGTGTGGTAGTGTGTGAGTACTTCTATCACAGAGTGTGGTAGTGTGTGAGTACCTCTTCCACAGTGTGGTAGTGTGTGAGTACTTCTATCACAGAGTGTGGTAGTGTGTGAGTACTTCTATCACAGAGTGTGGTAGTGTGTGAGTACTTCTATCACAGAGTGTGGTAGTGTGTGAGTACTTCTATCACAGAGTGTGGTAGTGTTTGAGTACTTCTATCACAGAGTGTGGTAGTGTGTGAGTACTTCTATCACAGAGTGTGGTAGTGTGTGAGTACTTCTATCACAGAGTGTGGTGGTGTGTGAGTACTTCTATCACAGAGTGTGGTAGTGTGTGAGTACTTCTATCACAGAGTGTGGTAGTGTGTGAGTACTTCTATCACAGAGTGTGGTAGTGTGTGAGTACTTCTATCACAGTGTGTGGTAGTGTGTGAGTACTTCTATCACAGAGTGTGGTAGTGTTTGAGTACTTCTATCACAGAGTGTGGTAGTGTGTGAGTACTTCTATCACAGAGTGTGGTAGTGTGTGAGTACCTCTTCCATGGTGTGCGGTAGTGTGTGCCTCAAGGGAGAGAAATAGATATAGAGAAGAAATGAGAGCCATACTGATAGAGAAAGATGCAAAAGGGAAAGAGAGATAGCGTGAGTTCTATCTGGTTGTTGGCAAAGAGTGAGGGGGAGCGGAGAGTGACGGAAAGTAGTAACATTAGTTGAGAGACAGTGAGAGATAAAGAGAGAAAGTATTTATAATGAAACTGATATATTATCCTGTCAGAAAGATCGTGAGCCAGATATCACTGTGATGGTGAGGTTTAGTTATTTGTGGTCAGAAAGAAATGGGTGTCCGAGAGAAAAAGAGCGTGTTACCCTTTGACCGCTGAGTGACCGGATATCATCCACGTATGTTTTCTACACGCAGGGCTTGGCCGTCAGAAACTGGAGCTGTCAGCGCATGGACAACTCCAGCACCGAGTGTGCGGCTGCAGGGTTCGACCCCGCCGGACAATCACAGACACTGACCATGAGCGCACTACAGATCGATCAGACATATCGGTAAATCTTCTTGATACAAACTTAATAAGAAATCAACTTCTTTATACAAACCTTTTGGTAAATGAACTTCTTTATACAAATCTATTGAGAAATGAACTTCTCTATACAAATCTATTGTTAAATGAACTACTTTATACAAACCTATTGAGAAATGAACTTTTTTTATACACATCTGTTGATAAATGAACTTCTTTATACAAATCTATTGATAAATGAACTACTGTATACAAATTTATTGATAAATGAACCTATTTATGCAAACCTATTGAGAAACGAACATTTTATACAAACCTATTGATAAATAAACTTCTCTATATACACCTATTGATAAATGAACTTCTTTATACAAACCTATTGATAAATGACATTCTTTATACAAATCCATTGATACATGAACTTCTTTATACAAACCTATTGATACATGAACTTCTTTATACAAACATATTGATAAATAAACTTCTCAAACCTATTGAGACATGAACTTCTGAACTTATTAATTATCTTCTTTACACAAACCTCTTGAGAAATGACATTCTGTATACAAACGTTTTGAGAAATGACATCCTGTATACAAACCTATTGAGAAATGAACTTCTATATGCAAACCTAGTGAGACATGATTTTCTATATACAAACCTACTAATAAATGAACTTCTTTATACAAACCTATTAATAAATGAACTTCTTTATACAAACATTTGATACATTAATTTCTTTATGCAAACCTATTGATAAATAAACTTCTCAATACAAACTTATTGATAAATGGACTTCTTTATACAAACCTTTTGATACATGCATTCGTTATACAAACCTGTTGATAAATTAACTTCTTTATACAAACATGTTGATAAATGAACATTTTAATACTGTCGCAGTAATAAATGAAATTCATTACACAAACCTATTGATATATGAACTTCTTTACACAAACACATTGATAAATGAACTTTTTTATACAAGCATATTAATAAATGGACTTCTTTATACAAACATATTGATAAAGCAGATTATGAATGCATACAATGGCAGTGTCATTCCCAGAAGTAATGATATGCTTATAGAACTATAGTGTACCATATAGATATATAGATTATATGTAGATATATACCAGAACTGCGTTGTGGTAAACGCTCCCTAGGTGGCCAGAGGAAACGTTTTAAAGACACGCTGAAAATTTCACTGAATGCTTTTGGAATTCATCATGACACCTGGGAGACTGCAGCCAGAGACCGAAATTCGTGGCGTGCATCATTGCGCAAAGGTGCAGTCATATGTGAGGCAACCAGGACTGCAAGAGCTGTGAAGAAAAGGCAGGACAGAAAAACCATTGCAGGAAATCCTCCTCCAGAGACGTCTAGCATTCTTTGCCCACATTGTCAAAGAACATTTCGAGCCAAAATAGGCCTTATCAGCCATCTTAGAACCCACGGCTCCACACCTTCAACCCCACTGGATGAAATGAATGGTCATCATCATTCTTGATGGACAAACAACATATATACCCATTAGTGCTATACAGATCTCACAGTGCTATATACGTAATCAATCAATCAATCATGTGCCATGCCGGAAAGGGTGGGCGGTCATGACTCGCCATTTCACTCAATCACCAGAGTCGTGGATCAGCTCAGTGTTCCTGTCTCGTCCATGCCATGTGGCCAAGCCATCCAGGTATTTTCCTCTCGATCTTCCTCTTAGTCTGTTCCCTTCAATCTTGCCAGTTGTCACTAAGTTCTCCAGTCCATTTCTTCTCATAACATGTCCAAAAAATGTTGACTGTCTACGTCTAATTTCTCTAATCAATCTACGATTTTCATTTGTCTCTTGTAGTACTTGGTCATTGGTTTTCTGTCTGTCCATGGTATTCTTTGCATTTTCCTCAGAAACCACATTTCTGCAGCCATCAGATGTTTTTCAGCTTGACTGCACATTGTCCAAGTTTCACATCCATACAAAAGAACAGGGTCTATGTATCCCCTCAACACTCTTTGTCTCGTTTCAATTGACATCTTTTTATTGGTCAGAATGTTTTTCATCTTGCTAAAGGCTACTTTCGCCATGGCGATTCTTGTTCTAATCTCTTCAAGGCATCTTCCATCAGATGTTATGACTGTTCCGAGATAATTGAACCGATTCACTTGTTGAAGAATATTCCCATTTACTTGTATATTACAATGTGGTACTTCGTTCTTCCCAGTGATGACCATGACCTGTGCCTTCTTACAATTTAATTCTAACCCCAGCTGCTCACTGTGGACAACAACCGCGTCTACTAATTGTTGCAGATCCTGTGCATTGTCTGCAATCAATACTGTATCACCTGCATATCTAATGTTATTTATGTTTCGTCCTCCAATGCTGATTCCATTTATGTCTTCTACATTTCTGAAAATATTTTCACTGTATAGGGAAAAAAGATCTGGAGACATTACACATCCCTGCCTAACACCTCTCTTAATAGGTTGATATTGTCCCACTTCATTATCAATCCTTATGACAGCTTGTTGTTTCCAATATATGTTTTTTTTATAAGTCTAATGTCTTTCCCATCAATTTGTTGATCTGCAAGCATATCCACTATGTTGACATGTCTAACTCTATCAAAAGCCTTTGTGTAGTCAATAAAGCAAAGATGTATATCCTTGTTTACTTCTATAGCACGTTCAATAACTGTTCGCAGCATATACACAGCATTTACTGTACCCTTTCCTTCTACAAACCCGCATTGTTCTTCCCCTATTTCAGGTTGTATTTTCTTCCTCATTCTTTGCATGATAATTCTTAGCAAAATCTTTGTGATGTGACTCATTATACTAATTGTTCTATGTTGATCACATTCCAACGTTCCTGATTTCTTTGGGATTGTAATAAATACAGAATTACATAATTCAGAAGTTATATCTCCAGTATCATATAATGTGTTCAGCAGTCTGGTGACTTGCTCTAGTCCAAATTCTTCTAAAGCTTTAATCATTTCTGTTGTGATGTTATCTGCACCGGGGGCCTTGCCAGCTTGCATATGCTTAAGAACATTTTGAACCTCCATCTTTAAAATGGGTGGCCCTTCATTATTAAATCTAATATCATACTGTTCCTCTCTGTTATCCTCATAAAGGTTTTTCACACAATCTGTCCATACATGTAGAATCTGATCTTTTTCTATTATGATTTTGCCATCTTTAGTTTTTAGACAGCCTGTTGATGTACTTGTTCTTTTATTAGTAAGTTCCTGAATTCTTTTATGCACTAATTTGGTATTTTGACTGTTGTGTTGTTTTTCAATTTCTAAGCACTTTTCCTCAAGCCATGATTCTTTTGCCTTCCTACATAATATTCTGACTTGTCTGTGAATTTATTCATATTTGGCAGAATTATTTTTGTTGAGTCTTCTTGTTTCCATTAGGTGTAATATTAATAATAATAATAAGGTGTAATAATAATCAATAGTGCTATAAAAATCAAATCGTGCTATACCGAATCAACAGTGCTATATAGATCCTTTAGCTATGTTGAATTTGTTTTGTATTTCCTTGTCATTACTCAATGTACACAAATCATATTTAGTGTTTCCTGTTATATACTTGACTTTCTTCAACTTTATCCTCAATGTTCCTGTAAGTAATCTGTGGTCACTATAACAATCAGCACTGGGAACTGTTTTTGCTATTGTTAAAGCGTTGCTAAATCTTCTGCTAATCAGAATGTAGTCAATCTGGTTTCTAACTCTGTTATCAGGACTCCTCCATGTTCATAATCTTCTAGGATGTTGCTTAAACCAGGTGTTTCCTACAATAATTTCCTGTTCTTTTGCCCACTCTACGAGTCTGTATCCTCTTTCATTTTTCTCTCCTAAACCATAGTTTCCTACTGTGTATCTATCACCTTGATTTCCTACTTTTGCATTGAAGTCCCCTAATATGATGATTATTTCTGAATTTTTACATTTCTTTAAGGCGGACTCTATGTCATTATAAAATTCCTCTACACTATCTTTACTGGATTCTCCTGTTGGGGCATATACTTGAATAACATTTATGCTAAAAGGTCTGCCACTTAATTTAACTAGTAGAACTCTGTCCGACACGGCCCAATATCCTTGAACAGATTTTGATGTTTTCCGGTCCAAAATAATTGCCACTCCCCTTTGTCGATCTTCACCTCCAGAATAAATAATCTTAAAATCTTCATCTATCTTGATGCCTGCTCCTGTCCATCTCGTTTCGCACATACCTGAAATATTAATTTTTTTCTCTTTAAATTTCTTGTTTTATGTTCTCTAATTTGTCGTCGTCGTTTAACGTCCTAACATTCCATGTTGCTAATTTTAACGTCTCTGTCCTTGCCTCGCAATGATCAGTTTTTAGGCGAATCATAGAACCCGTAGTGCTATATAGAATCTGTAGTACTATACAGAACCTATAATAGTATAAAGAAACCATTGTGTTATATCAATCTCATATTGTTATATGCTTGTGGAACATGGACAATTATCAGTGAAGCTGAGAAACATATAGTGGCAGTGGTATTTGAGAACAGAAACATATAGTGGCAGTGGTATTTGAGGACAGAAACATATAGTGGCAGTGGTATTTGAGGACAGAAACATATAGTGGCAGTGGTATTTGAGGACAGAAAAACGAACCAGACAGTCCTAGAAGGCACACATAACACTGCAAATTGATTGAAGAAGTTAGACAGAGACGGTCAAGATGTGTGGGTATGTTAACCTGAGAAATTAGAGAGAATCGGCCAAGATTTGTGAGTATGTTATCCGTAGAAGTTAAACAGATACGTTCAAGATATGTGGTTACGTTATCCAGATAAATTAGACAGAGACGGTCAAGATATGTGGACATGTTATCCATAGAAATACACTTGAAAACCTGGTACAACTGGCAAACTGGGTTGGGAAACAGCAATGAGAAGGCACAGAGATGAACACCCGAAGGGCTCCACCACACGGCTTTAGCCGGTCAAGAAAACAGAACTGACCCACGACTCCGGTGATTGTGCGAGATGGTGAGCCATGACCACCAACTCCTGTCGGCATGGAACATTATACTGATGATGTGTGATATGTTTAAGATGTGTAATTATTAGCAGATAGCACGACAACTAATGCAGACAAATTTGATGATACTGTCTGTCATGTGATTACACCCTCAGATTTACAGCTGACCTGTGGAAGGACACCAGAACCACCAGCACAACCATCTACGTTACCATCGTGGCCGGCAACCCACCCATCGTGTCCATCCTGTAAGTTGTAACAATCACACAGGTCTGTGTTCATTTGTAACAATTACACAGCTGTCACGTTTGTGTTCGGTTGTAACAATCACAGTTGTCACGTCTATGTCCATTTTTAACAATCACACTGTTGTCACGTCCGTGTTCAATTTGACTTGCATTTACTCAGACTGCAACTACTGACAGGAATACAATAAGCTAAACATATACATATTTACAAATGTAGACGAAATGACATGGGATAGACATCACACGAAAGCCTGTTGAATGTCAATGCTTGTTGGGTGGAGAATGTCCAGCTTGTGAATAATTCTGTTCTCGAGATAAAACAAGTGGTCTCCAGTACAAGATTGTAAGGCAGTGACAGAAATCTCCACCGCACCTTTCGTGTGGGTGTCTGCTGCAGTCACAAATAAGAAAGAGGTGCACGGAAGTCCCCGAGATGACAAAAGTCCCTGAGATGGCAGAAACGGTCCACGGCTCCTTCTCGTGGCACGAATGTATGGCAGGCTTCAACTGTTGCAGCTATGGGCATGAACTGGACATGCCACGGTGAGAGCAACAGCCTGTCCGACATGCCACGGTGAGAGCATCAGTCTGTCCGACGTGCCACGGTGAGAGCATCAGTCTGCATGGGAGCTGGCTGAAGATGGAGAGTCAATCCCCCAGCATATTCCCCCTAGGGTCTGCTACATGGTGAAACTCGACATTCTCCCAGGATCTGCTACATTGTGAAGCTGGACATTCTCCCATGATCTGCTACATGGAGAAGCTGGACATTCACCAAGGATCTGCTACATAGTGAAGCTGGACATTCGCCAAGGATCTGCTACATGGTGAAGCTGGACATTCACCAAGGATCTGCTACATAGTGAAGCTGGACATTCACCAAGGATCTGCTACATTGTGAAGCTGGACATTCTCCCATGATCTGCTACATTGTGAAGCTGGACATTCTCCCATGATCTGCTACATGGTGAAGCTGGACATTCACCAAGGATCTGCTACATAGTGAAGCTGGACATTCGCCAAGGATCTGCTACATGGTGAAGCTGGACATTCACCAAGGATCTGCTACATGGTGAAGCTGGACATTCACCAAGGATCTGCTACATAGTAAAACTGGACATTCGCCAAGGATCTGCTACATGGTGAAGCTGGACATTCTCCCATGATCTGCTACATGGTGAAGCTGGACATTCTCCCATGATCTGCTACATGGTGAAGCTGGACATTCTCCCATGATCTGCTACATGGTGAAGCTGGACATTCACCAAGGATCTGCTACATAGTGAAGCTGGACATTCGCCAAGGATCTGCTACATGGTGAAGCTGGACATTCTCCAATGATCTGCTACATGGAGAAGCTGGACATTCACCAAGGATCTGCTACATAGTGAAGCTGGACATTCGCCAAGGATCTGCTACATGGTGAAGCTGGACATTCACCAAGGATCTGCTACATAGTGAAGCTGGACATTCACCAAGGATCTGCTACATTGTGAAGCTGGACATTCTCCCATGATCTGCTACATTGTGAAGCTGGACATTCTCCCATGATCTGCTACATGGTGAAGCTGGACATTCACCAAGGATCTGCTACATAGTGAAGCTGGACATTCGCCAAGGATCTGCTACATGGTGAAGCTGGACATTCACCAAGGATCTGCTACATGGTGAAGCTGGACATTCACCAAGGATCTGCTACATAGTAAAACTGGACATTCGCCAAGGATCTGCTACATGGTGAAGCTGGACATTCTCCCATGATCTGCTACATGGTGAAGCTGGACATTCTCCCATGATCTGCTACATGGTGAAGCTGGACATTCTCCCATGATCTGCTACATGGTGAAGCTGGACATTCACCAAGGATCTGCTACATAGTGAAGCTGGACATTCGCCAAGGATCTGCTACATGGTGAAGCTGGACATTCACCAAGGATCTGCTACATGGTGAAGCTGGACATTCACCAAGGATCTGCTACATAGTGAAGCTGGACATTCGCCAAGGATCTGCTACATGGTGAAGCTGGACATTCACCAAGGATCTGCTACATGGTGAAGCTGGACATTCACCAAGGATCTGCTACATAGTAAAACTGGACATTCGCCAAGGATCTGCTACATGGTGAAGCTGGACATTCTCCCATGATCTGCTACATGGTGAAGCTGGACATTCACCAAGGATCTGCTACATAGTGAAGCTGGACATTCACCAAGGATCTGCTACATAGTAAAACTGGACATTAACCAAGGATCTACTACATGGTGAAGCTGAACATTTTCTCAGGATCTGCTACATGGTGTATTGGACCTTGATTCATGTTTGACATTTAGAGTAAACAATGCCTTGTTGTGCACAGTATCTTGAGAGGTGAGCAGTCACGTGGTGTACAAATGTAAATGTAGAGGTGATAGACACTCGTTGTTCAACAGTCACGGTAACTGTAGAGGTGTGTAGTCACTCGGTGTTCTACAGTAACTGTAGAGGTGTGTAGTCACTCGGTGTTCTACAGTAACTGTAGAGGTGTGTATTCACTTCGTGTTCTACAGTAACTGTAGAGGTGTGTAGTCACTTGGTATTCTACAATAACTGTAGAGGTGTGAAGTCACTTTGTGTTACTGAATGTCTACAGATTACTGTATTCTGTCTTCATGGTGCGAGTTTCCCATTGACAGGCCTCTGCCAGGATCTGTGGTCTACCAACTTCCCACTGGCTACAAGATCCTCAAGTCGTCCAGGTTTGCCATGGACTGTAGCTGTACCAGCTGCATGGCTGCAGACGTTATTGACTACCTGTGGACCGTCTACCTGGACGACTACAGGTGGCCCAACAGCTGGCGGGTCCTGGAACCCTGGGATCTGGAAGAGCGGGTGTTAGGTGAGTGATAACAAAAGTCAGTCCGATTGGCTGGTCATGTCATGGCAGAATCACATTCACAGTCTGTGTGGCTTTTCATTTCATAGCAGAATCACATTCACAGTCTCTATGGCTGGTCATTTCATATTCAAAAGCGTTTTCTTTTTAAAAAAGCCAAATTAGTGAATAAAGTAATAGCTAAAAATACCCCAGAGTATCTTCAACCGTTGATTCAATCTCATGCAATGAACAGCAAGCACTTAAATTTATTATATGTCCAAAAACCTAGATTGGTCTTATACAAAACTTGCTTTGCTTATTATTATGCCCACTTATGGAATGACCTTCCAACAGATCTTAAAACTCCAATGAGTCCCTACACATTCAACCGAAAGCTCTTTCAATACTTACTCCATACCGACTATATGCCTCCATAAGTCACCAAGTGGTATCATTTTCCACTAGTTGTTTGTGTGTGTGTGAGAATGTGAATGTGAGTGACTGAGCAAGAGAGGATGTAAGAGAGTGAGTGAGTGAGTAAGTAGGAGACAAAAAGAGCGAGAGAGAGTGTGTATATGTGTGTGAGAGAGTAAGAGAGAGCGAGAGCGAGTGAGTGAGAGAGGGACAGCACTGCATATTTCATCATGTTTATGTCAATTCCATGAATTATATTATTTATTGAATTGTATAACCTTTTCTTCGTTACACAATGTATAACATTGTTTTCATTTTCAAAATTTTTCCATACGGGGATGCGTGTGTGGGTGGGGTGTGTGTGGGTGGTGGAATGTGTGGATAGGGAGTGGATTGTGGGAGTGTGGGTGGGAGATGTGTGTGTGTGTGTGGAAGATTTGAGTGTGAGTGGGGGATGTGGGTGGGAGAAGTACGTGAGTGAGGGATGTGGGTGGGTGTGTGGGATGTGTGTATGCCTGGATATGTGTGTGCGGGTGGGGGATGTGTGTGTGTGTGTGTGAAGGATGTGTGCGTGGGTGGGTGGAGAGGTGTGGGTGAGTGTAGGATGGTGGGTGGGTGCGGAGATGAATGGGTGGGTGGAGGTATGTGTGTATGGATGGGCGTGTGTGGGTGGGGAATATGTGGGTGGTGAGTGATATGTGGGAAGAGGATGTGGGTTTGGGTTGGTGTGTTTGTGTGGGTGTTGGTGGATAGTGGTATGTGTGGGTGTTGGCGGGTGGGGAATGTGTGGGTGTTGATAGGTGGGGATGTGTAGATTGGTTATTTGGGGCATTTAAAGGGGGTGTGGGAGTGTGTGTTTGCGTGGGGGATGTGTGTGTGTGTTGGTGGGGGAATGTGTGTGGCTGGGTGATGTATGTGTGGTTGGTGGGGTTATGTGTGATTGGTAGGGTGTGTGGGTAGATATGAAATGTCTGGGTGGGTGGAGAAATGTGTGGGTGGGTGGTGAAATGTGTGTGTCGGGATGTATGTGGATGGGAACATGTGTGGGTATGGGTGGGTGATGTGTGAGTGGATGAGGGATGTGTGTGTGTGGGTTGGTGCGGGTTGTGTGTGTGGGAGGGTATGTGTGTGTGGTTGGGGGTTGTGTGGATGGATGAGTCGAACATGTGTGTGTGAGTGTTGTGTGTTGCCGAATGTACGACGGTTATGTGCTCAATTTGTAACCCTTTTAAAATAAAGTTCAATTCAATTCATTTCAATTCAATAGCAATAACAGTCTGTGTGGCTGGTCATTTCATGGCAGAATCACATTCACAGTCTGTGTGGCTGGCCATTTCATGGCAGAATCACATTCACAGTCTGTATGGCTGGTCATTTCATTGCAGAATCATATTCACAGTCTGTGTTGCTGGTCATGTCATGGCAGAATCACATTGACAGTCTGTGTGGTCAGAGTTCTGATCCTAGAATCAAATAGTCATTGCTGGCAAACACACTTCAGAAAAGATAGTGATTTAGAACTAAGGCAAGATAATGATCTAAAACTATGACAAGATAATGGATTAGAACTAAGTCAAGATAATGAACTAGAACTAAAAGAGGATAATAATCTAGAACTAGGAAACGGTAAGGATCTAGAACTAAGACAAAATAATTATCTAGAACTAAGGAAAGAAAATGCTTTAGAACTAAGCCAAGATAAAAAATCTAGAGCTAAAAAAGACAAAGATCTAGAACCAAGACAAGATAAAGATCTAGGACTTGGAAAAGATAATGATCTAAATCTAGAACAAAGACAAGATAGTGATCTAGAACTAAGAAATGAAAATGATCTAGAACTAAGACAATATAATGACCTAAAACTACACCCTCACTCCCCCATGCTCATTCTCCTGTGACAATCCTAAACGATTTTGTTTTGTTTTCTAGATGTCCATGATTGGCCTCGCTAAAACTCAGTTAATTAGATATAACTCTTGAGAACGAAAAGTATATATTATATATATTTATATTGCTTTTTGTTGTTTCTTTTCATTATTCTATTCTTTGTCATGATTTTTGTTTATAAAGTAAGTCACTCCCACATTTTCATATATACCACCAGTGGTATGATGATAATGGTTGTACCTATAAGGCGTAGGCAAGTAAGTCACGCCCACAACAGACAATAATACCCGCTAATTTAAAAAAAGAAGAGCTATGACTTTAAAAAAAAATCGATAACGGTCACTTAAAATAAAGGAAGTACCTATTGGGGGATTGGATCCCTGCGGTGCCAGTTTGTGACGCCAGACGGAATATTTTACTAAAGATATATAAGGAGAGGCAATCGATAATTATGCGGTGCAGCACCAGAGATGATATCGCAAATGAGCATATATTACTACTTATCTCATCTGAACATATCTCATGAACACATTCGAGCGTGCCTAATGAATAGATCTGAACATGTCTAATAAACACAAGTGAACATTTGCAATGAACACACCTGAGCATGCATATTGTACACATTTGAACATGTGTGATGAACACATCTAACGATCACACACTGCCCGTGCTGTTCAGGTGCCACCAGCAAGCAGATCTCCATCCAGACATCGCTGTTCGACCTGTTCGCTGCCACAAAGATGCGGCTGGAGTGCCTGGTCAGGGTTAAAGGTCAATCAGGAAATGTGTCAGTACAGCTGGAGGTATGTTTTCTTTCTTTCTTTCTTTCTTTCTTTCTTTCTTTCTTTCTTTCTTTCTTTCTTTCTTTCTTTCTTTCTTTCTTTCTTTCTTTCTTTCTTTCTTCCGTCTGTCTGTCTGTCTGTTTGTCTGTCTGCTTGCCAATGATTATAGATCACATCAAGCACTGATGTAACCAATGATTATAGATCACATCAAGTACTGGTGTAGCCAATGATTGTTGCACTGATGTAACCAATGATTGTAGATCACATCAAGCACTGCTGTAGCCAATGATTGTTGCACTGATGTAACCAATGATTGTAGATCACATCAAGCACTGGTGTAGCCAATGATTGTTGCACTGATGTAATCAATGATTGTAGATCACATCAAGCACTGCTGTAGCCAATGATTGTTGCACCGATGTAACCAATGATTGTAGATCACATCAAGCACTGGTGTAGCCAATGATTGTTGCACTGATGTAACCAATGATTGTAGATCACATCAAGCATTGATGTAATCGATGATTGTAGATCATATAAAGTTCTGGTGTAACAATGATTGTTGCACTGGTATAACCAATGATTGTAGATCACATCAAGCACTGCTGTAACCAATGATTGTAGATCACATCAAGCACTGCTGTAGCCAATGATTGTAGATAACATCAAGCACTACTGTAGCCAATGATTGTAGATCACATCAAGCACTGATGTAACCAATGATTATAGATCACATCAAGCACTGATGTAACCAATGATTATAGATCACATCAAGTACTGGTGTAACCAATGATTGTAGATCACATCAAGTACTGGTGTAACCAATGATTGTAGATCACATCAAGCACTGGTGTAACCAATGATTGTAGATCACATCAAGCACTGGTGTAACCAATGATTGTAGATCACATCAAGAACTGGTGTAACCAATGATTGTTGCACTGATGTAACCAATGATTGTAGATCACATCAAGCACTGATGTAACCAATGATTGTAGATCACATCAAGCATTGATGTAATCGATGATTGTAGATCACATCAAGCACAGGTGTAACCGATGATTATAGATCACATCAAGAACTGATGTAACCAATGATTGTTGCACTGATGTAACCAATGATTGTAGATCACATCAAGCACTGGTGTAACCAATGATTGTAGATCACATCAAGCATTGATGTAATCGATGATTGTAGATCATATAAAGTTCTGGTGTAACAATGATTGTTGCACTGGTGTAACCAATGATTGTAGATCACACCAAGCACTGCTGTAACCCATGATTGTAGATCACATCAAGCACTGAAGCAATCAATGATTGTTGCACTGATGTAGTCATTGATTTTTGCACTGATGTAATCAATGATTGTAGAACTCATCAAGACCTGATGTAACCAATGATTGTAGATCACATCAAGCACTGGTGTAACCAATGATTGTAGATCACATCAAGCACTGGTGTAACCTATAATTGAAGATCACATAAAGCACTGAGGCAATCAATGATTGTAGACCACATCAAGCACTGATGTAACCCATGATTGTGACGAAGATGACGTGTAATGTCTACCAGTGATGTAACCAATGATTGTGAGGGAGATGACGTGCCATGTCTACCAGTGATGTAACCAATGATTGTGAGGGAGATGACGTGCCATGTCTACCAGTGATGTAACCAATGATTGTGACGAAGATGACGTGCAATGTCTACCAGTGATGTAACCAATGATTGTGAGGGAGATGACGTGCCATGTCTACCAGTGATGTAACCAATGATTGTGAGGGAGATGACGTGCCATGTCTACCAGTGATGTAACCAATGATTGTGAGTAAGATGACGTGCCATGTCTACCAGTGATGTAACCAATGATTGTGAGGGAGATGACGTGCCATGTCTACCAGTGATGTAACCAATGATTGTGAGGGAGATGACGTGCCATGTCTACCTATTGTGCCAAATCCTGACAGGTGAATCGCCCGCCGGCGCCTGGGACTTGTCTTGTGACCCCACTCAACAGAACCATCACCACGGAGACGGCTTGGCATCTGGTCGTGGATGGCTGGACGGATGATGACGGCATTGCCGAGTACCAGTTTTTCAGTGAGTTCTGCCAATTTGCTGTCCTTGTTACTCGGGGTTTCATGCTGCTGTCCTCATTACACAGAGATTAATATTCCTGTCCTCATTACACAGGGACTCATATTGCTGTCCTCATTACACAGGGACTCATATTGCTGTCCTCATTACACAGGGACTCATATTGCTGTCCTCATTACACAGGGACTCATATTGCTGTCCTCATTACTCAGGGACTCATATTGCTGTCCTCATTACACAGAGATTAATGTTGCTGTCCTCATTACACAGAGACTCATGTTCCTGTCCTCATTACTCAGGGACTCATATTGCTGTCCTCATTACACAGAGATTAATGTTGCTGTCCTCATTACACAGAGACTCATGTTCCTGTCCTCATTACACAGGGACTCATATTGCTGTCCTCATTACACAGTGATTCATGTTGCTGTCCTCATTGCACAGAGATTCGTGTTGCTGTCCTTATTATACAGAGATTCATGTTGCTGCCCTCATTACATAGAGACTCATGTTTCTGTCCTAAACAGTTGAAGCAATAACTGTCTGAGACATGAATAGTTGAAGCAATAACTGTCTGGGATAGGGATAGTTGAAGCAATAACTGTCTGGGACAGGGATAGTTGAAGCAATAACTGTCTGGGACAGGGATAGTTGAAGCAATAACTGTCTGGGACAGGGATAGTTGAAGCAATAACTGTCTGGGACAGGGTATACATGAAGCAATAACTGTCTGGGACAGGGATAGTTGAAGCAATAACTGCCTGGGACAGGGTATACATGAAGCAATAACTGTCTGGGACAGGGATAGTTGAAGCAATAACTGCCTGGGACAGGGATAGTTGAAGCAATAACTGTCTGGGACAGGGATAGTTGAAGCAATAACTGTCTGGGACAGGGATAGTTGAAGCAATAACTGTCTGGGACAGGGATAGTTGAAGCAATAACTGTCTGGGACAGGGTATACATGAAGCAATAACTGTCTGGGACAGGGTATACATGAAGCAATAACTGTCTGGGACAGGGATAGTTGAAGCAATAACTGTCTGGGACAGGGATAGTTGAAGCAATAACTGTCTGGGACAGGGATAGTTGAAGCAATAACTGTCTGGGACAGGGTATACATGAAGCAATAACTGTCTGGGACAGGGATAGTTGAAGCAATAACTGCCTGGGACAGGGATAGTTGAAGCAATAACTGTCTGGGACAGGGATAGTTGAAGCAATAACTGTCTGGGACAGGGTATACATGAAGCAATAACTGTCTGGGACAGGAATAGATGAAGCAATAACTGTCTGGGACAGGAATAGATGAAGCAATAACTGTCTGGGACAGGGTATACATGAAGCAATAACTGTCTGGGACAGGAATAGATGAAGCAATAAATGTCTGGGACAGGGATAGATGAAGCAATAACTGTCTGGGACAGGGTATACATGAAGCAATAACTGTCTGGGACAGGGATAGATGAAGCAATAACTGTCTGGGACAGGGTATACATGAAGCAATAACTGTCTGGGACAGGGTATACATGAAGCAATAACTGTCTGGGACAGGGATAGTTGAAGCAATAACTGTCTGGGACAGGAATAGATGAAACAATAACTGTCTGGGACAGGGTATACATGAAGCAATAACTGTCTGGGACAGGGATAGTTGAAGCAATAACTGTCTGGGACAGGGATAGTTGAAGCAATAACTGTCTGGGACAGGGATAGTTGAAGCAATAACTGTCTGGGACAGGGCTAGTTGAAGCAATAACTGTCTGGGACAGGGATAGTTGAAGCAATAACTGTCTGGGACAGGGATAGTTGAAGCAATAACTGTCTGGGACAGGGTATACATGAAGCAATAACTGTCTGGGACAGGGTATACATGAAGCAATAACTGTCTGGGACAGGGATAGTTGAAGCAATAACTGTCTGGGACAGGGTATACATGAAGCAATAACTGTCTGGGACAGGGATAGATGAAGCAATAACTGTCTGGGACAGGGTATACATGAAGCAATAACTGTCTGGGACAGGGATAGATGAAGCAATAACTGTCTGGGACAGGGATAGTTGAAGCAATAACTGTCTGGGACAGGGATAGATGAAGCAATAACTGTCTGGGACAGGGATAGATGAAGCAATAACTGTCTGGGACAGGGATAGATGAAGCAATAACTGTCTGGGACAGGGATAGATGAAGCAATAACTGTCTGGGACAGGGATAGATGAAGCAATAACTGTCTGGGACAGGGTATACATGAAGCAATAACTGTCTGGGACAGGGATAGATGAAGCAATAACTGTCTGGGACAGGGATAGTTGAAGCAATAACTGTCTGGGACAGGGATAGATGAAGCAATAACTGTCTGGGACAGGGTATACATGAAGCAATAACTGTCTGGGACAGGAATAGATGAAACAATAACTGTCTGGGACAGGGATAGTTGAAGCAATAACTGTCTGGGACAGGGATAGATGAAGCAATAACTGTCTGGGACAGGGATAGATGAAACAATAACTGTCTGGGACAGGGTATACATGAAGCAATAACTGTCTGGGACAGGGTATACATGAAGCAATAACTGCCTGGGACAGGGATAGTTGAAGCAATAACTGTCTGGGACAGGGATAGATGAAACAATAACTGTCTGGGACAGGGATAGTTGAAACAATAACTGTCTGGGACAGGGTATACATGAAGCAATAACTGCCTGGGACAGGGATAGTTGAAGCAATAACTGTCTGGGACAGGGATAGTTGAAGCAATAACTGTCTGGGACAGGGATAGTTGAAGCAATAACTGTCTGGGACAGGGATAGTTGAAGCAATAACTGTCTGGGACATGTATACATGAAGCAATAACTGCCTGGGACAGGGATAGTTGAAGCAATAACTGTCTGGGACAGGGATAGTTGAAGCAATAACTGTCTGGGACAGGGATAGTTGAAGCAATAACTGTCTGGGACAGGGATAGTTGAAGCAATAACTGTCTGGGACAGGGATAGTTGAAGCAATAACTGTCTGGGACAGGGTATACATGAAGCAATAACTGTCTGGGACAGGGATAGTTGAAGCAATAACTGTCTGGGACAGGGATAGATGAAGCAATAACTGTCTGGGACAGGGATAGTTGAAGCAATAACTGTCTGGGACAGGGATAGTTGAAGCAATAACTGTCTGGGACAGGGATAGTTGAAGCAATAACTGTCTGGGACAGGAATAGATGAAGCAATAACTGTCTGGGACAGGGATAGTTGAAGCAATAACTGTCTGGGACAGGGTATACATGAAGCAATAACTGTCTGGGACAGGGTATACATGAAGCAATAACTGTCTGGGACAGGGATAGTTGAAGCAATAACTGTCTGGGACAGGGATAGTTGAAGCAATAACTGTCTGGGACAGGGATAGTTGAAGCAATAACTGTCTGGGACAGGGATAGTTGAAGCAATAACTGTCTGGGACAGGAATAGATGAAGCAATAACTGTCTGGGACAGGGATAGTTGAAGCAATAACTGTCTGGGACAGGGTATACATGAAGCAATAACTGTCTGGGACAGGGATAGTTGAAGCAATAACTGTCTGGGACAGGGATAGTTGAAGCAATAACTGTCTGGGACAGGGTATACATGAAGCAATAACTGTCTGGGACAGGGATAGTTGAAGCAATAACTGTCTGGGACAGGGATAGTTGAAGCAATAACTGTCTGGGACAGGGATAGTTGAAGCAATAACTGTCTGGGACAGGGATAGTTGAAGCAATAACTGTCTGGGACAGGGTATTCATGAAGCAATAACTGTCTGGGACAGGGATAGTTGAAGCAATAACTGTCTGGGACAGGGATAGTTGAAGCAATAACTGTCTGGGACAGGGATAGTTGAAGCAATAACTGTCTGGGACAGGGATAGTTGAAGCAATAACTGTCTGGGACAGGGTATACATAAAGCAATAACTGCCTGGGACAGGGATAGTTGAAGCAATAACTGTCTGGGACAGGGATAGTTGAAGCAATAACTGTCTGGGACAGGGATAGTTGAAGCAATAACTGTCTGGGACAGGGATAGTTGAAGCAATAACTGTCTGGGACAGGGATAGTTGAAGCAATAACTGTCTGGGACAGGGTATACATGAAGCAATAACTGTCTGGGACAGGGATAGTTGAAGCAATAACTGTCTGGGACAGGGATAGATGAAGCAATAACTGTCTGGGACAGGGTATACATGAAGCAATAACTGTCTGGGACAGGGTATACATGAAGCAATAACTGTCTGGGACAGGGATAGTTGAAGCAATAACTGTCTGGGACAGGGATAGTTGAAGCAATAACTGTCTGGGACAGGGATAGTTGAAGCAATAACTGTCTGGGACAGGGATAGTTGAAGCAATAACTGTCTGGGACAGGGTATACATGAAGCAATAACTGTCTGGGACAGGGATAGTTGAAGCAATAACTGTCTGGGACAGGGATAGTTGAAGCAATAACTGTCTGGGACAGGGTATACATGAAGCAATAACTGTCTGGGACAGGGATAGTTGAAGCAATAACTGTCTGGGACAGGGATAGTTGAAGCAATAACTGTCTGGGACAGTGATAGTTGAAGCAATAACTGTCTGGGACAGGGATAGTTGAAGCAATAACTGTCTGGGACAGGGTATACATGAAGCAATAACTGTCTGGGACAGGGATAGTTGAAGCAATAACTGTCTGGGACAGGGATAGATGAAGCAATAACTGTCTGGGACAGGGTATACATGAAGCAATAACTGTCTGGGACAGGAATAGATGAAACAATAACTGTCTGGGACAGGGATAGATGAAGCAATAACTGTCTGGGACAGGGTATACATGAAACAATAACTGTCTGGGACAGGGATAGATGAAACAATAACTGCCTGGGACAGGGTATACATGAAGCAATAACTGTCTGGGACAGGGTATACATGAAGCAATAACTGCCTGGGACAGGGATAGTTGAAGCAATAACTGCCTGGGACAGGGATAGTTGAAGCAATAACTGTCTGGGACAGGGTATACATGAAGCAATAACTGTCTGGGACAGGGATAGTTGAAGCAATAACTGTCTGGGACAGGGATAGTTGAAGCAATAACTGTCTGGGACAGGGTATACATGAAGCAATAACTGTCTGGGACAGGGATAGTTGAAGCAATAACTGTCTGGGACAGGGATAGTTGAAGCAATAACTGTCTGGGACAGGGTATACATGAAGCAATAACTGTCTGGGACAGGAATAGATGAAGCAATAACTGTCTGGGACAGGGTATACATGAAGCAATAACTGTCTGGGACAGGAATAGATGAAGCAATAACTGTCTGGGACAGGGATAGTTGAAGAAATAACTGTCTGGGACAGGGTATACATGAAGCAATAACTGTCTGGGACAGGGTATACATGAAGCAATAACTGTCTGGGACAGGGATAGTTGAAGCAATAACTGTCTGGGACAGGGTATACATGAAGCAATAACTGTCTGGGACAGGGATAGATGAAGCAATAACTGTCTGGGACAGGGTATACATGAAGCAATAACTGTCTGGGACAGGAATAGATGAAACAATAACTGTCTGGGACAGGGATAGATGAAGCAATAACTGTCTGGGACAGGGTATACATGAAACAATAACTGTCTGGGACAGGGATAGATGAAGCAATAACTGTCTGGGACAGGGTATACATGAAGCAATAACTGCCTGGGACAGGGATAGTTGAAGCAATAACTGCCTGGGACAGGGATAGTTGAAGCAATAACTGTCTGGGACAGGGTATACATGAAGCAATAACTGTCTGGGACAGGGATAGTTGAAGCAATAACTGTCTGGGACAGGAATAGATGAAGCAATAACTGTCTGGGACAGGGTATACATGAAGCAATAACTGTCTGGGACAGGAATAGATGAAACAATAACTGTCTGGGACAGAAATAGATGAAGCAATAACTGTCTGGGACAGAAATAGATGAAGCAATAACTGTCTGGGACAGGAATAGATGAAGCAATAACTGTCTGGGACAGGGTATACATGAAGCAATAACTGCCTGGGACAGGGATAGTTGAAGCAATAACTGCCTGGGACAGGGATAGTTGAAGCAATAACTGTCTGGGACAGGAATAGATGAAGCAATAACTGTCTGGGACAGGGTATACATGAAGCAATAACTGTCTGGGACAGGAATAGATGAAACAATAACTGTCTGGGACAGAAATAGATGAAGCAATAACTGTCTGGGACAGGAATAGATGAAGCAATAACTGTCTGGGACAGGGATAGTTGAAGCAATAACTGTCTGGGACAGGAATAGATGAAGCAATAACTGTCTGGGACAGGAATAGATGAAGCAATAACTGTCTGGGACAGGAATAGATGAAGCAATAACTGGGGATAGATGAAGCAATAACTGTCTGGGACAGGGATAGATGAAGCAATAAATGTCTGGGACAGGGATAGATGAAGCAATAACTCTCTGATGCAGGAATAGTTGAAACGATAACTGTCTGGAACAAACAGGTACAGACATCTTAATGTGTTACCAGAGCATTGACTGACTGACCTACTTACAGCTTAATGTGTTACCAGAGCATTCATTGACTGACCTACTTATAGCTTAATGTATTACCAGAGCATTGACTGACTGATCTATTTACAGCTTAATGTATATGCTTAAAGTATATGGGTAGGGGTGTGTGGTTAAGGGATGTGTGACTGGGGAATGGGTGGATGGAGGATGTGTGGTTGGGTAGAGGATGTGTGGGTGGGTGATTGTATATTAGTAAGGGTGTGTGGTTAAGGGATGTTTGGTTGGGTGATGGGTGGGTAGAGGATGTGTGGGTGGGTAGAGGATATGTGGGTGGGTGAGTATGTGCAGGTTAGGAGATGGTGGGGGATGTTTGTAGGTGTGGGCTCGGGATCTGTGAGTGGGCTGGGGGAGATGGGAGATTATGTGGGTGGGTGAGGAATTTGTGTGTGGGTAGGTGCGGAATATGTGAGTTGACGGGGAGATGTGTGTGTGGCTGAGGAATGTGTGTTTGGCTGGGTGGTTGGAGGTGTGTGGGTGGAGGAGGATATTGGGTGAGTGATTGTTGGTGGGTAATGGGACGGGTAGAGGATATTTGAGTGGATGGGGAGATGTGTGTAGGTGGGGAATGTGTGGGTTATTGAATGTATGTGTGCTTGTGGTGTGGGTGGATGGGATGTGTGGTGGGTGAGAGGTGTGTGTGGGTGGGGAGATGTGTAGGTGTAGGGATGTGGTGGATGGGTGGGGGAATGTATGTGTGTGTGGGTTATGTGTGTGGTTGGGTGGGGGAGTTGGAGTGAATGGGGGATGTGTGGGTGGGTGGTGGATGTGTCTCATAACATAGTAATATGCATTGTTTATGTTTACAAAATTCATGTGACAATGTTTTTTCCTATGCACTGTTGATGAAAGAAAGATGAGTGAATGGAAGGGCCGAATGTAAGACGGGCCTGCGTGCTCAATTTGTTACCCTTTGAAAATAAAGTCTGTTCGTTCGTTTGTTCGATCGTTCGTTAATGTGTTACCAGAGCATTGACTGACCTACGTACAGTTTAATGTGTTACCAGAGCGTTGACTGACTGACCTACTTACAGCTTAATGTGTTACCAGAGCTTTGACTGACTGACCTACTTACAGGTTAAAGTGTTACCAGAGCATTGACTAACCTACTTACAGCTTAATGTGTTACCATAGTATTGACTGACTGACCTACTTACAGCTTAATGTGTTACCATAGTATTGACTGACTGACCTACTTACAGCTTAATGTGTTACCAGAGCATTCATTGACTGACCTACTTACAGCTTAATGTATTACCAGAGCATTGACTGACTGACCTACTTGCAGCCTAATGTGTTACCAGAGCATTGACTGACCTACTTACAGTTTAATGTGTTACCAGAGCTTTCATTTACTGACCTACTTACAGCTTAATGTGTTACAATAGTATTGACTGACTGACCTACTTACAGCTTAATGTGTTACCATAGTATTGACTGACTGACCTACTTACAGCTTAATGTGTTACCAGAGCATTCATTGACTGACCTACTTACAGGTTAATGTGTTACCAGAGTGTTGACTGACTGACCTACTTACAGTTTAATGTGTTACCAGAGCATTGACTGACTGACCTACTTACAGCTTAATGTGTTACCAGAGCACTGACTGACCTACTTACAGTTTAATGTGTTACCAGAGCGTTCATTGACTGACCTACTTACAGCTTAATGTGTTACAATAGTATTGACTGACTAACCTACTTACAGCTTAATGTGTTACCATAGTATTGACTGACTGACCTACTTAAAGCTTAATGTGTTACCAGAGCATTCATTGACTGACCTACTTACAGGTTAATGTGTTACCAGAGTGTTGACTGACTGACCTACTTACAGCTTAATGTGTTACCAGAGCATTGACTGACCTACTTACAGTTTAATGTGTTACCAGAGCATTGACTGACTGACCTACTTACAGCTTAATGTGTTACCAGAGCACTGACTGACTTACTTACAGTTTAATATGTTACCAGAGCATTGACTGACTGACCTACTTACAGCTTAATGTGTTACCAGAGCATTGACTAACTGACCTACTTACAGCTCACGTGGACGACAACACCGTGGACAAACAGGTGACCTCCGTGCAGACCAGCAGCGTCCACTACGATCTGGACGTCAGTCTGAGCGAGGGCCCGGACTACAACAAATACCAGCAGTTGGTTCAGGTCAAGACCAGGGACATCATTGGGGCAACTCAGATCTTGGAGTGTGGAACTGTGGTGGTAAGTCTGGCGATGATCACGTGTCTACATTACTCAACCTGTACGGGTTGTGCTCATATCACTTACATCATGTACCCAACCTGTACGGGTTGTCCTCACATTCACTTGCATGTACTCAACCTGTACTGGCTGTCCACACATCACTTACATGAACTCAACATATACGGATTGTCCACACATCACTTACATGAACTAAACCTGTACGGGTTGTCCACTCATTATTTACATCTACTCAACCTGTACGGGGTTGTCCACACATTACTTACATGTTTTCAACCTGTACAGGTTGTCATCACATTATTTACATCTACTCAACCTGTACGGGTTGTCAACACATGTACACATACCTGTAATCTCACCTGTACACATACCTCTCATCCCACGTGTACACAGTTTCTTCTCATCTGACAATTACACAAACCTGTCATCTCACATGTACACAAAACATTCATCTCACATGTACACAAAACTTTCATCCCACATGTACACATACCTCTCATCTCACGTTTACACATACATCTCATCCCACATGTACACATACATCTCATCTCACATGTAAACATACATCTCATCTCACGTTACACATACATGTCATCTCACATGTACACATATCTATTATATCACATGTACATACACCTGTCATCTCACATGTACACATACTTGTCATCTCACATGTACACATATCTATTATCTTACATGTACAAACACCTGTCATCTCGCATGTACACATACCTATGATCTTACATGTACACATCCTGCCATCTCACATGCACATGTAATACTCATCTTACATGTACACATACCTCTTATCTCACATGGCAATACCTGCCATCTCACTTGTACACAAACCTCTTATCTCACATGGCAATACCTGCCATCTCACTTGTACACAAACCTCTCATCTCACATGGCAATACCTGCAATCTCACGTGTACACATACCTGTTATCTCTGTCCACTCAGGTACGACCCATCCCGGTGGGGGAGATTCGAGCAATAGCCAAGAACATCATCTCCAACCAGCTGCACGAGATCAAGAAGATGTTCGCCGAGGGAGACCAGAAGGAGTGCATCGAGAAATCCACCAACATCGTGTCTCTGTTGAACAGCGACAGTAAGAACAGCCGCACAGGTGCATGTTGCATGATTCGTTAGTTGTCGATGCACGCGCACACTTAACAACTACTCACTGATTCAGCACACATAGTTGATGTTTTAATGTCATTCCATGATGTTCCTTTCTTCCTCTCAGCCCGTCACAGGATCGCCTGAACGGCCCTACATGGGCTGCAGCTGGGATCATAGATGAATGGTGGGACAAGATCTGAACAGTGCTGTCGTGATACACAATCTGTTTGAGTGAAGATCGGTACTACCAACACAGCCAACGTTAGGCACATGTCTGCACACATTTCTGCCACCACAGCCAACGTTAGGCACATGTATGCACACATCTCTGCCATTACAGAAATACATTTATACAAACTTCCAGGAAATAACGCGGATATAGCTGGGACACCTGTGATTATACAGCTGAACAAACTTACAGGAAATAACGCGGCTACAGCTGGACACATGTGATGAGCTAGAGAAACTAGCAGACATGTACAACAACAGTATAGGGAGTGCTAGCATCAAGGAGGAATGGTTACACAGCTATCTGATTCCCTTGCCGAAGCCTGACAAAGACCACAAAAAAATTCAGGGATATCGAATTATAACCATGCAGAATACAATAGGCAAGCTGCTGGAGAAGGTAATTGCCAGGAAAATATCAAGCCAACTAGAGAGGCAAGGTGTTTTCCCACCTACCCTGGGTGGGTACCGTACAAAAAGAGAAACCTGGACCAATGCAGCAGTTTTTGCCCATGATGTCTATGAAGGTTTCCACTCAGGCATTGAAACCTTTACTGCAGCGATTGATCTTGAGGACGCATACAACAGAGTACCATTGGATTTTTTAATGGTTCAGCTTCTTGAACTAAAAGTAAGTCCATTCCTCCTTAGTTGGATCGCTGCAGCCCTCTTCCAACGGAAAGTAGTTTTTAGATGTGGCAGTTGGACTTCGGAACCAACAACAATATATCCTGGCCTACCACAGGGATCACCATTATCTCCGGTACTGTTCAACGCCTACACAGTGAGAATCACCAGTGAGCAGATCACTGAACCTGGCAGGACATTGTCATATGCCGATGATGTTTTAGTGTATCGTCAGGGTAAGGATAGAGAGCAGGTTGCTGTGGAACTACAAACCGAACTCAATCGCATAAGTAATTGGTGTGATGAAGCTGAGGCAATGGTCAACCCAACAAAGGCAACAGTGACTTGGTTCTCGTTGAATAATCACATTGTCAACACTTCAACACCAACTGTAATGCTGTGTTCAGAGATGGTGGAAAGAACGCAGGCAATGAATTACCCAGGGATACGGTTTGATCGAAGCCTTGCTTATAATGTGCACATAGGCCATGTGATAACAAAGGCCAAGCGGGGTTTGGCTGCGATGCGGGTGATGGCGGCAGCAAACTGTGAGCAGCGCCATCTATGTCTTCTGTACGAGGGGTTGGTCATGTCTGTTTTGGAGTATGCAATGGCAATCCTGACTCTCAGCCATAAGCAGATAGAAAGGATGGAAAGGATACAGAATGAAGCTATGCGCATTATTCTTGGATGTACAAGAGATACAGCATGCAGGGCGATGCGCTACCTTCTTGATTTTCCAACCATTGAAGAGAGAATACAAGTTTGTTGGGCACGCGCCTACCTCAGAGTTAACGCAAACACACAACATCCACTGCATAGTGAAATTAGGAAGGTGAAGGGCAGCAGGTTAAAAAGAGGACGGTCGTGGATGGGTCAAGCCGAAGACATTCTTCAACAGGTGTGTTCACTTGAGGACTTAGAACCTGGCGATGAGTGGGTGCAAGTGCCAACAGACTTCTGCACATCCTTTTCAGTTTGCATCCAACTAGATAGGAAATGCAGACAAGAAAATCCGGCTGCTGTGGAGGCTGAAGTACAAGCGTTGATTTTCGAGAATTCGCTAGACGGTGACGCGGTCATCTACACAGATGGGTCGGTCGTCCGACATGTGAGAAGCTCATGGGCCTGTACGGCTCGGGCCGGAGGGAGAATTGTGAAGGAGGACTCTGGTGCTTTCACTGAAACCACAAGTAGCCTGACCATGGAAGTCATGGCAGTAAGTAAAGCAATAACATGGCTCGAGACACACACATTCACTAGGGCTTGTTTCCTTAGCGACTCAATGAACATGATCAAGAGGATAGAGGAGGGGTCGATCCGAAGAGAATGGTTGCTGCCTCTGGAGCGGTCTCGGCTGACAAAGATTAGTTTCATCTTCGTGCCAGGGCATGCGGGAGTACAAGTAAATGAGCGGGCTGACAAGCTCGCAGGTGAGGCTACTGTGGAGGGCGGACGCGCCATGGACTAGGCTGACATTCTGAATGCTCTAAGAGAAGTAAGACTTTTGCGAGAACCAAGTGATTGCGAGAGCAGCAAATTAAAAGAGGGGTGGCCAAACAAGAACACTACGCAGGAAGCCAAAGAAGATTGATAAACCAACACAGAACTGGCGTCGCTAGCCGCTACACGCTGCGGATTTGCTGAGGAGGGGATCCGAGCACTTATGCACTGAATGGTTCTATTTGCAATGAGGAAGATCTGTCGACTAACTAACTAACTAACTAACTAACTAACATGTGATTATACAGCTGAACAAACTTACAGGAAATAACGTGGATACAGCTGGGACACATGTGATTATATAGCGGAACAAACTTACAGGAAATAACGCGGATACAGCTGGGACACCTGTGATTACAGCGGAACAAACATGACAGACAGACGCTACAATGAAGGAATTATAATAGAACTATAGCATGAAAGCGAACAGGATAGACTGAATGTTATTGATTCACAATAGGATAGACTGAATGTCATGGATTCACAACATGATAGACTGAATGTCATGGATTCACAACAGGATAGACTGAATGTTATGAATTCACAACAGGATAGACTGAATGTCATGGATTCACAACAGGATAGACTGAATGTCATGGATTCACAACAGGATAGACTGAATGTCATGGATTCACAACAGGATAGACTGAATGTTATGGATTCACAACAGGATAGATTGAATGTCATGGATTCACAACATGATAGATTGAATGTCATGGATTCATAACAGGATAGACTGAATGTCATGGATTCACATCAGGATAGACTGAATGTCATGGATTCAAATCAGGATAGACTGAATGTTATGGATTCACAACAGGATAGATTGAATGTCATGGAGTCACAACATGATAGATTGAATGTCATGGATTCACAACAGGATAGACTGAATGTCATGGATTCACATCAGGATAGACTGAATGTCATGGATTCACAACAGGATAGACTGAATGTTATGGATTCACAACAGGATAGACTGAATGTTATGGATTCACAACAGGATAGACTGAATGTCCTGGATTCACAACAGGATAGACTGAATGTTATGGATTCACAACAGGATAGACTGAATGTTATGGATAAATATAATTTGTCAGCAAACAGACACAACACTAAACATGCCTCAACACTTGTGATAAACAACAATGACGTATAATTATATAAGATAGAGTTATAACACAATATTAGGCTAACTCACGCTGATCTGTTACATGCGTCACAACATCATGTTAATTAGGTTAATTCAAACTTTGCACTGGAAATGAACTGTATTAACATTGAACAGCAGAAATAGTATAGGACTGTAGTTGATGGTAAGAAAGCTTGCTACAGGCTTGGGTGCTTGTACAGAGCCAGGGAGGTGACAGCCATGTCCAGGTATTTGATTGTGTGTGTCTGTGTCTGTCTAGGTTAGCCATGTCCTTCCCAATCTTGAGCATGAACTTGGTTATCTGTAGAGTGGTTCAGCATTGCATGTAGGCAGCGCTCTAATAGCATGGCGCTGTAGAAACAGAGATTTAACACTTTGCATATAGCTTTGGCACACTTTGACATCTGATCTGTCATCAACTGACATTTCTCATCTAACATCCATCAACTGACATTTCTCATCTAACATCCATCAACTGACATTTCTCATCTAACATCCATCAACTGACATTTCTCATCTAACATCCATCAACTGACATTTCTCATCTAACATCCATCAACTGACATTTCTCATCTAACATCCATCAACTAACACTCCTCAGCTGGCACTCTTGCGTGTAGTCCGTCCTGGCATGTCGTAGTTGCACCTAAGTGACTATGTTCCTGGCAGGTTTGTTGTAAATGAAAGGTCAATGACCCGTGTACACGCATTGAGGACTGTTGGATATAAAGAGCTACTGTATATTTGTATGAAGCCATGAAATCTTGGGAAGATAATGTGGTGGTTTCCCCTTGACTTCCACATCCACATGGTGGTCTTGTACCCCTGCCTTTGACAGCCATTTCCGACTGTAAGGACAAGTGAGTGCCCTGCTCTGCTCAGCTGCAGAGTTGTCCACTTATTCCGGTGGATACTCGGTCCCCAGAGCTGTGTTAGCCACACCGTGGTGTGTCTCCCATCCTCTACCACGGGGAGGTGCAGTTGGGATTTTTCCTTCCTAAAGTACACGGTGCGGTCAGTATACAACACTTACTACCTGGCACATGGTGCGGTCAGTATAGAGCATTAGTTCTTCTTCCAACAGCATTTCCTGGGACTATTCTGTGCTGGGTCATGTAGGAGCCATGTTATTGTAACCCACACCCCTGTCCCCATGGGGATCCCAACACCTGACCAATGAGCCATGTTATTGTAACCCACACCCCCGTCCCCATGGGGATCCCAACACTGGACCAGTAAGGAGCCATGTTAATGTAACCCACACCCCCGCCTCCATGGGGATCCCAACACTGGACCAGTAAGGAGCCATGTTAATGTAACCCACACCCCCGCCCCCATGGGGATCCCAACACTGGACCAGTAAGGAGCCATGTTAATGTAACCCACACCCCCGCCCCCATGGGGATCCCAACACTGGACCAGTAAGGAGCCATGTTAATGTAACCCACACCCCCGCCCCCATGGGGATCCCAACACTGGACCAGTAAGGAGCCATGTTAATGTAACCCACACCCCCGCCCCCATGGGGATCCCAACACTGGACCAGTAAGGAGCCATGTTATTGTAACCCACACCCCTGTCCCCATGGGGATCCCAACACCTGACCAATGAGCCATGTTATTGTAACCCACACCCCCGTCCCCATGGGGATCCCAACACTGGACCAGTAAGGAGCCATGTTAATGTAACCCACACCCCTGTCCCCATGGGGATCCCAACACTGGACCAGTAAGGAGCCATGTTAATGTAACCCACACCCCCGCCCCCATGGGGATCCCAACACTGGACCAGTAAAGAGCCATGTTAATGTAACCCACACCCCTGTCCCCATGGGGATCCCAACACTGGACCAGTAAGGAGCCATGTTATTGTAACCCACACCCCCGCCCCCATGGGGATCCCAACACTGGACCAGTAAGGAGCCATGTTAATGTAACCCACACCCCCGCCCCCATGGGGATCCCAACACCTGACCAATGAGCCATGTTAATGTAACCCACACCCCCGCCCCCATGGGGATCCCAACACTGGACCAGTAAGGAGCCATGTTAATGTAACCCACACCCCCGCCCCCATGGGGATCCCAACACTGGACCAGTAAGGAGCCATGTTAATGTAACCCACACCCCTGTCCCCATGGGGATCCCAACACTGGACCAGTAAGGAGCCATGTTATTGTAACCCACACCCCCGCCCCCATGGGGATCCCAACACTGGACCAGTAAGGAGCCATGTTAATGTAACCCACACCCCCGCCCCCATGGGGATCCCAACACCTGACCAATGAGCCATGTTAATGTAACCCACACCCCCGCCCCCATGGGGATCCCAACACTGGACCAGTAAGGAGCCATGTTAATGTAACCCACACCCCCGCCCCCATGGGGATCCCAACACTGGACCAGTAAGGAGCCATGTTAATGTAACCCACACCCCCGCCCCCATGGGGATCCCAACACTGGACCAGTAAGGAGCCATGTTATTGTAACCCACACCCCCGCCCCCATGGGGATCCCAACACTGGACCAGTAAGGAGCCATGTTAATGTAACCCACACCCCCGTCCCCATGGGGATCCCAACACCTGACCAATGAGCCATGTTAATGTAACCCACACCCCCGCCCCCATGGGGATCCCAACACTGGACCAGTAAGGAGCCATGTTATTGTAACCCACACCCCCGCCCCCATGGGGATCCCAACACTGGACCAGTAAGGAGCCATGTTATTGTAACCCACACCCCCGCCCCCATGGGGATCCCAACACTGGACCAGTAAGGAGCCATGTTAATGTAACCCACACCCCCGCCCCCATGGGGATCCCAACACTGGACCAGTAAGGAGCCATGTTAATGTAACCCACACCCCCGCCCCCATGGGGATCCCAACACTGGACCAGTAAGGAGCCATGTTATTGTAACCCACACCCCCGCCCCCATGGGGATCCCAACACTGGACCAGTAAGGAGCCATGTTAATGTAACCCACACCCCCGCCCCCATGGGGATCCCAACACTGGACCAGTAAGGAGCCATGTTAATGTAACCCACACCCCCGCCCCCATGGGGATCCCAACACTGGACCAGTAAGGAGCCATGTTAATGTAACCCACACCCCCGCCCCCATGGGGATCCCAACACTGGACCAGTAAGGAGCCATGTTAATGTAACCCACACCCCTGTCCCCATGGGGATCCCAACACTGGACCAGTAAGGAGCCATGTTAATGTAACCCACACCCCCGCCCCCATGGGGATCCCAACACTGGACCAGTAAGGAGCCATGTTAATGTAACCCACACCCCCGCCCCCATGGGGATCCCAACACTGGACCAGTAAGGAGCCATGTTATTGTAACCCACACCCCCGCCCCCATGGGGATCCCAACACTGGACCAGTAAGGAGCCATGTTAATGTAACCCACACCCCCGCCCCCATGGGGATCCCAACACTGGACCAGTAAGGAGCCATGTTAATGTAACCCACACCCCCGCCCCAATGGGGATCCCAACACCTGACCAATGAGCCATGTTAATGTAACCCACACCCCCGCCCCCATGGGGATCCCAACACTGGACCAGTAAGGAGCCATGTTATTGTAACCCACACCCCCGCCCCCATGGGGATCCCAACACTGGACCAGTAAGGAGCCATGTTAATGTAACCCACACCCCCGCCCCCATGGGGATCCCAACACTGGACCAGTAAGGAGCCATGTTATTGTAACCCACACCCCCGCCCCCATGGGGATCCCAACACCTGACCAATGAGCCATGTTAATGTAACCCACACCCCTGTCCCCATGGGGATCCCAACACTGGACCAGTAAGGAGCCATGTTATTGTAACCCACACCCCCGCCCCCATGGGGATCCCAACACTGGACCAGTAAGGAGCCATGTTAATGTAACCCACACCCCCGCCCCCATGGGGATCCCAACACCTGACCAATGAGCCATGTTATTGTAACCCACACCCCCGCCCCCATGGGGATCCCAACACTGGACCAGTAAGGAGCCATGTTAATGTAACCCACACCCCCGCCCCCATGGGGATCCCAACACCTGACCAATGAGCCATGTTAATGTAACCCACACCCCCGCCCCCATGGGGATCCCAACACTGGACCAGTAAGGAGCCATGTTAATGTAACCCACACCCCCGCCCCCATGGGGATCCCAACACTGGACCAGTAAGGAGCCATGTTAATGTAACCCACACCCCCGCCCCCATGGGGATCCCAACACTGGACCAGTAAGGAGCCATGTTATTGTAACCCACACCCCCGCCCCCATGGGGATCCCAACACTGGACCAGTAAGGAGCCATGTTAATGTAACCCACACCCCCGCCCCCATGGGGATCCCAACACTGGACCAGTAAGGAGCCATGTTAATGTAACCCACACCCCCGCCCCCATGGGGATCCCAACACTGGACCAGTAAGGAGCCATGTTATTGTAACCCACACCCCCGCCCCCATGGGGATCCCAACACTGGACCTGCAGGCAGCCTCTGCACCACCAAGGCTCGGCTTGTTATACACGCGCGTGCCTAAACCAAGGAAATGTCAAGGTTAGGGCACTGAGTTCACAAAACGTATCGTTTGGGTCTCGCAGAAGTAGGCTTGATCTTGAATTGTTATTCATGAGTTCACACAAAGCATGCCTAGATTACTCAAAGAAACATGCTAGAAAATTCTTCAAACAATCATGTCTAGATTCCCATTGGCACAGGCATGTCTAGATTCTAACTCAAACATGCATGTCTAAATGTTTACTCACTGCATGTCATTTATTCAATTCAGCACTATATAGTTTGTTATTAACACATTACTAATCCCATTAATGGCGCGCGCATCATGGCATGCCAACAAGAGTACACGACTCTAGAGTCAGCAGATGTCAAATTGCGTCACACAGAGTGCTGACTGTGGCTCCAGAGAGAGTTCTGCACTGAGAGATACTCACACGGATTGTGGGTAGAGTACTTGAGTATCATACCAGAGATTGTGGGTAGAGTACTTGAGTATTATACTAGAGCCTGTGGGTAGAGTACTTGAATAGCATACCAGAGATTGTGGGTAGAGTACTTGAGTATTATACCAGAGATTGTGGGTAGAGTACTTGAGTATTATACTAGAGCCTGTGGGTAGAGTACTTGAATATTTAGACTATTCGTTTAGACTATTCATGTGGTCTTGTAATTCAGCTTCTGATTTTGCTATTAGTGCTTGGTCATCCGCAAACAGGAGTTCTCTAATGGTTAGATTTGCAGATGGTTCTTCTTCTGTGTTCTCGTCATGCGGTATTCTTGCTGTCTCTGCTTGGCTGGTTTCTTTACATATGTTGTCTATGTATGTTATGAACAAGAGAGGGGACAGGACACAACCTTGTCGTACTCCAGATCATATGGTGAAGGGTTCTGAGTGTCCTCCAGTTGCTCTCACTATGCATTCACTGTTGTTGTATAAACTTCTACATAGGTTTGTTAGATGTGTACTCACTCCATATTGTTTAAGGATTTCCCACAGCTTGTTTCTATCTACTCTATCCAATGCCTTTTCTTGGTCGACAAAGGCTAAGTAGAGTGTTTCATAGAATTCGATTTATTTTTCTATAAGTTGTCTAAGAGCAAAAATGGCGTCTGTGCATCCTTTGTTTTTCCTAAATCCAATTTGTGTTTCGCTTAGCTGGGGTTTTATAGTAGTTCGTAATCTTTTCTCAAGACTTTTGCAAAATATTTTCCCAGTATGACTCAACAGTGAAATGCCTCTGTATTGTGTGCAATCTCTTTTGCTGCCTTTGGTTTTCCAATCTGGGATAATTATGGCGTTTCCCCAGTATCGTGGTGTCTGTTGTTCTACCAAAACATGGTTGAATAGTCTATGTAGATATGCTGTTCCTACTTCTCTTGCTGCTTTAATTGTTCATTTGTTATTTCATCTTGTCCTGGTGATTTGTTCAATGGGGCTAATCTGACGGCTTCTATAATTTCTTCTTTCAGTATGTCTGGTTCTAGTTCTTCGGTGCAATCTGTGTTGGTTTCTTTGAATTCCTGTGACATCTGATGGGATGTTGAGAAGTTGTTCGAAGTACTGTTTCCATCTTATTAGGATTTGTTTTTGTTCATTTACTGGTTGTACATTTCCACTGTTAACTATTTCAGTTGGGTCAAAGGGTTTTCCTGTGGTTCTCATTGCACTTATCTTTTTGTAGAAGTTTCTAGTTGCCTCCTTGTAGTTTTTATTTAAGGTTTCTCCATATTCCTCCCAATCTTTTTGTTTTTCCATCTATACTATTCTATTCACATTTCTTCTCGCTATTCTATATTCTGTGTAATGGCATTCCTGTTTGCTCTTCGATCACTTTTAATATTTTTCCTTTTTGTCTTCTTTACTTCTGCGTTCCACCAACTTGTTATTTTCGTTATCCGTGTTTTGCGTATTTTCGTGGTTCCATATGTTATTTTTGCAGTATTTAATATGCTTGATTTGAACATCTCTCTTTCATCTTCCACTGTCTTTCTTACTATAGGTAATTTTCCAAAGAATTCAGTTAGTTCTTTCTCATAAATTTTCCCTCACTGCCTTGTCTTTGGGGATTTTTAAGCTTACTGATTCGCATGGCACGTATTTTCCTGGTCTTTGCTTTCTTCTACTGACGGTTCTTATTGTGGCAACGACTCCTTTGTTGTCTGTGTTTATACTTAAGTTGGGCACTGCCCTTGCATCCAATATATTTTTCTTTCTGTTATTTCTTGTTAATATAAAATCATTTTGGCTTTTAGTATCTAGATCGCTAAATTTATACAGGTGTATACTTATGAGTCTTTATGTTTATAGAATGTGTTTGTTATATAGAGGTCGTGTTGGTTGCATAGCTCTATCAGTCTACTTCCGTTATCATTTCGTTCATTATGTATATCTCCAAATGCTCCCAGGTGTTTTTCTATGCCCACTCTGTTATGTCCTATTCTTGCACTGAAGTCTCCCATAACTATGATGTTGTCCTGCTTATCTATTTTATTTAGCACATCATGTATGTCTTCGTAGAAGTCCTCGCATTCTTGTTTGTATTACATGGTGCGTATATTTGTACATATGTTGTAATTGTTTGTTCTTGTATTCTCACTGTTATGATTCTTTCTGATATATATTTTATTTCTAGTATTCCTCTTTCTAGCCGTGGTTCAATGACT
Organism: Cepaea hortensis; assembly: GCA_963921405.1. Classification (NCBI taxonomy): domain Eukaryota; kingdom Metazoa; phylum Mollusca; class Gastropoda; order Stylommatophora; family Helicidae; genus Cepaea; species Cepaea hortensis. The sequence continues at coordinate 2,223,363 of OY992880.1, read as the reverse complement.
ATTCCCAAGCCGTGTCTTGCCGTTTCTTGCTGTTCACTACAGAGTAGACAAACATGTAACTGTGGTGGGTCTCCTTGCACCCTTCCCCTTTTATTCTGGTGTCGGGTAGTGTACTTCAGTATAATACTATAGATTGTGGGTAGGGTACTTCAGTATCATACAGAGATTGTGGGTAGGGTACTTCAGTATTATACTAGAGATTGTGGGTAGAGTACTTGAGTACCATACTAGAGATTGTGGGTAGGGTACTTCAGTATTATACTAGAGATTGTGGGTAGAGTACTTGAGTACCATACTAGAGATTGTGGGTAGAGTACTTGAGTATCATACTAGAGATTGTGGGTAGGGTACTTCAGTATTATACTAGAGATTGTGGGTAGAGTACTTCAGTATCATACTAGAGATTGTGGGTAGAGTACTTGAGTACCATACTAGAGATTGTGGGTAGAGTACTTGAGTATCATACTAGAGATTGTGGGTAGAGTACTTGAGTACCATACTAGAGATTGTGGGTAGGGTACTTGAGTATCATACTATAGATTGTGGGTAGGGTACTTCAGTATTATACTAGAGATTGTGGGTAGAGTACTTCAGTATCATACTAGAGATTGTGGGTAGAGTACTTGAGTACCATACTAGAGATTGTGGGTAGAGTACTTCAGTATCAAACAAGAGATTGTGGGTAGAGTACTTCGTGTAGCTGCCACACAGTGGGGTCAGGCCAGAAAAATCTCAAGATACTTCCAAGACCAGAAGTAAACTGCCCGTGATATTATCCCCTGTGAATTTACGTGTGCACACAAAATAACATTTCACAAATAACACGGGGGGAGGGGGTGGGATAACAAGCTGGACACGTCAGCTTGTTTGAGTGACGTTAAGAAACTAACATATTGGGTACATCTGTTGGATTGAGTGAAGTGTGGTATCACATAGCCAGCCCGCCCTGACACGCTTGTGTTGTGTGTTACCCAGAATATGCCGGGCAGAAGATCGCCAGCAACTTTGTCGGCTCCATGTACGGATCAGCAGACAATGGGAGACCGTCCTACAGGCAACAGGTTAGTTTGTCAACGTGTAGGCAGTTCTTGTGATGTTTTCCAGGTGTAGGCAGTTCTTGTGATGTTCTCCCCATGTAGGCAGTTCTTGTGATGTTCTCCCCGTGTAGGCAGTTCTTGTGCATATTTGCTTGTCTACCTACATGTCTGCATATTTGATTGTCTACCTACATCTGCATGTTCCGGTTCCTACTGCTGGATCTTACACGCCTGAGAGTCTGCTAATATCTACAGTGTCCTTGACATAGCACGCTCTTGGGGTCGTTAAGACAGACATTCCCTGACCCCACGACAAGACATAGCTCTTGGGGTTGTTAAGGCAGACATTCCCTGACCCCACGACAAGGCATAGCTCATGGGGTTGTTAAGACAGACATTCCATGACCCCACGACAAGACATAGCTCTTGGGGTTGTTAAGACAGACATTCCCTGACCCCACGACAAGACATAGCTCTTTGGGTCGTTAAGACAGACATTCCCTGACCCCACGACAAGACATAGCTCTTGGGGTCGTTAAGGCAGACATTCCCTGACCCCACGACAAGACATAGTTCTTTGGGTCGTTAAGACAGACATTCCCTGACCCCACGACAAGACATAGCTCTTGGGGTCGTTAAGACAGACATTCCCTGACCCCACGACAAGACATAGCTCTTGGGGTCGTTAAGACAGACATTCCCTGACCCCACGACAAGAAGGAGACATGGTCACCTGCCCACAGGTCAACACACATGTAGGTCTGGCACCGGGAGGGAGTGGAAAGCCACCTCAACTTACTTCCATCATCCAATGACCTAAAGGGCAGGATGTGATGATGATGATGATTACAATGATTTAGTGTTGAGGGACTGGTTATTACTGTGTGATGATTACAATGATTTAGTGTTGAGGGACTGGTGATTCCAGTATGATTATTGCAATGTTCAGTGTGATCTGTATCGAGAAATTGTCACATTGTTCATTGACAGAACACCTCTGTGGAGAACGCAGACATTCAGTACAAGATGGAAACGGAACGCAACGACAGGGCGGCGGTAAGTGAACGTTGTCTGGTTGGTTGTGTTCTGCTACACGTGTTCTATCAGCTGTCTGGTTGATTGTGTTCTACTACACATGTTCTGTCAGCTGTCAGGTTGGTTGTGTTGTACTAAACGTGTTCTATCAGCTGTCACTGTCTGGTTGGTTGTGTTCCACTAAACGTGTTCTATCAGCTGTCACTGTCTGGTTGGTTATGTTCCACTACACGTGTTCTGTCAGCTGTCAGGTTGGTTGTGTTGTACTAAACGTGTTCTATCAGCTGTCACTGTCTGGTTGGTTGTGTTCCATTACAAATGTTCTATCAACTATCACCGTTTGGTTTATGGGTAGTGAGCTAAAAGACTACTGAATTATGCAAGCAATAAACGGTGTTGCTATGACAACCGATTTATTTTTACCAGAAAATGATGGTTCTTTAATGGTATTATTTGCCAATGGTTCTTCTTCTGTGTTCTCGTCATACGGTGTTCTTGCGGTCTCTGTTTGACTTATTTATTTAAATATGTTGTCTATATATGTTATGAACAAGGGAGGGGACAGGACAAAACCTTGTCGTACTCCGGATCTTATGATAAAAGGGTTCTGAGTGTCCTCCAGTTGCTCTCACTATGCATTCACTGTTGTTGTATAAGCTTCTACATAGGTTTGTTAGATGTGTACTCACTCCATATTGTTTAAGGAGTTACATATTATTAACATGTACACTTGAAACACGTGTTACAGAGCTACAGGACACGAAGGGAACGGAAGGAACGCATAAGCCAAGTAGAAACGTTGTCAAAGTTTATTGTAAGAGACATGTTTATATCAAAACGTAGCATTTCGTATATACGTCCTACTGGCTTGAGATCTTGGTGGTAACTAATCTTTCTCCCGCCTCCACGTCAACGCGTGAGCGTCCCTAGCTACTAAACTACCGGGTGCTCACGCGTGCATTAGTTAGTAAACCCATTTCCCCTTTGCACGCCACCTAAACCCTCTACAGAGCTACTCTGTTATACACGTGACCTTCCGTTTGTTCCCTTATCCGAGATGTCTAGGTATCCTAGATCACTCCTCTGACAACAAACATGTGATTGTATGTGAATGTACACATGTGTTATGTGATTGTTACAAGTAGGTTCACACATGCCTACAACAAACATGTGATTGTATGTGAATTTACAGCTGTGTTATGTGTTTATAACAAGAACTTTCACAGATGACCACCACAACCATCTGAGGCTTGTTGTTTCTCCTGCAGGTGAGAAGCCTTCTGATCAGCGAGGTGACCAAGCAGATCCCCCAGTCCGTGGTCGGCGTCCAGCAGCAGTGCAGCTTCCTGGCCGAGGTCCTGATCTTTGGGGACGAGATCAGTCAGGCCAGCCAGGTCAGTTTATGGGGGAGGGGGGGGGTGAGGTCTGTCAGGTCAGTTGTTGGGGGAGGGGGGGGGGGAGGGTGAGGTCTGTCAGGTCAGTTGTTGGGGGAGGGGGGGGGGAGGGTGAGGTCTGTCAGGTCAGTTGTTTGGGGATGAGATCGGTCAGATCATTTGACGGGGCATGAGATTAGTCATGACAGTCAGGTCAGTTGTTGAAGGGTGAGATCTTTCAGGTCAGTTGTTGGGGGATGAGTTCTGTCAGGTCAGTTGTTGGAGGATGAGATCTGTCAGGTCAGTTGTTGAAGGGTGAGATCTTTCAGGTCAGTTGTTGGGGGATGAGTTCTGTCAGGTCAGTTGTTGGAGGATGAGATCTGTCAGGTCAATTCCTGGGTAATGATATGGTGTGTAATAGGTAAGCTGCGTGTGCAATGGGTGAGGCTTCTGTTTAATGAGTGAGGCTTGTGTGTAATGAGTGAGTCTTGTGTGTAATGCTTGAGACTTGTGTGTAATGGGTGGGCTTGTGTGTAATGGGTGAGACGTGTGTGTAATGGGTGAGGCTTGTGTGTAATGGGTGAGGCTTGTGTTTAATGAGTGAGACGTGTGTGTAATGGGTGAATCTTGTGTGTAATGGATGAGACCTGTGTGTAATGGGTGAGTCTTGTGTGTAATGGGTCAGTCTTGTGTGTAATGAGTTAGTCTTGTGTGTAATGGGTGAGTCTTGTGTATAATGGGTGAGGCTTGTGGGCAATGAGTGAGGCTTGTGTGTAATGAGTGAGTCTTGGGTTTTATTGGTGATGCTTGCGTATAATGGGTTTCCCTTGTATGTAATATGTGAGGCTTGAGTGTAGTGAGTGAGCCTTGGGTTTAATATGTGAGGCCTGTGTGTATTGAGTGAGCCTTTAGTGTAATGATTAAGTCGCGTGTGTAATGAGTGAGCCTTGAGTGTGATGGGTGAGCATTGTGTGTAATTGGTGAGCCTTGTGTGTAATGGGTGGGCCTTGGGTTTATATAATGGGTGAGGCGTTTGTTTAACGGGTGAACCTTGTGTGTAATGGGTTGTGCTTATGTATAATGAGTGCGGCTTGTGTCTAATGAGTGACGCTTGAGTGTAATGAGTGAGGCATATGTGTAACGGGTGAGCCTTGTGTTTAACGGATGAGGCTTGTGTGTAATGGCTTCACCGTGTGTATAACGGGTGTGGGGTTTATGTAATGGGCGATGCTTGTGAGCAATAAATCAGCCCCATGTGTAATTAGTGAGGCTCATGTGTAATGAGTGAGACATGAGCTGGTGTGGACTAAGTTCAGTTCTAGCCTCCGACACGTAGATTCTAGCCTCCGACACGTAGACTCAGCAAGACATTTGACGTGTTTGTCATCTTCATATCATTAAATTGTCATCTTTATGTCAGTAAAGTGCCGTCATCTTCATGTCATTAAGATGCTGGCATCTTTATGTCAGTTATTTGCTGCCATCTTCATGTCATTAAGATGCTAACATCTTCATGTCAGTAAATTCCTGTCATCTTCATTTCAATACATTACTGACCTAAAACTGATTTATTTTTCACATTTTTTTCCCCACCAGAGAGTAGTGATCGATGCCCTGGGCAAGATGACAGAGTTCCTGTCCAACCCCAAAAACACAGTCAATGTGCCTTCGGAAGAGCTGGAGATCGTCCTGAAGAACATGGTTGCCATCAGTGGAGAAATGTATGATGTAAGTAGAAACATCATCTCGTGGCTCAGTGGTTGCCATCAGTGGGGAAATGTATGATGTAAGTAGAAACATCATCTCGTGGCTCAGTGGTTGCCATCAGTGGGGAAATGTATGATGTAAGTAGAAACATCATCTCGTGGCTCAGTGGTTGCCATCAGTGGAGAAATGTATGATGTAAGTAGAAACATCATCTCGTGGCTCAGTGGTTGCCATCAGTGGGGAAATGTATGATGTAAGTAGAAACATCATCTCGTGGCTCAGTGGTTGCCATCAGTGGAGAAATGTATGATGTAAGTAGAAACATCATCTCGTGGCTCAGTGGTTGCCATCAGTGGAGAAATGTATGATGTAAGTAGAAACATCATCTCGTGGCTCAGTGGTTGCCATCAGTGGAGAAATGTATGATGTAAGTAGAAACATCATCTCGTGGCTCAGTGGTTGCCATCAGTGGGGAAATGTATGATGTAAGTAGAAACATCATCTCGTGGCTCAGTGGTTGCCATCAGTGGAGAAATGTATGATGTAAGTAGAAACATCATCTCGTGGCTCAGTGGTTGCCATCAGTGGAGAAATGTATGATGTAAGTAGAAACATCATCTCGTGGCTCAGTGGTTGCCATCAGTGGAGAAATGTATGATGTAAGTAGAAACATCATCTCGTGGCTCAGTGGTTGCCATCAGTGGAGAAATGTATGATGTAAGTAGAAACATCATCTCGTGGCTCAGTGGTTGCCATCAGTGGGGAAATGTATGATGTAAGTAGAAACATCATCTCGTGGCTCAGTGGTTGCCATCAGTGGAGAAATGTATGATGTAAGTAGAAACATCATCTCGTGGCTCAGTGGTTGCCATCAGTGGAGAAATGTATGATGTAAGTAGAAACATCATCTCGTGGCTCAGTGGTTGCCATCAGTGGAGAAATGTATGATGTAAGTAGAAACATCATCTCGTGGCTCAGTGGTTGCCATCAGTGGAGAAATGTATGATGTAAGTAGAAACATCATCTCATGGCTCAGTGGTTGCCATCAGTGAAGAAATGTATGATGTAAGTAGAAACATCATCTCGTGGCTCAGTGGTTGCCATCAGTGGAGAAATGTATGATGTAAGTAGAAACATCATCTCGTGGCTCAGTGGTTGCCATCAGTGGAGAAATGTATGATGTAAGTAGAAACATCATCTCGTGGCTCAGTGGTTGCCATCAGTGGAGAAATGTATGATGTAAGTAGAAACATCATCTCGTGGCTCAGTGGTTGCCATCAGTGGGGAAATGTATGATGTAAGTAGAAACATCATCTCGTGGCTCAGTGGTTGCCATCAGTGGAGAAATGTATGATGTAAGTAGAAACATCATCTCGTGGCTCAGTGGTTGCCATCAGTGGAGAAATGTATGATGTAAGTAGAAACATCATCTCGTGGCTCAGTGGTTGCCATCAGTGGAGAAATGTATGATGTAAGTAGAAACATCATCTCGTGGCTCAGTGGTTGCCATCAGTGGAGACATGTATGATGTAAGTAGAAACATCATCTCGTGGCTCAGTGGTTGCCATCAGTGGAGAAATGTATGATGTAAGTAGAAACATCATCTCGTGGCTCAGTGGTTGCCATCAGTGGAGAAATGTATGATGTAAGTAGAAACATCATCTCGTGGCTCAGTGGTTGCCATCAGTGGAGAAATGTATGATGTAAGTAGAAACATCATCTCGTGGCTCAGTGGTTGCCATCAGTGGGGAAATGTATGATGTAAGTAGAAACATCATCTCGTGGCTCAGTGGTTGCCATCAGTGGGGAAATGTATGATGTAAGTAGAAACATCATCTCGTGGCTCAACTGGTTGCCATCAGTGGAGAAATGTATGATGTAAGTAGAAACATCATCTCGTGGCTCAGTGGTTGCCATCAGTGGAGAAATGTATGATGTAAGTAGAAACATCATCTCGTGGCTCAGTGGTTGCCATCAGTGGAGAAATGTATGATGTAAGTAGAAACATCATCTCGTGGCTCAGTGGTTGCCATCAGTGGAGAAATGTATGATGTAAGTAGAAACATCATCTCGTGGCTCAGTGGTTGCCATCAGTGGAGAAATGTATGATGTAAGTAGAAACATCATCTCGTGGCTCAGTGGTTGCCATCAGTGGAGAAATGTATGATGTAAGTAGAAACATCATCTCGTGGCTCAGTGGTTGCCATCAGTGTGGAAATGTATGACGTGAGTAGAAACATCATCTCGTGGCTCAGTGGTTGCCATCAGTGGAGAAATGTATGACGTGAGTAGAAACATCATCTCGTGGCTCAGTGGTTGCCATCAGTGGAGAAATGTATGATGTAAGTAGAAACATCATCTCGTGGCTCAGTGGTTGCCATCAGTGGAGAAATGTATGATGTAAGTAGAAACATCATCTCGTGGCTCAGTGGTTGCCATCAGTGGAGAAATGTATGATGTAAGTAGAAACATCATCTCGTGGCTCAGTGGTTGCCATCAGTGGAGAAATGTATGACGTGAGTAGAAACATCATCTCGTGGCTCAGTGGTTGCCATCAGTGGAGAAATGTATGATGTAAGTAGAAACATCATCTCGTGGCTCAGTGGTTGCCATCAGTGGGGAAATGTATGATGTAAGTAGAAACATCATCTCGTGGCTCAGTGGTTGCCATCAGTGGGGAAATGTATGACGTGAGTAGAAACATTTCGTGGCTCAGTAGTTGCCATCAGTGGAGAAATGTATGATGTAAGTAGAAACATCTCGTGGCTCAGTGGTTGCCATCACTGGAGAAATGTATGATGTAAGTAGAAACATCTCGTGGCTCAGTGGTTGCCATCACTGGAGAAATGTATGATGTAAGTAGAAACATCTCGTGGCTCAGTAGTTGCCATCAGTGGAGAAATGTATGATGTAAGTAGAAACATCTCGTGGCTCAGTAGTTGCCATCAGTGGGGAAATGTATGATGTAAGTAGAAACATCATCTCGTGGCTCAGTGGTTGCCATCAGTGGAGAAATGTATGATGTAAGTAGAAACATCATCTCGTGGCTCAGTGGTTGCCATCAGTGGGGAAATGTATGACGTGAGTAGAAACATCTCGTGGCTCAGTGGTTGCCATCAGTGGGGAAATGTATGACGTGAGTAGAAACATCTCGTGGCTCAGTGGTTGCCATCAGTGGGGAAATGTATGACGTGAGTAGAAACATCATCTCGTGGCTCAGTGGTTGCCATCAGTGATCTTCTTCTTCTTTCGTTCGCTTGAAATATGTCTATAACTGCAATGTTGTCTCTTGCATAAATTTAACTGTCTTTTTTAGTTCACACAGTGGTCCATAGAGTTTATCTTCCACTGTCGTCTCTCTAGGCCAGAAGGTTTGCCTAGATATGTAATATTTTGGGAAGTCTTGGAGTATGTGCTCTGCTGTCTGCAACGCCAATCCACATGTGCACATGGCTGTTTCACCAATCTTGAATTTTGTATACATGTGGTTGTGTAAACTATTGTGTCCTGTTTTCAGGCGCAGAATAATGACTTGTTCTGGTCTGTCCATAACGTGGTAGTCATCTTGAGCAGGTTTTGGTGGCTTTCTGACTGATTTGATAATTCTTTTCTTTTGGTGGTATGTAACGGGCACATCAGGTTGTTCTTCTTTTGCTCCTTCCTTAGCCAATCGATCAGCTCTGTCGTTTCCGGGGACTCCACAGTGGGATGGTATTCACTGTATGGTGACCTTATGCTGACTGCTAAGTTCAGAAAGTTACATACAATGGCATCTTGCCGTCTTGACAGACGACAGTTTGCGCTTCAAAAAGGCATAATAACTTTTACCCATGGCGGTAGCGAATGTGACCGATAAGGCCAATTCGCGCTGTAAATGTTCGTTCACAGTGGGTGCATGTGAACACGTGGTCATTTCCACCATCATGCACCATTTTACGTCTCACACGCTCGGTGTGTGACTTATCTGCAATAATTTTCTCCTTTGTCTTGATTCCATTTCTGATGTTTACACTCCATGCAACACGTTTAGCGGCGACTTGCTCCCAATGTGCATTATCAATGCCTGTATCAATCATGTCCCGCTTACACACATCTTTGTATCGTAGTAGAGGCCGACCCTGAGATCTCTTACCCACTTGGTGTAAGTTGTCTAGGTTTCACTGCCATAAAGAAGAGTACTAAGGACACAGGCTTGATAGACAAGGACTTTTGTTTTGGCAGCAAGCTTCCTGTTCTCCCAGACTCTTTTTCTTAACCTGTTCATTGTTGTTGCTGCCTTACCAATCCGGATGTTGATTTCCTGATCTATGGATAATTTGCTATTTACCACTGATCCTAGATATGTAAAGTGGTCTTTCATCTCTAGTTCGGCGTCGTCAATAAAGATTGATGGTACCCCATGTGCACCTTGTGACATAATCTGTGTCTTCTTTTTGCTAATTGTTAAACCAAATTCAGAACAAGTATTGGAGAATGCAGATAGTAGACATTGTAATTCTTCCTCAGAGTGGGTCGTAACTGCAGCATCATCTGCAATTAGCAACTCTCTGATCAGTACCCTCCTAATTTTGGTCTTGGCCTTCAATCTCTGAGCATTGTAGAGGTCTCCATCTGAGCGTGAGTGAATGTATATACCACCATCCTGATCACAAGGCATTTTTCAGTAGAAGTGATTAGTATATTCCAGAATGAATAGTTTTTTAAAAAAAATATAAAAAGTATAGTTCAGAAAGTAGTGTCCTTAGTACTGACAATTTCCCAGACAGGAGCGCCTCGAGTACTGATTTGGCATCGCTCAGTAGCACCACAGGTTGCGTACCATTGCGGGTATTTAGTAATTTCTCTGTTGCTATCTTGATTGCCTCAATTTCAGCATCATAGTTGTGTCACTACTTTCCTATCGGTACTCTGGCTGTGTCCCTAGTATTATTTGGGTATTCTATCTATGTACACTCCCCGGCTCCGTGGCCGAGAGTTTAGCAACTTTCTCCGCTAACCCCGAATACTCTCGTCACGTGACGCGACGAGAATTAACAGTGGTTCGAATCGCAAAGTTGACTTATGAGAGTATGGAGCCGGTCGCTCAGAAAGTCGTGGCGTGCCTAGGAATCAACACACAGCTGAAAGATGCTGGTGTTGACCGCAATATCCTGAAACAGGATGGAAACGCGGACACTCCCGCTCCTCCATTTCGAACATCATTTTGTGCCGACCCATCTGTGTAGACTCGGATCCAGAGGTCCTGTGGGTATTCTTCATCAAGGAAGCTGAGAGTGGCTGTTCTGCGCTGCACACTGTTCTGTTCTTCCTTGTCCAATATTCCTCTCACTTTTGTCTGGATTTGTAATGATAGTCTACGTTCATCTTTCCATGGAGTTCGCTCTGGAATAGTTGTTAGGGGGATACCAACTGTGGGCAGATCGGTGGTTGTTCTGCAGAATCGTTTGGCCTGGTGGATAAAACTACTTCTTTTCAACCGCCCCATAGCTAGGTTTTCGTATCTCTGCGCTCACTTAGTGCTTGTGTCCTCCCCATCTTCTCCATTTCCACTACAGGAGTTGATCTCATTCCTCCTGTGCTTGATTTTGCATCTTGTCCAGCTCTTGTGGTGTGGTTTTTTATGCTGAACACCATGCACTTGACCCGTATTCCAGGTGTGGTCCTATGCTCTGTTGATAAACTTTGCTAAGTATTTTCCCACTAGTTCCCCATGTGGTTCCACTTATCTTTCTTAGGATGGCTATTTTCCTTCTGGCTTTTGCTACTGCTTTGTTGATGTGCTTTCTCCATGTCAGCCTGCCATCAAATGTTACTCCCAGGTATGTTGGTTCTTTACCTTCTCTTAGGGGTGTTCCATTTATTGAGATGAACCCTGCCTTTTGTTTTGGAGAGAGGGTAAATAGAGTGGTGCTTCATTTGTCAGTGTTTATGCTGACACACCATCTATTTGCCCATGCAGCAAATGTATCTACAGCTCTTTGTAGCAATCTGGTGGCCACTTATGCATGTTCATTTGTGCTCCATACAACCAGGTCATCGGCGTACATTGCCGCTTTAATTCCATGTGGTAGATTAGCAACAAGATCATTGATGAAGATTAGAAAAAGTGTGGGGGACAATACTCCGCCCTGGGGAACTCCGTGACGTAGTAGTACTTTCTTGCTCTTTAGTCCGTCTATTTGTACTCGGGCTCTTCTGTTGTGCAAGTATGCTTTCACCCATTTGTACATTCTTCCATTGACTTTGCAGTTTCTCAGTTTCTTCATCAGACCTTCTTTCCAAACTTTGTCAACGGCTTTCTTCAAATCTATCCACGCCGCAAGCACCAGCTTCTTCTCTTGGAATGCATCCTCAATTTCTTGAGGGAGGTAGGTTCTATGATCTTCTGTAGAGTAGCACTGCCTAAAGCCAGCCTGCTGTGGCACAAGGATGTTTTTACTTTCAATGTACCACTGTAGTCTGTGATTGATGATGCGCTCCAGTGTTTTGCAGAGACAGCTGATGAGGCTAATTGGTCTGTAGCTAGAGGCAATGGAACTATCTTTCCCTGATTTTAGGAGGGGTATCATGATTGCTTCTCTCCAGGCTTGTGGAACACTGCCTAAGGTCCAGCTGTTATTGAAGATCTGCAACAGCTTTGCTTTGGCCTCTGTTCCTAGGTTCCTGATCATTTCATTGGAGATACCATCATCTCCTGGTGACTTTCTCATTTTCAGTTTTGATATGGCTAGCTCCAGTTCGATGATTGTGATGGGTGCCTCCAAAACCTCATGTACTATTTCCTTCTGTCCTGTATGGTGTCGTTTCTGTCGATTCTCTTGTTGTTTCTTTAGACTAATTTTGATATTGTTATCTTGTGTGAATGAGTCCGCAAAATGGTCAGCTGCTTGCTTTCTTGTTAAGATGTTTAAATCTTTATGTAGTTCAATTTTTGAGGTTCTCCCTGTGCCCTCATCGTTAAGTTGTATTATTAACTTCCACAATTTCCTTGTGTCTCTTTCAAAGTTCAGAGACTCCGTTTTCTCCTGCCAGCTTTTCCGTCTAGCCTGCAGCTTGGCCCTTTGGAATTTGGCTTTTGCGTACTGGAATTTATTGTGGTGCTCTTGGCTGGGTGTGGCCTCTGCTTGCTTTCTACACACTTCCACATCGTTATGCAACTGTTCCAGTTCACTACTCCAGTAGGGTTTATATTGTTTACGGGCTCCTCTTGGTACAGTTTCTCGCGCTGCCTGTAGTATGCGTTTCCCAATCTCTTCAATTACTTTATTTATGTCTTTCTCAGTGTTCAGATTTCTAACCAGTTTGCTGGTGCGATGCTTGTACATTTCCCAATCTGCTTTCTTGTAGTTCCACCTCGAGAGGGTGCTGCTTTCACTTACAACCTGATTTTCTACGGTTAGAAAGACTGGCCGATGGTCACTGCCACCAAGTTGCTTCCCAACAATTCGTGTAATGTTCCACTCCAGGTCTGGTGAATGAAAAGCCAGGTCAGGTGTAGTTGTGTGCCATGATCTCGAGTAGAATTATGTGGGTCGGACGGCTTGTTAAATCTATTCTCATACTGCCAGTCTTCCAGTCTCTCTCTTCTCCTGTCCATGTGATCATAGCCCCAGCTCTGCGAGTGGCTGTTGAAATCGCCACACACAATCATTTTTTCTGTTAATGGTAGTGTTTCCAATGCCTGTGGGCTGTCACTTGGACAGTAGTAATTTATCAGATGTAGGTCTTGTCAGGGTCTTAAACCTGGCTCGTTAACCTAACACATGTGAGACAGTACAAATATAACGTGATTTGACTTGAGACTCAACGACACGAAGTTTCGATGGATTTATTTACAGATCACGATCTAGAGATGATCATCACAATACATAAGTTATAACAATACACTTACAAGCAACCCACAGTTTACAATCAGTCTCACAAGATGTACAAGCACTCGACTTTCGGGCCACAGAACTACACAAGCCTTTCTCCCATCATACGTCCAGTCGAGTCCGAGTCCCAGAGCTGTCTGGCTATTTCTCGCAACGCGCCTGCCCACCTGAAGTGGCTTCACGAGGCCTGCGTGCGTCCTGCTTTGTCCTTGCCTGACCGCTGGCTGTCTCGTCAGCCGGCAACCTCGCAGGCAGGTAACTAATACTCGCCTGGCGGGCGTAACGATGTTACAGCATCCCCGCTAGGGACTATTTGCCTGGCGGACGTAACGATGTCCCTGCATCTCTGCTGGCAATACTTTAGACTCTGACAGGTCTGTATTACCTGTCTTAAATTTAAGTGTCTGATACTCAGCCCCTTCCATGTAGACTTTGATTTGGGAAGCAGTGATGTTATTTTTTTTTACAAGAGTCAGTATCCCACCTTTTCGCCTGTCCTTTCGTTCAGATCGGTAACACTGGTAGCCTATGATTTTGAAGGCTATATTTTCGTTTAGGTGAGTTTCTTGCAAGCAACATATGCTTACGTTTTCTTGGTGCAAGATGTTTTTCTAATTATATTTTTGTTGTTGTTGCTGACTCCCTCCGCATTCCAGTGCATTATTTTAAGTCTTTGTTTAGTATGGCCAGCCGTTCTATTCTCATGTCCACAGGACATCTGAGAAGGACCTCCAGTAGTTGAGGTTGGACCCTTTCGAGACACAGGGCCCGGCACTGCACCTGCCTGGGGGTCAAAGCAGGGCGAGCACCATAACATTTAGCAGTAGCTGACATATTCCATTTTGCGTAATTGCGTGGCATCCTGATTTCTGTGGTGCGCCTCCTGGCTGGTTGCCTCCGTCTTCAGCACCTTTCCTTTGCTAGAGCAGACTGTGGTCTCACTCGAGTTTAGATGTGTACGCACACACACACGTGTCCGTGCATGCATGTACGTGCATACACATCTAGAGCATACTGGTTATTTTTCGGCGCCAGAGACTCGCCGTCGCCCCTTCTCCTGTTAGTTAAAACAGTTCCGCCACGTGAAGGCCAGGGGTTGGACTTTTGCTGCAGAGGTTATGTATTCACGAGCCGTTGGGGTATGTAAGCAATGTTGGGCGCTCACCCCAGCATTGCGCGCCGGTTACATACAGCAACATTTGGAACCGCAATCAGTGATGAAATGTACGACGTGAGTAGAAACATCGTCACGTGGCTCAGTGGTTGCCATCAACTATTGTCCAGTTGAGCCAAGGCAGATCTCTGTACTGCTGAAATTTGTGCTATTAACTGTGTCATAGCAACAAGGCCTTACTGGTTTGTTAAGTTCTGTATCATGTTTTAGCATATTGTCAGGGGATCCAGTATCCTTTGGGATAAGTGGACAGCTCAGGGTATCCAATATCCACAGGGATAAGTGGACATCTCATGGTATCCAGTATCCACTAGGATAAGTGGATGGCTTAGGGGACCCAGTATCCATTGGGATAAGTGGACAGTTCAGGGTATCCAGTATCCACAGGGATAAGTGGACAATTTAGGTGTTCCAGTATGCACTAGGATAAGTGGACAGCTCAGGTGATCCAGTATAAACCAAGATAAGTGTCTCCATGACGCAACAAACAACTATTTATCTTCAGATAGAACGTCATTCACAATGATTCAGTCAACAATCTGATTCACCTCCCAGCACAAACACCACTGCATTCTTGCCTTAGATGTGATGCCGGCCTTCAGTTATTGCTGAATAACAAATTCCTATGTGACCATCTTCGTGAATCTGCCATGTGGACCTGCATAGTTGTAATATTCAGTGACTCACCTAGGCTATCCTAGTTATCTGGGTCAGGGTAACTACTAAGCACGATATATAATACCCACGTGTCTTAACCACATGGCTTAACCGCGAACACATCATTGTCACAAGATAATCATGTACAATATCTTCCTACTGTATACACATTATAAATATTACACACATGATCATGATTGTCATCACCAACTGTTATTAAGTGGTATTCATTAGTGGGGGGGGGGGGGGCTGCGTGTTCTCGAGGTATGGTGTCTGCCTCGAGTGCTGGGGGTCGCGGGTTCAAGCCCCGGTGAGGACCGGGATTTATTTCACGTGGACTTCTAGTAATAACATTTCTCCTGGTCTCTGGGTAGTGAGATCGGGCCCCGTGTGTATTGTTGCGCACGTAAAAAATCCCTTGGCAGTTGGAAATCGAAAAGAGTAGCCTAACGGCGCTGCCCGGGCAAAAATTCGAGTTAAAAATCTACCCAAAGTATTTCAGGATACTCGCCGGTGCTACGGAGTTCGTGCACTAAGCTGATTTTCTCCAGACTCAGGTTTGAATTAGGAGGAAAACGGAGCACTTATGGGTTACACCTGTGTGCCGTGATGTTGATCCATCGACTAAACTAAACTATCACAAAATATTCAGTCATGTACCAGCATGGCTAGCATGGCACCACGTGGCATGATTCCAGTTTGTATCACATTTAATTATAATTTATGACATCGTATACTGTATATCTAATACCCCACATTACTGCTAAATTAGGATATTTACCTAGGGGAACTACAAATCCACTTATCATTGATTAGTTGGAATCAACTATAAGTTGCATGTCAGTGCCTCATTTCTCCACCAGAACCACATCTGATAATTTGGTCAATGCACACTTTAGATCACCATGCCTGATTGTTAATTTCTCCAGGTATTAATCTAATTTTACATAAAGCTCCAGGGACACTAAATCAACCTGTATATTATTATTCCATTAATATTTATCAGTATTACCTATTTCTATTTATTTGTTTCTACAGTCTGAACTAACTTTTGCATTCGTCCATACTTCGTCTACTACATGAAGCAGTTTGAGAAAATTTTAGTAAATAATTTATGACTTACGGATCTCGCCTTAGACATTAGGGTGTTCACTGGTCAGAACAGAGACAACTTCCCACAACTCAACAATCCAAGACAGGGCAAGCTTTTCACAACCCTCGCCTTCATCATTCAAACCAGCTGCCCACACATTAATTATTTACACAGGACCACAGCGCAGCGTCCGACGGGCGCGTTAGCCAGCCAAGAGTAGAAGAACTGATTGATCGCTTTGTTGTGGTTCCGTTTGATTTTCTGGTGGTGTTCAGAGTTTTTTTTAAACATTCCAGATTTGTACATCCCCAGATTTGGCGTTGTTCCATTTCCGCCCTTATACTTGTTTTTAATCGTCCTCGACAAAAGCATACACTATGGTATATCCATACACTATGGTATATCCTTACACTATGATATATCCATACACTATGGTATATCCATACACTATGGCATATCCATGCACTATGGTATATCCATACACTATGGTATATCCATAATTTGATATATCCTTACACTATGGTATATCCTTACACTATGGTATATCCATACACTATGGTATATCCATACACTATGGTATATCCTTACACTATGGTATATCCATACACTATGGTATATTCATAGACTATGGTATATCCTTACACTATGGTATATCCTTACACTATGGTATATCCATACACTATGGTATATCCTTACCCCAACTATACCTTTAAGAGCTAAAATCTGCAGAACAAAACAATTAGTTACCACCTAAAAATGCATAAGTAACATCAATCAAGAAATCAGTGACATCTACAGTCATTAAAATGACTAATCCACGTGTTACATAGACATAACACAAAAGGACACCTGAATATAAAGGGACAAAACCAAACATAATTGCCTAACTAACAACTAAACTAACGCTCTTCGTTCAGTAAACAGTGACTCCTAGATGGTTGAACCCTGTAACACCCTTGTCTCTATCTTCAACAGTAATGTCCATTCGGCACAGTCCCTTTCTTTGATGGTCCCTCACCATCCCTTCGGCACAGGGTCACTACCAGAGACATCCAAATTCAGACAATTTTGATTCACATCTGTTACCACACACTGGCCACGTGTCACAGTAGGAGTGGCTTGTCCATTTCTTTCACCTTGCAACTGGCTGACCACACCGGCATGAGAGGATTGTCGTTGTCTTTTCTTCATCCTCATCCCTATGTGAAACTAATTCCCCTGGTAGCCACATGTAGTAACATTCCTATCAGTAATTAATACCGCACTCACCCGTCTGGACCGCTAGGGATGATCCTTTGGAAGACTCAACCCGGGGCAGACTTTGTTGTCGCTTAAGGCCCAGCTTGTTTTGGTGGTTAACACATTCGGCAACTGCCACACAGTCACGTCAGAGATGTTTTGAATAACACTAAATCCTTTCTTTGGACACCTGTTCTGAAGGTGGGACCGGCTTCTACACACACTGCAGCGCTTGTGTCGTGACTCGGGTTGCAGTAGCGAATAGGCCAGGTCCCTCGTCCTACCTAGCTCAGTTCGTAACTCTTCAACCACCAACACATATTTATGCTGCAACTCCGTACTATCATAACGGTCACAAGGCCACACCTCCGAACTTTCCTCGTCTGGCTCCACATGTTATCAAACACAAACTGCACAAACCTCTGGCCCCATCACTACCACAGTCCATCGTATGGCTAGGTCTCTAACACTGATAAAAGTCACTGAAGGATCTTGCAAGATCCTCTCCTCTGCCATCATCCTGCTGTGAACATCACGTAATTTAGCAATGAACCAGTCCCTTAGGAGAAGTGGGTCCCAATGAACCATGCTTCTCTTCTTCTGTGCCTGCAGGACCCGGTGGGAGAAATCCACGATGGATTCCCCGGCATCTTGTTTTACTTGGAAGAAAGCCGCCACCAGCTCCACCATGCTGCGCTGCTCCCCGTAGACTTCCTGGGTGGTCCGCAGTATCATCTCAGGGTCATCACAGACTGATCTAAGCTCCAGCTCTATCCATACAGGGAGTAACGATTTCCAAGATGATTCGACTTTAACCTCAGCACATAGTACACCTGCTCTTCATGCTGTTGTCATCGTCCTCACATAATCACCAACAGTTGGCCACCTCGCTGACAAGAGCAAAGTACTTCTCTCCTTGTAGGTACCATAATATACCTTAAAGCTTCATTGAGCTCTTTTGGTTAAATGCCCACTGGACGGGAATCTCCTGTCCTCAATGTAGAGGGTAAGGCCATAACTGCTATAGGTGAACAGTAAAGGTGTACCTGGAGGCTATCTGAGCCCACACTCAGTACAGGAGACTCACCTCTGGTGCAGCACTTCCGGGGGAATGTCGAAAGCAAATCTGGGCTCTGCTAGAGTCATAACTCAAACCTATCCAACAACTGACACAAACGACATAGACATTTACCCCAACAACTGACACAAACGACATAGACATTTACCCCAACAACTGACACAAACGACATAGACATTTACCTATCACACAGAACAATTCTAACAGAACAATTCAAAGGCTGTCAAAATCCTGGCAGGCTCGCCACTTGAAACAGAGGGGAAAAACAATTTTCTTTTGTTTACCTCGGCTTCAGTAAGGTTGATACAGTGTTCTGTTGTCATGTGATGAGACAGTGTTATGTAGTTACGCGATAAGAAGAGAGACACTGATCAAGGCTGTGACCATTGGAAAGATCAGGGATTGAAGAAGCAGAGACATGTCAAGAGAAATGATGTTGATCGAACTGAGATGTTGGACATACTGAGATGTTTGACGGAATGAGATGTTGGACGGGTTGGGATATTGGAGGGACTTAAGTTTATATGGACTGAGATGTTGGAGGGACTGAGGTTTAGATGGCCTGAGATGTTGGACTGACTGAGATGTTTGATTGAATGAGATGTTGGACGGTCTGAGATGTTGGACGGATTGAGATGTTGGATGGACTGAGATGGATGGAATGAGATGTTGGACGGACTGAGATGTTGGAGGGACTGAGATGTTGGAGGGTCTGAGATTTTGGAGAGATTGAGATGTTGGAGGGACTGAGATTTTGGAGGGACTTAGATTTTGAAGGGAACCGAGATGTTGGACGGACTGACATGTTGGAGGGACTTAGTTGTTGGAGGGACTGACTTGTTGGAGGGACTGAGATGTTGGACGGAATGATATGTTGGACAGACTGAGACTTTAGAGGGAATGACATGTTCCGGGGGGGGGGGGGTGACTGAGATATTGGAGGGACACGAGATGTTGGAGGGACTGGCATGTTGTGAGGACTGACATGTTGGAAGGAATGAAATGTTCGACGGACTGAGGTGTTATACGGACTAAGATGTTGGATGGATTGAGATATTGGTATGGTAGAGCATCATCAACAGAAATGACCCAGACATTAAAGTCTACGCCACTTGGTGGTGCACATGCTGATG
The DNA here is from genome assembly GCA_963921405.1 of Cepaea hortensis. NCBI lineage: Eukaryota > Metazoa > Mollusca > Gastropoda > Stylommatophora > Helicidae > Cepaea > Cepaea hortensis. Next base: position 2,203,963 of record OY992880.1, on the reverse strand, counting down.
ATAGTGTTGCTCTTGTCAGGAAAACTGCACCCTGACATCGGTGATCATCACATCGCTACCGCCCTCAGTGGTGCAGAGACCTGCTGTCCGACACATCGCTACTGCCCTCAGTGGTGCAGAGACCTGCTGTCCGACACATCGCTACCGCTCTCAGTGGTGCAGAGACCTGCTGTCCGACACATCGCTACCGCCCTCAGTGGTGCAGAGAACCTGCTGTCCGACACATCGCTACCGCCCTCAGTGGTGCAGAGAACCTGCTGTCCGACACATCGCTACCGCCCTCAGTGGTGCAGAGACCTGCTGTCTGACACATCGCTACCGCCCTCAGTGGTGCAGAGACCTGCTGTCCGACACATCGCTACTGCCCTCAATGGTGCAGAGAACTGCTGTCCGACACATCGCTACCGCCCTCAGTGGTGCAGAGACCTGCTGTCCGACACATCGCTACCGCCCTCAGTGGTGCAGAGACCTGCTGTCCGACACATCGCTACTGCCCTCAATGGTGCAGAGACCTGCTGTCCGACACATCGCTACCGCCCTCAGTGGTGCAGAGACCTGCTGTCCGACACATCGCTACTGCCCTCAATGGTGCAGAGACCTGCTGTCCGACACATAGCTACCGCCCTCAGTGGTGCAGAGACCTGCTGTCCGATACATCGCTACCACCCTCCGTGATGCAGTGACCTGTTGTCCGACATATCTTTGCCACCCTGAATGCAGCAGACACTTGCAGTCTAACACATCAATCTTGATTATATTGAAAACAATAGGTACCTGGTGACTCTTATTGTAGTTTATCTATTGTTGTCCTGTGTTCAGTTGTTGTCGTATGTTGTCTGTTCTTTTTCTGTGTTCTGTTGTAGTTATGTGTTACTGTTCTTGTTCAGTGTTCTATTGTTGGTATGTGTTATCTATGTTTGTTAGTGTTCTATTGTTATTATGTGTCGTCTATGTTTGTCTGTGTTCTATTGTTATTATGTGTTGTCTATTGTTGTCCTGTTTCTATTGTTGTTATATGTTGTCTGTTCTTGTCTAGTGAACTCACATTGCTGTGATCTATCTGTTCTTTTTGTGTGTGCTGATGTAAACATGTCTCATATATGCTGATATTGTGTGCTGATGTAAACATGTCTCATATATGCTGATATTGTGTGCTGATGTAAACATGTCTCATATATGCTGCTATTGTGTGCTGATTGACATGTTTTGTCTGTTCTTATTGACTTGATGTAGTCTCTTGGCAACAACGGATACTGCGGTCTGAGGTCTGACCTGAAGAACGCCACAAAAGACGGACGCTTTCTCCATTACGACACAAACATCGATTCCATGGGCGGAGACGATGGTAAGCACTTCTCTTGTCTTTCCTCTGTATCACATGGGCGGAGACCACGGTAAGCTGGCGTTCTCTTGTCTTTGGTCAGCCAGTCATTATAAACAGCGACTGTTTTAATATTGTTACTTACATTTATTTTCCCGTGTCTGTCCCTGGAAGCAGACTAGGCTGCGGTCATTGTGCATGTGTTGCAGCCTGAAAACCGCACCTTTCTGTCATCGCAACAGTTGCATCCGGTCACACAGCTGTCTTCAAGCCTGCTACCCGATGTCCATGTTCAGTATCCGATGACGTGTTGTTTCTATAACACGTTTGCAATCAAATGATTCCAGTTTTCCTCAAGCATGTTCATGATGTTTGTTGGGATGATCAAAATTTGCTGTGTGTCAACTGATATTTGTCCTTATGATTGTATCTGAAAGCTGGATTGGATGATATTTGTCCTTATGATTGTATCTGAAAGCTGGATTGGATGATATTTGTCCTTATAATTGTTATCTGAAAGCAGGATTGGATGATATTTGTCCTTATAATTGTATCTTAAAGCTGGATTGGATTATATGTGTGCTTATAATTGTATCTTAAAGCTGTATTGGATGATATTTGTCCTCAGATTTCAGCGCTGCCGACTCTTTTGAGGAGGCCATGGAGTGGCATATAGCGAGAATCAACCGGCTCAGACAGGAACAAGTGGTGAGCACAATAGCAGTCTCCCGCTCTTTGTAGTCTAGCATCCCCCTCATTGACGTGTATCCCATCAGTCATCTCCCTCGTTGACGTGTATCCCATCAGTCTTCTCCCTCATTGACGTGTATCCCATCAGTCTTCTCCCTCATTGACGTGTATCCCATCAGTCAAATCCCTCATTGACGTGTATCCCATCAGTCAAATCCCTCATTGATGTGTATCCCATCAGTCTTCTCCCTCATTGACGTGTATCCCATCAGTCTTCTCCCTCATTGACGTGTATCCCATCAGTCAAATCCCTCATTGATGTGTATCCCATCAGTCTTCTCCCTCATTGACGTGTATCCCATCAGTCATCTCCCTCATTGACGTGTATCCCATCAGTCATCTCCCTCATTGACGTGTATCCCATCAGTCATCTCCCTCGTTGACGTGTATCCCATCAGTCAAATCCCTCATTGACGTGTATCCCATCAGTCTTCTCCCTCATTGACGTGTATCCCATCAGTCATCTCCCTCGTTGACGTGTATCCCATCAGTCAAATCCCTCATTGACGTGTATCCCATCAGTCAAATCCCTCATTGATGTGTATCCCATCAGTCTTCTCCCTCATTGACGTGTATCCCATCAGTCTTCTCCCTCATTGACGTGTATCCCATCAGTCATCTCCCTCGTTGACGTGTATCCCATCAGTCTTCTCCCTCATTGACGTGTATCCCATCAGTCTTCTCCCTCATTGACGTGTATCCCATCAGTCATCTCCCTCGTTGACGTGTATCCCATCAGTCAAATCCCTCATTGACGTGTATCCCATCAGTCAAATCCCTCATTGACGTGTATTCCATCAGTCATCTCCCTCATTGACGTGTATCCCATCAATCATCTCCCCCATTGACATGTATCCCATCAGTCATCTCCTTCATTGACGTGTATCTAATCATCCGAATGCCGAATCCTTACTAAACTCAGTTTGATTCAAACTCGATACGGATGTCAGGTGGTTGATTGTCCGACAGACTCCAGTCTAGTGCCCACATGGAAGTACCTTCACTGGGAATTGTACCTGTGGACAGTGACAGTAACTATCCTATAGGAAGTGTTACCTAGGACAGTGACATGAAGGCTGAGGAAGAATTGACAACACTTGTTTATGTTAACGCATCTTTCAGCTAGAGGAGACTACTGCAACACACGTTGTATTCATTACGGATTCAAAGAGTATGCTTAGCAAGGTGAAGAAAGGAATGTTTCGTGTGGAATGGCTCTCGTCGCTTCAGAGGTCACAGATTGTGAGAATTGTATGGATATTTTGCCCTGGCCATGCGGGTGTACGGGGGAATGAACAGGCTGATAGGCTCGCAGGGAGGGCACCTCTTGGTGGTAGTTTGCCTATGGACAAAGGGAGAGGTGTTCATGCGCTTGTGGGACCAGGTGGAGAAGGTGGAGGAACAGATTGAGAACCCATATGTGGAAAGAATGAGATTGCGGGGGATCGGCAGGGGTTCTGGAAGAATCTCAAAACTGAGAGGGAAGACCAGGAGAACTTTTAATCAGATGGCGGTGGGAACGATTAGTAGTATGACTCTTCTCTGGCGGTTGAACGAGGGGATAGAGCATGTATGGGAATGTCCTGAGTGCAGTGATGTCGATTCTTAACTCAACTCAACTCAACTCAACTCAACGCATCTTTCAGTAGAAATAAATAAAATGACTGTCTGTGAGGACATGTGAATACGATCGTTGTCTACATGACCGTCTGATGGTTTCATTGACAGGCCCAGCAAGGTCGCGCACAACTTCTGGCAGCCCTGGATCAACAGGTCGCGTGCTTCTCTCGCATCAGCGTGCCAGGCCAGGTGGGTGAACGCAACCCCGTGTTGTTGTTGTTGTTGTTGTTGTTGTTGTTGTTGTTGTATATATATGTATTTGTTTGTTGAGAATGTTGGTATGAACTAGAACAACACATAAACTAGAGGCAATAAAGAGACGGAGGACACCTGGTGAGCAATTACATTATCACTGAGTTTGAACTGACAGAGGTGACAATTATAAACGCACAAACTCCAACATTATGTTTCAATTACTGTATAGACTTGCCTGCAGTATTTCAGCAACCCATACTATACTTTCTGTCAGTTTCTGTCAGACATTGTGTTTTAATTACTGAATAGATTTACCGGATAATATTTAATTCAAACAGATTATAATGTCTGTCTGTTTGATTGTCTGTGTCTGCCAGACTCTGCAGTGTAAATCTCTCTCTCTCTCTCTCTCTCTCTCTCTCTCTCTCTCTTTCTCTCTCTCACTCTCTCTCTCTCTCTCTCTCTCTCTGCCAGACCTTGCAGTGTAACTCTCTGTTTATGTCTGCCAGACTTTGCAGAGTAACTCTCTGTCTCTCTCTCTTTCCCTCTCTCTCACACACTTTGTGTGTGTGTGTGTGTGTGTCAGACCTTGCAGTGTAACTCTCTCTATCTGTGTGTGTGTCTATCAGATCTTGCAGTCTAACACACACACTCTCTCTCTCGCTCTCTGTCTGTTCCAGATCTTGCACTGTAACTCTTTCTCTCTTTCTCTCTCTCTCCCCTATCTCTCTCTCTCTCTCTCTCTCTCTCTCTCTCTCTCTCTCTGTGTTCCAGACCGTGCAGTGTAACTCTCTCTCTGTCTCTCTCTCTCTCTGTGGTTGTGTGTGTGTGTGCCAGACCTTGCAGTGTAACTCTCTCTGTCCATCTATCTCTCTGTCTGTGAGTGTTCCAGACCTTGCAGTGTAACTCTCTCTCTCTGTCCATCTGTCTGTCTGTCTGTGAGTGTTCCAGACCTTGCAGTGTAACTCTCTCTGTCTGTCTCTCTGTCTGTCTGTTTGTGTCTGTCAGACCTTACAGTGTAACTCTCTGTCTGTCTGTGTCAGTCAGACCTTGGAGTGCAACTCTCTGACTGTCTGTGTCTGTCAGACCTTGCAGTGTAACTCTCTGTCTGACTGTGTCTGTCAGACCTTGGAGTGCAACTCTCTGTCTGTCTGTGTCTGTCAGACCTTGCAGTGTAACTCTCTGTCTGTCTGTGTCTGTCAGACCTTGGAGTACAACTCTCTATCTGTCTGTGTCTGTCAGACCTTGCAGTGTAACTCTCTGTCTGTCTGTGTCTGTCAGACCTTGCAGTGTAACTCTCTGTCTGTCTGTGTCTGTCAGACCTTGGAGTGCAACTCTCTGTCTGTCAGACCTTGCAGTGTAACTCTCTGTCTGTCTGTGTCTGTCAGACCTTGCAGTGTAACTCTCTGTCTGTCTGTGTCTGTCAGACCTTGGAGTGCAACTCTCTGTCTGTCTGTGTCTGTCAGACCTTGCAGTGTAACTCTCTGTCTGTCTGTGTCTGTCAGACCTTGGAGTGCAACTCTCTGAAGATGAAGCAAGTCATGGAAAAGACCAGTGTTGATGAACTCAGCGGGATGCAGCTGTTGGCTCCTGGCTCCACCGGTGGAGTTGTCTTCCCCAACATCTCCTTTCTGGACGACGGGGACAACGATGGACCTGTGGTTGTGGCGGTACGTGGTTGGTGTTGTCATCCTGTGTTGTGGCGGTACAATGATCATTGTTGTGATCCTGTGTTGTGGCGGTACAGTGATTGTTGTTGTCATCCTGTGTTGTGGTGGTACAATGATCATTGTTGTGATCCTGTGTTGTGGCGGTACAATAATCATTGTTGTGATCCTGTGTTGTGGCGGTACAATGATCATTGTTGTGATCCTGTGTTGTGGCGGTATAATGATCATTGTTGTGATCCTGTGTTGTGGCGGTACAATGATCATTGTTGTGATCCTGTGTTGTGATCGTTGTTGTCATCCTGTGTTGTGTTGGTACAGTGATCGTTGTTGTCATCCTGTGTTGTGTTGGTATAGTGATCGTTGTTGTCATCCTGTGTTGTGGTGGTACAGTGATCGTTGTTGTCATCCTGTGTTGTGGTGATATAGTGATCGTTGCTGTCATCCTGTGTTGTGGCAGTACAGTGATCGTTGTTGTCATCCTGTGTTGTGGTGGTACAGTGATCGTTGTTGTCATCCTGTGTTGTGGTGGTATAGTGATCGTTGCTGTCATCCTGTGTTGTGGCAGTACAGTGATCGTTGTTGTCATCCTGTGTTGTGGTGGTACAGTGATCGTTGTTGTCATCCTGTGTTGTGGTGGTACAGTGATCATTGTTGTCATCCTGTGTTGTGGTGGTACAGTGATCGTTGTTGTCATCCTGTGTTGTGGTGGTACAGTGATCGTTGTTGTCATCCTGTGTTGTGTTGTTTTCCCATGGGAGCCTGTGGCAGCGGGGTCTAGAAATATGGGTTGATAGCAGATGGCGAGGCTAGTCGGACATTCACATGTTAAACATATTATCTAATGTTGGAGAGGGTCCACTGTTGCCTCGGTGAGAGATATAATGACTACACACGCGCGCGCGCACATGTCAGTCACACACACACAGTCTTCTACAGTTGTCTATCTCCATGATGCGCCTCTGCTCAGTGTGTCAGCAATGGGAAGCTGGTAGAAGTGAGCGTGCATATACAAGTGTTATATACACCAGCCTCCAGAACACAGATCCAGAAACAGACTAATAGACAGTCCCCACAAGTGGTAGGATAGGGGAATGACAGGCGTACACCAACAAACAGGAGTAGACCAATAGACAGTAGTAGACCAATAGACAGTAGTAGACCAATAGATAGGAGTAGACTAATAGGAGTAGATCAATAGACAGGGGTAGACCAATAGATAGGAGTAGACCAATAGACAGGAGTAGACCAATAGATAGGAGTAGACCAATATAGAGGAGTAGACCAATAGATAGGAGTAGACCAATAGATAGGAGTAGACTAATAGGAGTAGACCAATAGATAGGAGTAGACCAATAGATAGGAGTAGACCAATAGACAGGAGTAGACCAATATATAGGAGTAGACCAATATAGAGGAGTAGACTAATAGGAGTAGACCAATAGATAGGAGTAGACCAATAGATAGGAGTAGACTAATAGGAGTAGACCAATAGATAGGAGTAGACCAATAGATAGGAGTAGACCAATAGACAGGAGTAGACCAATAGATAGGAGTAGACCAATAGATAGGAGTAGACTAATAGGAGTAGACCAATAGACAGGAGTAGACCAATAGATAGGAGTAGACCAATAGATAGGAGTAGACCAATAGATAGGAGTAGACTAATAGGAGTAGACCAATATACAGGAGTAGACCAATAGATAGGAGTAGACTAATAGGAGTAGATCAATAGACAGGGGTAGACCAATAGGTAGGAGTAGACCAATAGACAGGAGTAGACCAATAGATAGGAGTAGACCAATAGATAGGAGTAGACCAATAGATAGGAGTAGACTAATAGGAGTAGACCAATAGACAGAAGTAGACCAATAGATAGGAGTAGACTAATAGGAGTAGATCAATAGACAGGAGTAGACCAATAGATAGGAGTAGACCAATAGACAGGAGTAGACCAATAGACAGGAGTAGACCAATATAGAGGAGTAGACCAATAGACAGGAGTAGACCAATAGACAGGAGTAGACTAGTAGGAGTAGATCAATAGACAGGAGTAGACCAATAGACAGGAGTAGACCAATAGACAGTAGTAGACCAATAGACAGCAGTAGACCAATAGACAGAAGTAGACCAATAGACAGGAGTAGACCAATAGACAGGAGTAGACTAATAGACAGGAGTAGACCAATAGACAGGAGTAGACCAATAGACAGGAGTAGACCAATAGATAGGAGTAGACTAATAGGAGTAGATCAATAGACAGGAGTAGACCAATAGACAGGAGTAGACCAATAGACAGGAGTAGACCAGTATAGAGGAGTAGACCAATAGACAGAAGTAGACCAATAGACAGGAGTAGACCAATAGACAGGAGTAGACTAGTAGGAGTAGATCAATAGACAGGAGTAGACCAATAGACAGGAGTAGACCAATAGACAGCAGTAGACCAATAGACAGCAGTAGACCAATAGACAGAAGTAGACCAATAGACAGGAGTAGACCAATAGACAGGAGTAGACTAATAGACAGGAGTAGACTAATAGACATAAGTAGACCAATAGACAGAAGTAGACCAATAGACAGGAGTAGACCAATAGACAGGAGTAGACTAATAGACAGAAGTAGACCAATAGACAGGAGTAGACCAATAGACAGGAGTAGACTAATAGACAGCAGTAGACCAATAGACATAAGTAGACCAATAGACAGAAGTAGACCAATAGACAGGAGTAGACCAATAGACAGGAGTAGACTAATAGACAGAAGTAGACCAATAGACAGGAGTAGACCAATAGACAAGAGTAGACCAATAGGCAGGAGTAGACCAATAGACAGGAGTAGACCAATAGACAGAACCCACAAGTGGTGAGTTAGGGGAATGACAGGAGTAGACCAAAAGACAAGAGTAGACAAATAGACAGGAGTAGACCAATAGACAGAAGTAGACCACAAGACAGAGTAGTCCAATAGACAGGAGTAGAACGAACGAACGAACGACTCACATTCGGCCCTTTCAATCACTCATCTTTCATTCATCAAATGTGCATGTTACATTAACATAGGGGGAAAACATTGTCAAATGGATTTTGTAAACATAAACAATGCATATTACGCATGATACATTCACATTTATTTCTCAACATAATTTCTACCAACATTGATGCATTATGCCATCGTTTTATCAGTCCTCCCAAACCGGCTGCATAGAACTGTGTGATCTGTTTTCTATACCACGTTTTCACTTCAAATTCAACTTCGGCGTCATTCGCGAAATGTCTCTCGTCAGGGGGTTTCAGTGGACCAAAAAGTTGGAAATCGCTATGGGCTAAGTCGGAACTATAAGGTGGATGTTTCAGAACTTTCCACCTCATTTGGTTAATTTTCTCTTGAGTTAATCGAGCCGTATGCGGTCTGGCATTGTCATGAAGAAGCAACACTCCTCTAGTCAGCAGTCCTTGACGTTTTCTTCGAATTGCATCATGAAGCATCGATAGAACTTTACAGTACGATTCAGAATTCACATTGTCACCTTTTTTCTTGAAATTGGTTAAAAACACTCCTTGACAATCACAGAACACTGTCAGCATAACCTTCACTGCTGATGGCGTAACCTTGAATTGTTGGACACAAGTCGAAGGATGTTTCCATTGCATTGAAGCACGCTTTGATTCGAGCGGGTAGTCAGCATAAACAAGAAGCAATTCCTTATGAATGTCCTTTGCATGCAGTCCTTTTGCTTACAAAAAACGCACAACAGCACGTTGCTCTTTGGTTGTACACTCCGTAAGTACAGTCGCCATTTTGTTTATTCACTGCGCATGCGCATGAGACACATAGCACCACTTGACGAACGGGAATATAAAGTTCGATGTTGCTGTCACCTAATGACACCTGTAGAAAACACCAACTACATTTACCTGCCATCCCACACAACTGTGTGACTGACTTATTGACTCGCCCTCGTATACACGACGGCAGTTTCATGCCAGTATATGCAGTTATTAAGTCACAGGTTTGATTTCAGGACGTCCTATTATTATCAGGTAGTTTACATCCAGTCCAGTATTTATGAAGATCGTACAGAGATATCATGTGCAATCTTACAGAGATATCATGTGCAATCTTACAGAGATATCATGTGCAATCTTACAGAGATATCACGTGAAATGTTACAGAGATATCATGTGAAATGTTACAGAGATATCATGTGAAATGTTACAGAGATATCATGTGCGATCTTACAGTGATATTATGCGCAATCTTACAGATATATCATGTGAAATTTTACAGAGATATCATGTGAAATCTTACAGATATATCATGTGAAATCTTACAGATATATCATGTAAAATCTTACAGATATATCATGTGAAATCTTACAGAGATATAATGTGAAATCTTACAGATATATCATGTGAAATCTTACAGATATATCATGTGAAATCTTACAGATATATCATGTGAAATCTTACAGATATATCATGTGAAATCTTACAGAGATATCATGTGAAATTTTACAGAGATATCATGTGAAATCTTACAGATATATCATGTGAAATCTTACAGATATATCATGTGAAATCTTACAGATATATCATGTGAAATCTTACAGATATATCATGTGTAATCTTACAGAGATATCATGTGAAATCTTACAGAGACATCATGTGCAATCTTACAGAGATGTGTGCAATCTTACAGAGACATCATGTGCAATCTTACAGAGATGTGTGCAATTTTACAGAGACATCATGTGCAATTTTACACAGACACCATGTGCAATATTACAGAGACATCATGTGCATCATTATGAGATGTCATGTGCAGTCTTACAGAGATATGACGTGCAATCATACAGAGATATGTGCAATCTTACAGAGATACCATGTGCAATCTTCCAGAGATATCTTATGCAATCGTACAGTGATATCATATGTTATAATATATTCTGACGTGTAATGCATCCCCAGGTCTCCCAGTCAACCAACTATCCCCTCAGATATTCAGACTCGGCCAAGGCAATCTCGCCGTACAGCAGCTTCATCACCATCAGCCTGTACAGCGCCAACAACACCAAGGTAGGACATTTGTCACATGTGTACAGCGCCAACAACACCAAGGTAGGACATTTGTCACATGTGTACAGCGCCAACAACACCAAGGTAGGACATTTGTCACATATGTACAGCGCCAACAACACCAAGGTAGAACATTTGTCACATGTGTACAGCGCCAACAACACCAAGGTAGGACATTTGTCACATGTGTACAGCGCCAACAACACCAAGGTAGGACATTTGTCACATGTGTACAGCGCCAACAACACCAAGGTAGGACATTTGTCACATGTGTACAGCGCCAACAACACCAAGGTAGGACATTTGTCACATGTGTACAGCGCCAACAACACCAAGGTAGGACATTTGTCACATGTGTACAGCGCCAACAACACCAAGGTAGGACATTTGTCACATGTGTACAGCGCCAACAACACCAAGGTAGGACATTTGTCACACGTGTACAGCGCCAACAACACCAAGGTAGGACATTTGTCACATGTGTACAGCATCAACAACACCAAGGTAGGACATTTGTCACATGTGTACAGCACCAACAACACCAAGGTAGGACATTTGTCACATGTGTACAGCACCAACAACACCAAGGTAGGACATTTGTCAAATGTGTACAGCGCCAACAACACCAAGGTAGGACATTTGTCACATGTGTACAGCACCAACAACACCAAGGTAGGACATTTGTCACATGTGTACAGCACCAACAACACCAAGGTAGGACATTTGTCAAATGTGTACAGCGCCATGAATTGTGCATGTTAGCCATAAACTGCATTTGTTAGCCATGGCATGTGGGTTTTAGCCATAACTGCGAGTGTTGGCCACGGACTGTGGTGGTAGCCATCAGCTGTATGATGTGTGTGGTAGCCATCAGCTGTATGATGTGTGTGGTAGCCATTAGCTGTATGATGTGTGTGGTAGCCATTAGCTGTATGATGTGTGTGGTAGCCATTAGCTGTATGATGTGTGTGGTAGCCATCAGTTGTATGATGTGTGTGGTAGCCATCAGTTGTGTGATGTGTGTGGTAGCCATCAGCTGTATGATGTGTGTGGTAGCCATCAGTTGTATGATGTGTGTGGTAGCCATCAGCTGTATGATGTGTATGGTAGCCATCAGCTGTATGACGTGTGTGGTAGCCATCAGCTGTATGATGTGTGTGGTAGCCATCAGCTGTATGATGTGTGTGGTAGCCATCAGCTGTATGATGTGTGTGGTAGCCATCAGCTGTATGTTGTATGTGGTAGCCATCAGCTGCATGATGTGTGTGGTAGCCATCAGCTGTATGATGTGTGTGGTAGCCATCAGCTGTATGTTGTATGTGGTAGCCATCAGCTGTATGTTGTATGTGGTAGCCATCAGCTGCATGTTGTATGTGGTAGCCATCAACTGTATGTTGTATATGGCAGCCATCAACTGTACAATGTTTTCGTGAGGTAGCAACTAAAGGTTGTAACCTGTAACAGCTGTATTGCAGCTTGTAGCCACAGCTTGTAGTGTCAGATTCACGTGTACAACAATGGTTTCTCTATCTCAGCTCTCAGTCCAGAATCTGTCCGAACCAATGAAGGTGACCATCCCAGCAGACGCCAATCTGCCGGAGCCCAGTTACATCAACACCAGCCCCATCATTGCCTCCTGGAGCACTCTGATGACCTACGTGGTCAACATAACCCGGCCGCAGTCGGCCATCCACTTGGACTTCAAGAACATCGAGGGCAAACAGCTGCTGATGGTGGTCAAGCTGGGCAGGCTAGCCAGCATCGCCAAAGACCCAGCCCATGATGAGTGTGACTATGTCAGCTTGTTGCCCCTGTCCATGGCCACAAGTAAGTTGTCTGTGATTGTCGACCCTTGCTTGACTTCTTGAATAGTTTATTCCATATTTATTACAAGCAATCATAATTCGTGTCTGTCAATGGTGGAATCGCACAATCATAGAAGTAGCAGATTAGGTGGGTTAATCTCGTATGGCTGTCTCGAGAGACATACATCATACAGGATCTGCATACATGGGTGTCTGGAGGTACAAACATCATGTAGGGGAGTGGATACATGGGTGTCTGGAGGTACAAATATCATGTAGGAGAGTGGATACATGGGTGTCTGGAGGGACAAATATCATGTAGGAGAGTGGATACATGGGTGTCTGGAGGTACAAATATCATGTAGGAGAGTGGATACATGGGTGTCTGGAGGGACAAATATCATGTAGGAGAGTAGACACATGGGTGTCTGGAGGGACAAATATCATGTAGGAGAGTAGACACATGGGTGTCTGGAGGGACAAATATCATGTAGGAGAGTAGACACATGGGTGTCTGGAGGGACACATTTCATGTAGGAGAGTGGACACATGGGTGTCTGGAGGGACAAACATCATGTAGGAGAGTGGATACATGGGTGTCTGGAGGTACAAACATCATGTTGGAGCCTAGAACAAATCAAATCAAATCAAATCAACTTTATTAGGGTTACAAATTGGGCGCGTAGGCCCGTCTTACATTCGGCCCTTCAAGTTACTTATTGACCCAGTCATCTGTTGTGGTAGTTAGTTGCATATTCTTTACAGCACGTCGTAGTCAACCACATCATATATTGGTTGTTCGTGATTTCTGAACGACCAGTACTCATACCCTTGTAATGAAACCATCGCAAGGCAGTTTGCTACCACACCGCCCGCAGCTGTGTCTCGAACGTAGTATGCTTGATTACGAATTGTGTCCCTAACCCATTCATCACAGAGCCGGTCCTCTGCTGAGAGGTCAGATTTATATGTACACACCTGACCCTGACATTGCTGTTCTTCTCCTCAGGTGTAGAGGATAAAAACCGCTACCGGTTCTACATCAACAACACCATCATCGGGAACTTCACGGGGATCGTGTCTATCGGCGTCCGTGAGCTCAACTCCACGGAGATCGGCATGGATATCAGCAAAGGTTGTGCCTCTCTGCCACGGTACTCCAACGGCAGCAATTACTTTACAGGCAATTATAGTCTTCGAATCTTTGTGACCCAGTGCTTGGTGATGAGTGACACTTCCGTCAACTGGACTACCAATGGATGTGTGGTGAGTTGGGATGTCCTTGTTACACTAGTGTAAGACATGAGTGTGTGGTAGGCGGGGGACCCCAGTAAGATTGTGACATCTTGTTATCACAGCAAGTAATGTATACATGAGAATCTGACACTCTAGTGGTTGTTGAATCTGTTGTAGATATGATAAATTCACCACTCTAATGGTTCTTGTATCTACTGTTGATATGAGAAGATCATCACTCTACTGGTTGTGTTGTAACTGTTGTAGACATTAGAAGTTCATCACTGTAGTGGTTGTGGTGTAACTGTTGTAGACATTAGAAGTTCATCACTGTAGTGGTTGTGTTGTAACTGTTGTAGACATTACAAGTTCATCACTGTAGTGGTTGTGTTGTAACTGTTGTAGACATTAGAAGTTCATCACTGTAGTGGTTGTGGTGTAACTGTTGTAGACATTAGAAGTTCATCACTGTAGTGGTTGTGGTGTAACTGTTGTAGACATTAGAAGTTCATCACTGTAGTGGTTGTGGTGTAACTGTTGTAGACATTAGAAGTTCATCACTGTAGTGGTTGTGGTGTAACTGTTGTAGACATTAGAAGTTCATCACTCTAGTGGTTGTGGTGTAACTGTTGTAGACATTAGAAGTTCATCACTGTAGTGGTTGTGGTGTAACTGTTGTAGACATTAGAAGTTCATCACTGTAGTGGTTGTGGTGTAACTGTTGTAGACATTAGAAGTTCATCACTGTAGTGGTTGTGGTGTAACTGTTGTAGACATTAGAAGTTCATCACTCTAGTGGTTGTGTTGTAACTGTTGTAGACATTAGAAGTTCATCACTCTAGTGGTTGTGTTGTAACTGTTGTAGACATTAGAAGTTCATCACTCTAGTGGTTGTGTTGTAACTGTTGTAGACATTAGAAGTTCATCACTCTAGTGGTTGTGTTGTAACTGTTGTAGACATTAGAAGTTCATCACTCTAGTGGTTGTGTTGTAACTGTTGTAGACATTAGAAGTTCATCACTCTAGTGGTTGTGTTGTAACTGTTGTAGACATTAGAAGTTCATCACTCTAGTGGTTGTGTTGTAACTGCTGTACTGTTTTTTGTTTGGTGGCACTCAGCAAACCCGACACCCCACAATGTGCCAGTGGTTTCGGGCGGAGGAGCGCAATTAGGAATGTAAACAAGAATGAGGGGAACTGCAGTAAAGCTTAAAAAGGCAATGAATGAATCACCAAAAAAAAACGAGAAGTAGATTGTGAGCTTTACTAAAACACGACTACAAGAGACAAATTGGACGTTGCGGCCAAAGCCTTCGTCAGCACAGGACAAACAAATACAAACCAAATTAGGAATGTATAATGCTTTAGATAGTGCGTGGAAATGCAGCCTAAAGATTAAATGTCATATAGCAGGTCAGACCAGTCTTAAGCCTTTGTTGGCAACTGATGATGATTTGGGTCTAGGATCGAATCTCCGACAGACGGACAGTTGGAGCATTGCTTTGCCAATCCGCCCTCCCTTTCACCATATGAAGTGCTGTACAAATCCATGTAGTCTGTCCTTGATGTTGTTACCCCAACATTGTCTCGGCCTTGCCTACCACATATGAACTAATACCAACATGTAATCTGTCTGTGACGTTGTTACCCCAACATTGTCTAGGCCTTGCCCTACCACATATGAACTAATACCAACATGTAATCTGTCTGTGACGAGACCACTAACAATGGCTACTTGTGTTGTGTCCTCCGTGAGCAGGTTGGCATCGACACAACCGTGTTCCAGACCGTCTGCTACTGCACTCACCTGACCACTTTTGCCGGGGGCTGGGTGGTGGTACCAAACACCATCGACTGGAGCTACGTCTTCGCCCACGCCGACTTCCTGACCAACCCGACCATCTACATCACCGTCATCGTCACAGCCATTATCTACGTCATCTTCGCCATCTTGGCCCGGTACAAGGACAAAAAACTGGCAGAGAAGGTGAGACCAGCCGCATGTACGCACATGTGTCAGTAGAAGGTGAGACCAGCCGCATGTACGCACATGTGTAAGTAGAAGGTGAGACCAGCCGCATGTACGTACATGTGTACATAGAAGGTGAGACCAGCCGCATGTATGTACATGTGTAAGTAGGTCAAGTACAAATCCAGTGCATGTGACAGAGTACCTTGTACAGCAAAATAATTGTCAGTCTAAGATAAATGTCCACTCAATATGTAATTTATGTTGTTTATGATTTTAGATGTGTTTATTTGTACATCTGAACTTCAGCGTTCATCTTAGGTTACGATATATTTTATCTGTACTATAATTATTCAATTCTTATTAATTGTTTAATAGTAATGGTCAATTTAGCATTCAACAACATGAAACAGCTTCACTAATCTATACATCTTCTTACATCTACACTGTTCCAAACAATTTTTTATTTTTTTGCATGTCCTTCACAGGACATTGCAGTCAACCCCAGCCTTTTGGCTGTTCGTGATTCCTGGGCAGGTTTTACGTTCAGTAGTAGTTTGCCATTGCTTTCTGAACGACCGATTCCTAAACCTTTTTTCGAAAAAAAAAAAAACAGCACCGCTGTGTTTTGAAACAGGGTATACGGGATTACGAATCGCGTCCGTAACATTTTGCCACGGAGACACATGTCCACACATCTACACAACCTCTCACATCTACACAGCTCCACACATCTACACAGCTCCACACATCTACACATATTGAATCGCATCACTATTTTTTACGTTACACAATGTATGTGCATAATTTGTTCTCCATTTTTTATTTTTACATTTTTGTGAGAATGCTCACGATAATCATCAGTGTATATATGTGTGTGTGTGTAAAGTGTGGGAGTTTGTTCACATTCGCTTCAGTGATTATGTGAGGTATCATGTATGTGTGTAGATGTGAGGATTGCGTTTGGGTTGGGGGATGGGTTTGTGGGTGGGGTATATGTGTGGGGGATGTCTGTGTGTGGGTTGGGAGATGTGTGTGGATAAGGGATGTGTCTGGGTGGGGATGTGTGAGGGTCAATGGGGGATGTGTGTATGGGTGAGGGATGTGTGTATGAGTGGGTATTGGTGGGTGGGGGTGTTTGGAAGTGTGGGTGGGTGTATGTGGATGGGTGTCTGAGGATGTGTGTATGGGTGTGGTGGATGTGTGTATGGGTTGGGGGATGGGTGTGGCTGATGTATATATGGATGGGGGAGGTGTGTGTGAGTGGGGGGAATGTGTGTGTGGGTGGGGAATTTCTGGATAGGGAGTTTATGTGTGGATTGTGGGGGTGTGTGTAGGTGGGAGATGCGTGTGTGTCTGAGTGGGAGATGCGTGTGGGAGTATGGGAGATGTGTGTGTGAGTGGGGATTGTGTGGGATGTGTGTGCAGGGATAAGTGTGTGCGGGTGGGAGATGTGTGTGTGGTGGAGGATATGTGAATGTATGTGTTGGGAGGTGTGGGATGTGTGGGTTGGTGGGGGATGTGTGGGTGGTTGCTGAGATGAGTTGGTGGGTGAATAGGTGTGTGGGTGGAGGGATGAGTGTATGGTTGGGGCGTGTGTGGGCGGGAATATGTGGTTGGTGAAGGATGTGTGGGAGGAAGATGCGTGTTTGGGTTGGGGGTGTTTGTGTGGGTGTTGGCAGATAGTGGTATGTGTGGGTGTTGGTGGTTGGGGGATTGTGGATGTTGGTAGGTGGGGGATGTGTTTGGGGGTGGGTGTGTTGGGGCGTGTATAGGGGTGTGGGGGATGTGTGTATGCGTAGGGGATGTGTGTGTCGGTGGAGGAATGTGTGTGGATGGGGGATGTATGTGAGGTTGGTTGGTGTGTGGGTGGATATGAAATGTGTGGGTGGGTGGGGAAATGTGTGTTTGGGGAAATGTGTGTTTGGGGATGTGTGTTTGGATGGGAAGATGTGTGTGTATGGGTGGGTGATGTGTGAATGGGAGAGGGATGTGTGTGGGTTGGTGCGGGATGTGTGTGTGGTTGGGGGTGTGGGTGGATGGAGCATGTGTGTGTGGGTGAATATGTGTGGATTGGGGTATAGAGTGGGTTGGGAGATGTGTGTTGGTGGGGATGTGGGTGAGGTATTTGTATGTGGGTGGGTAAGAGATGTCTGGGTTGGTGGGGGGATGTGTGGTGGGTGGGGATGTATTGTGGGTGGGGATGTGTAGGTATGGGTGGGTGATGTGTGAGTGGGTGAGGGATGTGTGTGTGGGTTGGTGTGGGATGTGTGTGTTGGAGGGGGATGTGTCACATAACATGATAATATGCATTGTTTATGCTTACAAAATTCATTTGATAATGGTGTTTTTTCCTATGTGAATGTATCATGCACTGTTGATGACAGAAACATGAGTGATTGGAAAGGTAAAATGTAAGACGGGCCTAGGTGCCCAATTTTTTACCCTTTTAAAATAAATTTCAATTCGATTCAATTCAATTCAATTCACAGCTCCACACATCTACACAGCTGCACACATCTACACAGCTCCACAAATCTACACAGCTCCACAAATCTACACAACTTCTCACATATACACAGCTCCACACATCTGGCACAGATGCCAGGAGGTATTCTAGGAGTTGAAGGCAACCCATGTTGTGTTGAACACATCAGCCATCTAGTGACGATCGGTCTATACAAACATGAGATTAGCACCATAAACCCAACAGGCCTGAAGGTGTGGGCGAGGGTCATGTATTTCTGGTTGACAATAACATAGTCTCTCAGATTTCGTTGATCTGCCAGAATAGAAGGCACCAGGCCACATGTGTTTTTGTTTGGCTAACTAGTTGTTGACTGCAATATGGACACACTAACACTTGGTATGTGGTGGGTCATATTTCTGTACTGTCCATATGTCCACAGCTGGGCATCGCGCCGCTGCCCGACAACGACCCCAGGGACAAGTACTTCTATGAGATTCTGGTCAGCACTGGCATGAGACGGAACGCCGGTACAGACTCCCAGGTACTCAATCTCCCCTAGTGTGACACTGGTCACATCTTGGGCTGTCACTTGCGTGCCATGTCTGTCAATGGTGTGCCATGTCTGTCACTGGTGTGCTGTATCTGTCACTTGTGTGTCATGTCTATCACTTGTGTGCAGCGTCTGTCACTTGTGTGCCGTGTCTCTCAGTGTCATTTCTTTCTGTCTAGATTTCCGTGTGTTTTACTGTTCAATTTCACAAGATCTTGACGTGCTGGTGTGGGGTAACCTGTCTCATTGACATGATCGTGACGTGCTGGTGTGAGCACACCTGTTACATGATCTTGACGTGCTTGTGTGAGAACAACTGTTATAGATCTTGACGTGCTTGTGTGAGCACACCTGTTACATGATCTTGACGTGCTGGTGTGAGCACACCTGTTACATGATCTTGACTTGCTGGTGTGAGCACACCTGTTACATGATCTTGACGGGCTGGTGTGAGGTTACCTGCAACATTGACATGATCTTGACGTGCTGGTGTGAGCACACATGTTACTAATTACACTTCATAGTGTACAGTGGGCACTGCTGCTATCCATCATGTGCCACGCCGCTAAGCGTGGGCGGTCATGTTTTTGCCATCTCTCTCAGTCACTAGAGTAGTGGATCAGCTCAGTGTTCCTGTCTCGACCATGCCATGTTGCCAAGCCATCCGGGTATTTACTTCTCTGTCTTCCCCTTGTTCTCTTCCCTTCGATCTTGCCAGTTGTCACCAAGTTCTCCAATTCATTTCTTCTCATATACTGTTGCTAGCAGGACATGGAAATTTGGGGCCAGATGATACAACAGATCATACAACAGATGAAACAACAGATGATGCAACATTCAGGTGTACTATACACGTGTTGTTGGTATAACATTCAGGTGTACTATACACGTGTTGTTGGTATAACATTCAGGTGTACTATACACGTGTTGTTGGTATAACATTCAGGTGTACTATACACGTGTTGTTGGTATAACAGAGTCAGGTGTGCTAAACACTTGTTGTGGGTATAACAGAGTGACGTGTGCTATACACTTGTTGTAGGTAACTTTTCTACTTTAAACACTTTGCCTGTAAAGATAAATTCGGCTTGCTCTATTTCCAACTGTCCAGGGACTTGTGTTGTCACGTGGGTTCTCGGAGTTGTTTGCCCTTGTCAGAGCAGGCTAGACACCCAGTCCACTACCCACCGCCAGGGAGGTTTATAACATCCTGTGCGTTGTTTGTGCTAATATGCAAACAGTCTAAACTGCGAGACAAGTGAGGTTTATGTGAACAGCAGGGGAACTCCGGAACCTCTGACCCAACCCGTCGCCGTTCTCAATCTGTTTTTCTGTAATGTGATTTCATCAGTTTGACTTTCTGTAATTTGATTTCATCAATCTGACTTTCTGTAATGTGATTTCATCAGTTTGACTTTCTGTAATTTGATTTCATCAATCTGACTTTCTGTAATGTGATTTCATCAATCTGACTTTCTGTAATGTGATTGTATCAGTGTGACTTTTTGTAATGTGATTTCATCAATTTGACTTTCTGTATTTTGACTTCACTGAATCTGACTTCCTGTGGTTTGGTTCCCATTGCTCAGCCTTACCTCTGGGACCATGTCTGTGTGTACACATGGCCAGTCTCCCGATGGTTGTTGTTGATTATATCCGTTGTGTCAGGTCTGACGTGTACTGTGCACTTTCATGTGTGCTGAAGTTGTGTCAGGTCTGACGTGTACTGTGCACTTTCATGTGTGCTGAAGTTGTGTCAGGTCTGACGTGTGGCTCCCACTGTGTACACTTTCAGGTGTGCTGAAGTTGTTTCAGATCTGACGTGTACTGTACACTTTCAGGTGTGCTTCATCCTGTCCGGCGAGGACGACGAGACGGACGTGCGGGCATTCTCGGACTCCAAGAGGAAGATATTCAGACGTGGCCAGGTCGATGGCTTCCTGATGGCCGTCCCCAGGTTGGTACTCAGACATATGCCTTGTACAGTCACAAACATGTTGTACAGTCATATAAATGTTGTATAGTCACATAAATGTTGTACAGTCACATAAATGTTGTACAGTCATATAAATGTTGTATAGTCACATAAATGTTGTACAGTCATATAAATGTTGTACAGTCATATAAATGTTGTACAGTCACATAAATGTTGTACAGTCACATAAATGTTGTACAGTCACATACATGTTGTACAGTCACATACATGTTGTACAGTCATATAGATGTTGTACAGTCACAAAGATGTTGTACAGTCACATACATGTTGTACAGACACGTCTGTACACAATTGTTGTCTTTAAAACGTCCTATAAATTGAATGTCAACAAATGATTCTATTAAATTATTAAGAGTAAAACTCTCTAAAATGACCTCTGAACTGTGACCACAGACCGCTGGGCTACCTGAACTTCATAAGAATCTGGCACGACAACTCTGGGCGGGGTAAGTTCGGGTCCTGGTACCTCAACTACCTGATGATCCGAGACATCCAGACAGACGTCAAACAGCTCTTCATCGCCAACAAGTGGTTCGCTGTGGAGGAGGAGGACGGCCAGGTGAGCTCCCACACACGTGTCTTCCTGGAGGCTGTATGTGTGTGTGCGTGTGTGTGTGATGGCCAGGTAAGGTCCCACACAGTGTCTTCCTGGAGGCTTTATGTGTGTGTGTGATGGCCAGGTAAGGTCCCACACAGTGTCTTCCTGGAGGCTTTATGTGTGTGTGTGTGATGGCCAGGTAAGGTCCCACACAATGTCTTCCTGGGCCCCTTGTGTGTGTGTGTGTGTGTGTGCGCGCGTACATGCGTGCGTGTGTGTGTGTGTGTGTGTGTGTGTGTGTGTGTGTGTTTAGTTTATTCCCTTGTTCCCGTTGATAGATACAAATGTGGTGCCTCTAGAAGCACAGAAAACATTTGATAGTGTTTGTGTCTTCATGATTGACAGCCACGATTGGAAAACATGAACTCACATACCTAGACAGCTTGACTTCTGTGTGTCTTCTGGACTCCTGTAAGATGTCCAAGATCACCAAGGCTACAGTCTTGCCAACAGATGTAGCTGAATGCACCAGTTACACAATATACAATATGGCTGCGGATGCACCGTCACTCAGAAACTCACAATGTTTGTAACCAAGACTCTCTCAACCTCTCTCTCTCTCTCTCTCTCTCTCTCTCTCTCTCTCTCTCTCTCTCTCTCTCTTAACCTCTCTCTCTCATTCTCTCTCTCTCTCAACCTCTCTCTCTCTTTCTCTCTCTCTCAACCTCTCTCTCTTTCTCTCTCTCTCTTTCTTTCTCTCTCTCTCTTAACCTCTCTCTCTCAACCTCTATCTCTCTCAACCTCTCTCTCTCTCTTTCTCTCTCTCTCTCAACCTCTCTCTCTCTCAACCTCTCTCTCTTTCTCTCTCTCAACCTCTCTCTCAACCTCTCTCTCTCAACCTCTCTCTCTCTCTCTCTCAACCTCTCTCTCTCTCTTTCTCTCTCTCTCTTTCTCTCTCTCTCTCTCTCAATCTCTCTCTCTCTCTCAACCTCTCTCTCTCTCTCTCTCTCTCTCTCTCTCTCTCTCTCTTCTTTTCCCCTCCATCATAATGTAAGACGGGCCTGTGTGGCCAATTTGTGACACTTTGAAAATAAAAACAATATGTAAACATCTCTATCTTCTCACACATAATCACGACAGTCTGTATACATCTCCCTGTGCCTCACACATAATCACGACAGTCTGTATACATCTCCCTGTGCCTCACATATAATCACGACAGTCTGTATACATCTCCCTGTGCCTCACATATAATCACGGCAGTCTGTATACATCTCCCTGTGCCTCACATATAATCACGACAGTCTGTATACATCTCCCTGTGCCTCACATATAATCACGGCAGTCTGTATACATCTCCCTGTGCCTCACATATAATCACGGCAGTCTGTATACATGGGTGTATGGGGAGATGTGTTTGTGGGTGGGGATGTGTGTTTGTGTAGGTGGTTGTGGGTGAGTGGGTGGAGGAGGATATGTTGGTGGATGATTGATGGTGGGTCATGGGATGGGTGGGGGTATATGTGTGGGTGGGGAGATGTGGGTGTGGGGATATGTGGTGGGTGGGAGATGTGTGCAGGTGAGGGTAGTTGTGGGTTTTGGGATGTGTGTGTGGGTGAGGGATGTGTATGGGTGTGGGATGTTTGGGTGGATGGGTGGGGAGTGTGTGTGGGTGAGAGATGTGTGGGTGAATGTGTGTGGGGGATGTGTGTGGGTTGGGGGAGGGGTGCGTGATGGGTGTGGGTGATGGATTTGGAGATGTGTGTGTGTGGGTGGGGGATATGTCTGGCTGGGTGGGGGTGTGTGTGGCTGGATGGAGGATGTATGTGTTGGTAGTGAGGGTGATTGTAGTTGGGGGATGTGTGGATGGGTAGGAGATGTGTGGATAGATGTGTGTGTGGGATGTGTCTTTGGGATGTGTGTGGGTGTGGTGGTGTGTGGGAGGGGAGCTGGGTGTGGATAAATGATGTTTGTGTGGGTGGGTGAAGGTGTGGTTGGGTTTGCGGGTGGGTGAAGGATGCGTGTGAGGGTGGGGGTGTGTGCTTAGATGGGTGGTTGGGATGTGTGAGTGTGGGTGGGTAGATAGGAGATGTATGTGTTGATGAGTGGGTAAGGGATGTGTGGGTGTTAATGGTTGAGGGATAAGTACGTGTGTCTAGGGATGTGTGAGGGGATGAATGTATGGGTTGGGGATGTGTGTGTGGGTTGTGTGTGCGTGGATGGGAGGTGTGTGTTTGTGAATGGGGAATGTGTTGGTGGGTGGGGATGTGTGTGAGGGATGTTTGTATGGGTGGGGAGATTGTGCGTGGGTGGGGATGTGTGTGTATATGGGTAGGGGTGTGTGGTTAAGGGATGTGTGGCTGGAGGAATGGATGGATGGAGGATGTGT